>CM054139.1:63095728-63138228 GCA_028751875.1 Rapana venosa | reverse complement strand
AGAATGTGGGGATGCTATTTCTACTGTCAGGTTCCCGGGTTTTTATTTTGCATTTTAATGGACACATAATTATCTATATCATATCTTCAAAAGTAATGCTATAATTCCAGTATCAAAATCAGAGCGTGCATGGAGGCATGAATCATTTTTTAAAAAATACCATATTTACAGACCTCTTCCTTCTTCTAATGGACGGTAACACCACTGGGAAATCACAGGGACCAAAAACCTTCTTACCTTCCAATTAAGTTTGCCTTACTACCAGTGGTGCAGTAACTTTTCATGACAAGGTTGAAATGTCAGACAACTTGTTCACATTGTAGCAACTGGAAGTCGGGCCTGACGTGTTGGGAGGAGGACAAAGCATGGTGAAAGAAGTAGACCAAGGGACATATAAGTGAGATACACTGGGAAACTCCATAGTTACAGCTGCTTGGCAGCAGGACAGCTGCGAGTGCAAATTGGCGAGTTATCTTTCCTTTGCCTTCAGACGGGTGCAATTCTTTGAAATGCAGATGGTTCGAGTGTAGGCTTAGCGCACTTGGTATTTTGAGAAAGGTTTTGGTTGTTGTTGTTGTTTTGATAGATATGCATAAAATCACACACTCATTCCAACAAGCATACCTTTTATAGGTGTGCTCATGCCTGTCACTGCTTCTACATGAATGCATACACACACGACACAGGCAAGTGACAGTGCTAAACTGTCATGACTTCTTTCAATAAACATTTACTTCTTATTTCCGCAAAAGGAAAGATTTCAATCTAGTTATCAAAATCAAATGAGAATAGGTATCAACACTTGAAACTGTAGAGCCACTCTCTTGCTTCTTATCAAGACAGTAAAATGAACAACAATAACAAAAGACCAAACAAGAAAACAAAAGGAAACCTACACTTATCTGTACGCATCCTCGCTGCTTTCCATTCTGAACACAATCCCTTTTATCTTATTCCCCTCTGCAATCCTCATTCCTTTTTTGTCAAGCCAATTAGCTCAGACTTTATAACCAGCTCTGCATGCAGTAAAAGTTAAGCCTCGAGTTGAAATATCAGCAAACTCATCACGGTCTAGCAAATGGAAGGCTGACCCTGATATGTCAGGAGGAAAAGGGATAGAGGGATAGGAAGCTAATGGCACAGGAATATACCAACTGATATCTATTAGGCCACGCTTTGTGAGATCTGCTTGCTAACAGGAAACCTAGTGTTCTACTAAGTGACTTGTTCTTCCTTTTTTCCCATCAGCTGGAAAGAAAAGACTAATTGAAATGTAGATGCAGAGGGCATATGTTTGGTGCAGTTGGGGCGTTCAGTCATTTACTGACAGGCAGACGACGATTAAGCGCACATGCAACGTGGCATGCAAGCTGCTCCTGAATTTACCTAAAGTGGGTCAGTGCATCTTTGTTGCAAATGAAACCCAGACACATGGAGTATAAACACGCACGCTTAGGGACAAACATGTATCGGCGTGCGCGCACGCGCACAGTCACACACACACAGACACACTACTCCCTACCCGAAAACAGAAAAACAAGAAACATAATAAATAAACACACACAGAGTTTTACCCGTGTTAATGCTCTGTATGTTTCTCACACCCTACACACCTCAGTCCTCTCTGTGATCCTCACTCTGACTGCCCAGCCAACCAACTTTCCCCCTGACACCAGCTAGCTCTGCAGTAAAAGTGTATACTGGGGCTGAAATGTCCACAAAAGCCCTGACAGCAAAGCACAGATTGCTGGCTCTGACTTAGATGGATTAAAAAGGAATACAGAGAGTTGATATAAGGGTTAAATGAACAAAGACCATGTACATGACATACACTAGGGATTCCTAATGATTGCTAATTGGTAGCAGGAACACTCTTATCCTGCTGACTTATGTTTCCTTTGAAATCAACTGGACGATGTTTGGAAAATAGATGCACAGAATATCAATATGGCAAAACTACTAGTTGATATGTCACGTAATGAAGAACACTCGTAAACACCGTAACAAACTTTTAAAAAAAGCCCCACAACTATTTTTGCGTTTTGCTCAGAGACATGCTGATGATGTAGAATTTCATGCACATAATTATACCCAGTTGACCTTGCTGCTCTTCATGTGTGTCCTGAACTCTCACCCTTGTATGACTAATTCCCTACTTTCTACCCAACTAACTGCCTTTGACCTCAAAACCAGCAGTGCAGTAACAGTTGTACCAGGAGCGAAATGTCCCGCAACACTTCTTCGACAGTAAAGCAGCGGAGTGGCCGTGACCTGTCAGGGGAGATAAACGATGGCAACTCGGAAAGCAGGACATAGCCCGCTACTAATATAAACCACGATCTATGGTCTGGGATTTCCTGGGCAATTCCAAGTTGTATCTGCCTGGTAGCAAGAAACTTGCACGTCTAAGTAAGTGAATTATTCTTTTGCTTTGCCATAAACTGTAGAGATTTCTTTTTAAAAAGAGAGAAGAAAAAAAGAAACGTTGCTGTGTACATTTTTTCCAAGGTTATCATTGGAAATACTCTTAAGAAGACAAACTATATAAGATAAAGATATAAAACTTAACATAGAAAAAAAGAAGAAAAAAGTGAAAAATAGTGAAAACAAAGAACTAATAATAAAAACCTTCAAATTTCCTAAAACAAACAAAAGGAAGTAGGAAGACAAAAAGAAAGACAAAAAAGAAAGAAAGAAAATTAAGAACAAAAGAATAAAAAAAGAAGCACAACAAGGAAGTAAGTAACAACAAAGATCGCTCCACTTTAAAATTTTTTTTTTTATAAAGCATTGACAAAAAAGACTACGCTTTCATCCTCAGGAGGGCATTGACATCACCTGAAAAGCAAAAATGAAAAAGAAAAAAAGAACCCACCTTTACCTGCCTTCTCTGTTTTTTTTTTAGCCGTCTTTCTACTCCCTTGCTGCCTCTTACCATCCACACCAATTAGCTGTGACTAGCACTACAGTAACAGTTCTCTGTGCTTTGAAATGTCAGTAAAACCTGTGATAGTCAAACCACTGGATGACCTTGACATGGTATCAGGGGAAAAGAGGGAGGGGGTGTGGAGGTGGGGGGGGGGGGGGCTTAGCACACTAATGGAAAGAGGCACATGTGAGCTGAGATAATATAGTGGGCAATTTCTGGTTACAGCTCTTTCTGGTAACAGGAAACCTGCGTGTCTGCATCAGTGAGTTATTTGTTTCCTTTTGCTGGCAACTGGAAGAGAGTTGTTGACATGCAAATATATCAAGCGATATTGGCAGCACAACATAAACAAGCTGACATGCGGATGTGCTAGTAAAACTGCTGACATGGTTTGTCTTGCATTGTTGCATGTGTACGTTCTCTCTCTCTCTCTCTCTCTCTCTCTCTCTCTCTCTCTCTCTCTCTCTCTCTCTCTCTCTCTCTCTCTCTCTCTCTGTATGTGTGTAAGTCTCTATCTGTCTGTCTGCTTGCGTGCGTGTGTATGAGCATGCGTGCGCGCGTGCGTGTGTGAGTGTATATATATATATATATATATATATATATATATATATATATATATATATATATAATATATATATAATTTCAATACACAAACATTTTTCGAGCGTAGTATTTTGCAGTATTCACACCACTGTTAAGTTACCAAAGATTTCCCTGCATAAAACTTGGGCTTATCTTTCCCAAGAAAACGCATCGCCATAAGCATATTACACCCTGTTATAACCATGTGCACTGCACGCAGTCTCTCACTAAACCTGCTTATATATACATCACTAGGCACCAGCGATAAGTAGCGCACACTGGTGCATAGTTAACAATGCTTCCTTTGTAATCTGCTGGGCCATTTTGGATTTTGCTTTAGATCATTCCGTTTCATAACACAGTGATGCTTTGCATGCTGAGATTCGCATCTGTGATTGTCATGAGCCGTTCAGGAACAGGACACAGAGATAGTTTATTACAGAAAAGGGCATTGTGCCAGCATTGCGATATGAGCAAAACCCAAAAAATACAGCCTTTGGATCGAAAACTTTGCTTTGAGTCTGAAGGCCTGCCTTGCCTTGTTCTGCTGAATGTCGACAAGTGCAGTGACTGGAAGTGCTAAAACGTGCAGATTTTATAGGTCTTTGTCTGCCCTATGTTCTGCCAACAATGTCTGGTTTATGTTCTGTCGTTTGCGTTCTGACTCTGTTTGAAAGGTATCAAGATTTATCCGTGCTCTCTCTATATTCAGTGCAGTGATTTAAAAAAAAATGTTTGTGTGTGTATTTGTGCGTGTGTGTGTGTGTGCATTTGTAGATATATATATGTATGTATGTATGTATGTATATATATATATATATATATATATATATATATATAATATATATATATATATATATGTGTGTGTGTGTGTGTGTGTGTGTGTGTGTGTGTGTGTGTGTGTGCGCGCGCCTGGTGAAAGAGAATTTGAGATTTTCTTTTGAAAGACAATTATTGTTCTCAGAATGTGTGCAGTCTTGAAGATGGATTTTGTGTGAAGGTGGACTTTTTGTTTCAGCCTTTGTAATACTGTGCCTTCACCACTGCACTCTCTGTTGTTTACATACTAAATTACTTCAAATATATCTAGTTTTTGTCATAATCTTCGGCACTAGTAAATTCATAGTTCTTTTCTTGATGGTAGCACCCCCTATATCTTTCTGTTCTCTCTCTCTCTCTCTCTCTCTCCTCTCTCTCATCCTCTCTCTCTCTCTCTCTTTCTCTCTCTCTCTCTCTCTCTCTCTCTCTCTCTCTCCTCTCTCTCTCTCCTCTCTCTCTTCTTTACCTACCTCTCCCTCTCGTGCATTAAATCTAGATTAAAGTGTGTGTGTGCGTGTGTACGTGCATGCATATGTTGTGCATGCGTGCGTGCGCATGTGTGTGAGTACGTGCGTTCGTGCGAACTTGCGTGCGCGCATGAGCGCGTGTGTGCTTATGTGTGCTTGTGCGTGCGCACGCGCGTGTGTGTACAAACGTATTTCTGCTAAAGTTCAAACACGTTAGTGTATCAGAGCTGACCCCATCCGATTTTTTCAGGGGAAAATGCCAGCACTGATTCAGCGTGTGACGAGGAGAAAGACTACCTGACATAAAGACTGCCGACTGCCTGTCATAAAGACTGCCTGACATAAAGACTGCCTGACATAAAGACTGCCTGACATAAAGACTGCCTGACATAAAGACTGCCTGACATAAAGAGTGTACATAAAGAGTGTACATAAAGACTGCCTGACATAAAGACTGCCTGACATAAAGACTGCCTGACATAAAGACTGCTGACATAAAGACTGCCTGACAGACATAAAGACTGCCTGACATAAAGACTGCCTGACATAAAGACTGCCTGACATAAAGACTGCCTGACATAAAGACTGTCTGACATAAAGGCTGCCTGACATAAAGACTGCTGACATAAAGACTGCTTGACATAAAGACTGCCTGACATAAAGACTGCCTGTCATAAAGGCTGCCTGTCATAAAGACTGCCTGACATAAAGACTGCCTGTCATAAAGGCTGTACATAAAGACTGTCTGACATAAAGACTGCCTGGCATGAAGACTGCCTGACATAAAGACTGCCTGACATAAAGACTGCCTGACAGACAGAAAGACTGCCTGACATAAAGACTGCCTGACATAAAGACTGCCTGACATAAAGACTGCCGACTGCCTGACATAAAGACTGCCTGACATAAAGACTGTACAGAAAGACTGCCTGACATAAAGACTGCCTGACATAAAGACTGCCTGACAGACATAAAGACTGCCTGACATAAAGACTGCCTGACATAAAGACTGTACATAAAGACTGTACAGAAAGACTGCCTGACATAAAGACTGCCTGTCATAAAGACTGCCTGACAGACATAAAGACTGCCTGACATAAAGACTGCCTGACATAAAGACTGCCTGTCATAAAGACTGCCTGACATAAAGACTGCCTGACATAAAGACTGTACATAAAGACTGTACAGAAAGACTGCCTGACATAAAGACTGCCTGACATAAAGACTGCCTGACATAAAGACTGCCTGTCATAAAGACTGCCTGACATAAAGACTGCCTGACATAAAGACTGCCTGGCATAGGCTAACGAAGGCCACAGTCCTTCGGATGAGACTATAAACCGAGGCCCCGTGTGCAAACGCATGCAGAACATCTTGCGCACACGTTAAATCCTGTTCCGCTTTTCGAAAGAGTAGGCCATTGTGTGCCGGTGGGAACAGATGACAAAATTTACAAAACCGCATACACACGGGGACTGGATGTAAAAAAAAGCACCTGAGTGCTTATTCCATTATCCTCGATATAAAATAATAATACAAAAATAACAGTGTCCAGGGTTCCGCCTGTTGACCTGACCTCTTTCTTGATCAGGTGACATGATCTCCGTCTCTTTCTTTCTGCTCTGTCATGTCAGTCCTTGCGTATGTCAGGGTAGCTAGTTGTATTACATCATTGATGATAGGAAAGGAAATGAACACATGTACGAGCTCGCGTGCGCCCACGTGCACGCACGCATACTCACACGCGCACGCACGTGGACGGGATAGCCTAGTGGTTAGAACATTGCGCTCGCAATCTGACGACCCGGGTTCGATTCCCGTTCAAGGGGATATTTTCCCCTGGAGTTATCATCAGTGCAGACTTCACTCTCCTTCGGATGAGACTCTAAACCGAGGCCCCGTGTGCGAACACACAGAAAACGTCTTGCGCACACGTTAAATCCTGTTCCGCTTTTCGTAAGAGTAGGCCATTGTGTGCCGGTGGGAACAGATGACAAAATTTACAAAACCGTACACACACACGGGGACTGGATGTAAAAAAGCACATAAGTGCTTATTCCATTATCCTCGATATAAAAGAATAGAATAAATAAAAATGAATAAATGAATGTATACGCATACGGGCATGTACAAACGCACGCATAACACACACACATTCACACACGTATGCCCCCCCCACCCCCCACCCCTCCCCCCCCACACACACACACACCAGACACAAGCACAGACGCTTACAGACAACTAAAAGAAAACGAAAGATCCATGAGTCCATTTCAAAACAAATTAGTATCAAATGTACAAGGAAAATATGTCACAGCCACAAACAAATAACAAAAAGCCAGACATGGAAGTAAAAGAAAATTAAGACAAGGCATAAACAAACCCAAAACACACAACAATAGTAGCCAAAAGCAAAACAAAAACCTCCTACATTTTTTTAAAAAAAAATACTAACAACAAATAGAACAGATGAACAGACAAATAATTGGGCACTCAGAGAAAAAAAAAGACCAAAACTAAAAAAAAAAAACAGAAAGAAAGAAAAAAACAATGAAAGGAAAAGATGAAAGAAAGAAAAGACACAGAACAAATGAAAGGAAAAAAATAAAGAAAGAAACAAACAAGAAAAGCAAGAAGAAAAGAAAAGGAGCAAACAGAAACAAGCGTTAGCAAACGAACCAATTAATAAATACATGAATGCTCTGACAAAATATGAATGATGAATAAATGAAGGAAGAAATGAATGAATAACAGAAAACAATAGAAGACACAAAGGGGGTGAGGGTGGGGTTGGGGGGGATGGAAGATAAAAATAAAAGGAAAAGACAAACAAATAACCCCCAAACAAAACAAAGAAACAACCAAACGAATTAAATTAGAAATGGGCTGGCAGCAGAAGAAACTTTTACAGAAAGCGAGAGAGGAGAGAGAGAGAAAAGAGACGAGAGAGAGAGAGAGAGACAGAGAGAGAGAGAGAGAGGAAAGAGAGAGAGAGAGGAGAAGAGACAGAGACAGACAGACAGACAGAAAGAGAGAGAGAAGAGAGAGAGAGAGAAGAGAAGACAGAAGAGACAAGAGGGAGAGAGAGAGAAGAGACAGACAGACAGACAGACAGAAGAAGAGAGAGAGAGAGAGAGAGAGAGAGAGAGAGAGAGAGAGAGAGAGAGAGAGAGAGAGAGAGAGAGAGAGAGAGAGATTGATTTTACAAGGGTCGAGGCAAAAAGAAAAAATAAATAGATCATAAAATGAAAAAACGTCATTGCGTGGCTTCATAAAATGGTCAATAAACGAATGAATCTAAATTAGTAAGTGGACACATGTATGTACAAACAAATGATTAAAAAAAAAAATTCTATGTAGAAATATTCAATGCACGAGTAAGTCAGCAAAATCAATAACAAAGAACGAAAAGAAAAAGAGATAGACAAAAAAAGAACAGAAGGAAGAACAGAAATAAAGCTAAAACTCCCCACGTTTATTTTGACAACAAATCCACGCCCCAAACGACGCCATAACGTCTTTACCTCTCCTTTTCTTCTTCTTTCTTTCTTTCTTTTTCTCTCCCCCTGTCTTCTACTCCTCCTTCCCCTTCTCCCCCTCCTCCTGCCCCTCCTACTCCAACTCCTCCTCCTCCCCATCCTCCTCCTCCTCCTTCTCCTCCTCCTCCCCTCCTCATCAGCCTCTTCCTTCTCATTATTTTCCTCCTACTGTTCCAACCACCTTTCTTTAAGCCTTGAACTTCAGCTGGGTGGCAGTGCAGGAATGGACAGTTTGTTACGGGAGTGAAATGCCAGCCAGAGCCTTGATTAGGCAGCTGATGGAACGATGCTAAAGAGATGGGAGGAGAATAGGGTGGGGGGCTGGGAGTTGCTGGGGAGGGAGGGGGTGAGGGGACAGAGGGGATCGGCTGCTGATGAAAGCGGGGATAGGTGAGCTGGGATTTATTGGGCAATCCCCAGGACAGGGATTGTGGAGGTGGAAGAAGGAAGTGGGCAGTCAGGAGAAAAGGGATTTATTTCACGTTTGCGTTTTGGGTGGAGGAACATGTTTGTAACTTGCATGTGTGGTCATGTTATGCGCGCGGGAGTGCGCGCGCGGGTGTGTGTATGTATGCGTATGTGTGTGTGTGTGTGTGTGTGTGTTGTTTGTGAGAGAGAGACAGAGAGAGAGAGAGAGAGACAGAGAAGAAGAGAGAGACAGAGAGGCAGAGAGAGAGGAAGAGAGAGAGAGAGAGAGAGAGAAGAGAGAGGAGAGAGAAGACAGAGAGACAGAGAGAGAGAGACAAGAGAGGCAGAGAGAGAGAGAGAGAGAGAGAGGAGGAGGGAACAGACACAGACAGGGAGACAAAAAGAGACAAAAAACAAAGAGAGAGAGAGAGAGAGAGTCAGAAAGACAGAGGAGAGAACAGACAGAGACGAGGAAGCATGCAGAGACTAGAAAGAAAAAGAAATACATGCCATTATCATTTTATAATGGAGGCGGGAAAGATCTCTGATGAAAGCAGACCTACTTAATCAACATCAAATAGCTGGGGGTTTTCCCGATCCCATAGAACACTAGATATCCACTTCAAGAATGAAAGACACTTTGACCTTTGCCTCCCAAACTATAACAAGCAGATCTGTAAATCTGGTTTTAACACATCAAAAGGAAAAGAAAACAGCTTCTGGCTCTGTATGGACGGTTCAAAGGCTTTTTAGGAAAAAAGAACTGTATTTACCTATCATTCCCTTAGATGCCTTCTATGTAAAGATTAAGAGATGGACATTTAGAGCTCAAAGGGCCAGACCAGGAAGCATTGTATCAAACTGATAATAGCACAAAGCTGGTTTATGCTAATGATGTCCCGTGTTGCTTTATAACCTTCTGATGTTTCATTTACGGTGACTGACAGCTCTTAATGTCTCTTCTGATGACTAGATCAAACTTTAACGGACCACTGTTTCATTTTGCCATTACTACATAAGCAGAGGTAATGGATAGGGGTAACACTAGTCATTATAATATATGTAGCGTAGGTAGGGTATAAATGAATGAGATTGACCAGATCGTTTGTAGTTAAAGCGTGGAATATTCGAGAAATCAACCGATCTCTGCATTTTGTGATGACGAAAATGATCCTATGAAGCAGTGTTTGTAATGTAACCCTGTAACATTTTCCCCCACTTGTTTGTCTCTTGTTTGCTATTTTCCTGATGGTGTGATGTAAACAATCATGTTGTAAACAATCTGTGACGCCGGTGATGAGTTCTGACACCTTTCCCGTGTCATTAGTGTCAACAGAATCAACAAAGCTTTTTTTGGAACCTCGATGATTTCGATTGTCAAATTACCGAAGGATCAGTAGCAAATGAAGTTGACATTTCAGCAGTGAAGAAATGGATATTCCACACTCGGCCTTGTTTTTATTCAATCATAATCATAATGGATTATCTACACAATGTTACCAAAGCACTATGAATTTATACCCGAAGACCTAAATCCTTGTCTTTGTTGAGACAAAGGTGTACGGTCCTAATGTCCCAAAACAGACGGTGTGCGAGCTTAAGTGTCCTTAAGTGCGATAACGTTAGGTAGATTTTCAAACCTTTAAGGGGGCAGGGGGGATGGCGGTTATTAATGGTACAAAGATGCTGTAAGTTAATACTTACAATGGCGCACCAATAATTATAATGGAATATCACTGACAGATTCTACAGGTAAATCAATCGATCAATCAATCGAATCGATCGATATCAATCAATCAGTTAATCAGTCAATATGATATATATATATCTATCTCGATGTCTATCTCTATATCTCCATCACTCTATCTATCTACAGAATTTTTCAATTTTCTGCACGTATTTTTTTAATTATAAACTTTGAACGGCAATTACGGTTTTAGTCTTATTGATACCCCCCCCCCCCCCCACATAGTTTGATGTTACGCATACATTCGTTTCAAATGAAAAAAACCCACCACATAAACACAAAAGCAAGCGACTAACAAATACGACAAAAATCAAAACAAAATGGGAAAAACAAAACTGCATTCCTCTTAAAAAGAGCTTAGCAAAATAAGATAAACTTTGGAATTTATGAACAAGCCAATGTACACACCAAGGGAAAACATGTGTGTGCATGCGTGCGTGCGCGCGCGTGTGTGTGCTTGTCTACAGGTGCGTTCATGCGTTCATGCGTTAATATTTCTACCTGTGTGGTATTGCATGTTTGTGTGAACGTATACATGCGCACATGCGCAAATACACATAAAACACATCTCTTCCACCTGAACGCAAACGTGAGATAAATCCCTTTTATCTTGACTGCCCACTTCCTTCTTCTGCCTCTGCAGTGGTGGGCTGGGGATGCCCAGTAAATCCCTGCTCACATATCTCCTTATTAGCCTAGAAGCCAATCTCCTCTGCCTCTCCCCTCCCCTTCCCATACGTCCAAGGTCATTCAGCAGCTCTACAGCTAAAGACCCTACTGACATTACATCCTGTCACACACTGTGTCAGCACCGCAGCTTAGAGTACGTTCAAGGATTGGAGGAAAAGAGTCAGACAAAGTTGACAAAAAATGCAAAGAGAAAAGGGGACTGTATTGGTGGTTATTGCTGAAAAAAAGAGAAAGAAGACTTATAAATCTGTTTTCTGTGTTATTGTTTTTAATCCACTTCATTCACTGCACATGTGAACCCCAAAGCTGGGTAGAAATGTAGTGCTAACCTATTTCCGTGTCTCCTCACCTCACCTATCCCATAGTCCTTTGGACCGTGGGGGCACTAATGAAGATTTTGCAACCAACTTCCTCCACTCCCCGCGGTCCTCTGCTTTCCGTAGCAAATCGTTCCAACTCAAGGCCAGTCCACTCACTGATGTTGTTTTCCCATCGTTTTCTCTGTCTGCCTCTTCGTCTCTCTCCTTGTACTGTTCCCTGTAGGACAGTCTTGGTCAGTCCATATGTTCGTGTGACATGCTTGTACCACTTTAGTTTGCGTTTTTTTCCCCACTGAAGTCAGGAGCTCTTTATATGTTTCCATGGCATTTTCAATTCTGGTCTTCACTACCTTATTAGCGATGTGATCTCTGTATGAGATTCCATGTCTGAAGCTATCATGAGTTTTTTATATATATTCATACAGAACAGCTACAGTATTTATTAACTCATTTATTTGAACTCTTGTTTTTTGAGAATAATACAGAACCATTTATCTGCTTTTTTCACATCCAATCCGTGTGTTTCATAAACTTTCCCACCTGTTTCCACCAGTACACAATATCCTACTCTTCAATAAAACCCACATGCACACGGGGATTGGATGTAAAATGATGCACGTGAGTGCTTACTCTACTAGCCGCGAAATATACAAATAATAAAAATAGAGAACAGACTACTAACGTGTGCGCATTATGTTCAACCTTGCGTTCACACACGGGACATCGGTCTAAAATCTCACGTAAAGGACTTTCGGGGGGAGTGGAATCGGTACCGATGTTAACTCCTAGGAAAATATCCCCTTGAACGAGCATCTGGGCTCAAACTCGGGTTGCCAGATTGCAAGCGCAACGCTCTAACTACCAGGACTATTCCGTCCCCATGTTTTTTTCCCTGAAATGAGCACCGAGTTGTGTTCTTGCCCTTTACACCAACCATGAACGTTGTAAAGATTAGCGAAGCAAGCATCGCCATGCCATGAACCAAGCCTGCATAAAAACCAGCAGCGCAACTTGAGAAGAGAGCATTGCTGTGTTTTTTGTTTTTTTACACCAGAGTTTTATGAAATCCTGTCCGTGATGACAACGGGCTTGGAAAAAATGGTTTGTTTGACACTGAAGGGTGTCGGCGCTGTGTGTAGAATCGCTGTGTTGTTTCATAGCATCCGAGTGTTTTGGGTGTTAAAGTAAGAGAACAGGGAAAGAAGAGAGGAGAGAATCTGAAGTATCGGTGTCGTTGCAACACTACTGAATAAAATCAACTAAATGTAGGGAATTGAGGAAAAAAACAACAGCATTTATAGACAGTGTTAGATTGTTTGTGAGTGTGTGTGTGTATCTCTGTGTGTATGTGTGTTTGTGTGCGTGCGTGTGTGCGAGCGTGTGTGTGTGCGTGTGTCTGTGTGAGTGTATGTGCGCACGCGCGCGTATGTGATTATGTGTGAGGGGTGTGGCTGTGTATATGTCTGTCTGTCTGTCTTTCTGTTTCTGTCCCCCTCACTCACTCTCTCTGTCTGTCTGTGTGTCTCTCTCTCTCCCTCCCAGCCCCCCTCTCTCTCTCTCTCTCCTCTCTCTCTCTCTCTCCCCCACTTTCTCTCCTCTCTTCCCTCTTCCCCCCTCCTCTCTCCCCCCCTCTCTCTCTCCTCTCCCCCTCCCCCTCCCCCCCCTCTCTCTCCCTCCCTCCCCCCCCCCCCTCTCTCCCTCCCCCCCCCCTCTCTCTCTCTCTGCACTCGCAGACGTGCAAGTAAACGCCTCGCTTACAACAACTCTTTTCAACCTCAACGCCAACGTGAAATAAATCCCTTCTTCCCTGGCTGCCCCACTTCCTTCATCAACCTCCGCAGTGGTGGTGGGCTGGGTGGGGGGATCGGCCAGTCAAATCCCTGCTCACCGATCCCCTTTTCGTTAGCAGCCGGCCCATCTCCTCTGTCCTCTCCTATCAGTCCCAGGCCATTCGCCAGCCTCAGCACCAAGGACCCTCTGACATTTCAGCCCCCGTAACCCCTCTGTGCCCACAGTGTTGCCCATCCTATGTTCAAGGTTGAAAAGAAAACAGTGAATGGTGGGAGAAGAAATGCACAAGAAAAAAAAAAAGAAAAAGGGAGAGGGAACAAGACGGGAGGAGGAGGAGGAGGTGGTGGAGAAGGAGGAGGAGGAGGAGGAGGAGGAGGAGGGGAAGAAGAAGAAGATGATGAAGAAGAAGAAGAAGAAAAAGAAGAAGAATGCAAAGAAGAAGAATGCAAAGAAGAAGAATGCAAAGAAGAAAAAGAATGTAAAGAAGAAGAATGTAAAGAAGAAAATGAAAAGAAGAAGAAAAATGCAAAGAAGACGAATGCAAAGAAGAAAAAGAATGAAAAGAAGAAGAAGAAGTAGAATCCAAAGAAGAAGAGGAATGCAAAGAAGAAGAAGAAGAATGCAAAGAAGAAGAATGCAAAGAAGAAGAAGAGGAAGAATGTACAGAAGAAGAAGAATGCAAAGAATGCAAAGAAGAAGAATGCAAAGAAGATGAAGAAGAAAGAAGAAGAAGAAGAAGAGAAGAAGAAGAAGAAGAAGAAGAAAGAAGAAGAAGAAGAAGAAGAAAGAAGAAGAAAGGAGTGAGGTGGAGAGAAAGAGAGTAGGTGAAAAGGTGAGGAGGAAAATGGTGAGGGTTCAATTCAATCTTGATATGTATAGCTGCAGCTATCCCAGGGGCCCTATTAGGGATGTCATTTCGTTAAAAAAAACACAAAGAGGCAAGAGAAGGCAAATGGTGAGGAGAGAAGGCGGAGGTTTATGTTGCTGTCTCTGTTTGTGTATCAATTGAGATGGGATGGGCTCCGTTTCTTCGTTCATTCCTTTAGTCTGTTTGATAGAGGGTCTGTCATTCAGTCAGTCTGTCCATTAGTTGAGTTTCAGTTTTGTCATTCAGTGTAATATTTTTTTAGTTAATTCATGCCATGACCTGTCTTCTTTTCTTGTTTTCTTGTTTTATTTTGACTAATGCCTCACTTTTTCCGTTCTCGTCAGTATTATATCTTATCTCTTTTATTCTATTCGTTTTTCTGTCTGTTTTATTTGTCTGACAGCAAAGCTTGCTTCTCTTGCTTTGAAAAATACCTTTCTGATGGTTTAATCCTGTCCTTCTTCATTTTTCTCTTTCATTTGTTCGTTTACTCTGCCTTTCTGTCTCCCTCTCCTTTTTCCTCCTTCTTTTCTCTTTTCTTGCTTTCGATCTTTCTATCATTCCTTTCATCTGACTGTCTATTCTTTGGTCTATTGTTGCTATCGTTTTGGTCCTATCGATTTTTATTTCTGGCTTGTTTTGTACTTTGTTTAAGTTCTTTTCATATGTGCTTTATTGCTTTATTGACAAATTGCTATTCATCATTTTCACCAGAGTTCACCGGTATATTTACCAAATAACGTTCGCGTGCTTGTGTATGTATACACGTGTGCACACGCGTTGTGTGTAAGTACATGTCTGCATACATACTTGCTTGCGTGCCTGTATGTGTGTATGTGTATGTACATGCTTGGGAAGTGTGCCTCTGTGTGTGTGCGTGTGTGTGTATGTATGCATGTTTGCGTGCATGTATGTGTGTGCGTATGTGTTTGTGCTTGTGCGTGTTTGTGTGCACGCTTAGTGTGTGAATATATATGTGTGTGGTTGTGTTGTGTTGTGTGTGTTGTGTGAGTTGTGTGTGTATTGTTGTGTGTGCTGTTGTTGTCTTCGATTTTACGTCTGTTCACTCTCAGTGATATTAGACGAGTGTGTGTGTGTGTGTGTGTGTGTGTGTGTGTGTGTGCGTTGCACGCTTAGTGTGTGTGTTTGTGTGTGTGCGCGCTTAGTGTGTGTGTGTGTGTGCCCACGCCCGCGCGTCCACGCCACCTAACTAACCTTAAGTGCTCAACTCAGGGATGACAGGCCACCACCACCAGGCACACATCTCCTCCACTCTGCCCCTCGTTAGGACAACAGGCTCGCGTTCTCGTCCATCTACAGCCACGCTGACATTTCCGCCTTGACACTGCCAAGTGGTCAGCTCAGATCCATTGCCTTAATTAGCGCAGCGTAAAGTGGCAGGCGTGCGCTAACCCCCAGCATGGCACACTGATTAGGGTGTTAGGTGTCTGACTGGACAGGGAGGCCGCTGGTTCAAATCTCATGAGTTACAACAGTGCTGTTGTTGTACTCCATACAGCTTCTGTCTAGAGTGACTTTGTTTTAAGTTTAGGAGACTTGAGTTCGAAAACGTGGACAACGTAGTCAACTTTCATTCAGCTTATGAATGCAAATTTTGTAATGTGACTCACATTAGCTATTCATCACTGCATGTGTCTGTATCTATTGAGCCTAATTAACAAGATACTACTTTTATTTTCCGATTACATTTGGAAACAAATGCTTTCGACCGCTTTAAATGGAATACAACACACATTGTCATTTAATATTTCCATATAGCTCCTTAAATTATGCTGACATATTTTAAATAAACACCTTTTTTTAGCCTAGCACTCTCCCTACTCAATTTATTTCAATCCTAACAAACGCATACCCATCCATTCATACAGACTCAAACAAACATGCATGCATCAACCCCAAAACATGCATACACACTTGAACGTGCATGCACGCACACAAGCACACACATACAAACACACACACACACACACGCACCCACGCACACACAAATATACACACAAACACTCATTCATCGTGCACAGTGAGTGTGTGTGTGTGTGTGTGTGGGTGGGTGGGTGGATGAGTGTGCTTCTTTTGTATGTGTGGTGTTTTGTGTGTGTGTGTGCGTGGGGTGTGTGTGTGTGTGTGTTGTGTGCGTGCGTGTATGTTTTGTGTGTGTCTGTGCGTGCGTGTCTGTGTGTCTGTGTGTGTCTGTGTGTATGAAAAGGTCACCATTTTCTTCCCAGGCTGGAAAACAAGTTTACTGAATGAAAAGGCCGCGACAATCCGAATAATACTCTCCCCTTATTCTCAGCCCAGTGTCTGCTGACCTCATTACTCAGGTGCAAACTGATGCTGTCCTGACAAACTTGTTAACATTGGATAATGCTTCCCGAACAAACAAAGAAAACGGCTTCACAAAATATGCTGAATAATCAATCAGCAGAATGAAACAATAAGAAAGAAGAATGAGAATGATTGCATGGTTTTTGTGTGTTGATTTTCCCTGTTTGTGGGATGATAAAGTGTTTTGAATGTGAATGTGTTTGATATGTTCAATAGCACGAACAATATTCTTCTAAACTGTGTAACACTTTAGGTATGTGCATAATCTGTGCAGACATTTGGTATTAAAGATTTTGAACATTTTAGTGTAAAAACCATCTTCAGGATAGTTTTGGAGATTATTTAGACTGAATAAATTGAGTATTGTTGTCAGACACAAACCTCAGTGTATCTAAAATTACCATCATAACGAAAATACAACAACAGGCAAATCTAGATAGAAATCGTTGAAAGGCTTTCTGTATCTGAACTTGATCATAACACGAAGTGCCCACTATCAACCAAACCAACACTAATTGTACGTATGGGAGACACAGAGCTATCAAACATGTTCATATTATTAGCAACTTCATTCACTGCAATTCTTTATGTTCGAGAACTTTGTCACACGTTCTGTGTGGAAGCTGTTTTTTCTGCTCTGAAAACTGTTTGTGTTTCTTGCTCATATTATGACAGTTTCGGGGACAGTTTTCTTTTACACAAAATAAACTCCTATCTTGTTCCTGTGCGTTGCAGAGATAATCAAAGCCGTAAATCCTCAGCAGAAGGAGCATCTCTATGCTATGAAACACACCCGCATAAAAACAGCAGCGCGAATTAGGAAGGCGATATGTTTGTTTTCAGGCCAGTTTCTGTTTCGTTATGGTTTGTGTTTATTTTGCCATAAGAACATGTTCATTAACACATTCTTCACAAACTGTTTTTCTTTCAAGCAGGCTGTAAAAACCGCGTATTGCATGACTGTCTTTTTCTTTATTACAATACGAGTACGAATAGGAAATCTGTGATATCTCAAAAGGGCGAGAATTTCATGTGGGTTACAAGCAAGTATAGCTAAAAACAACCAACAAGTAAACATATAAAAGTGCAAATCAGCATCACAGACCCAGGCAACCATTTCCCCCACTTCAACACTTTTTTTATCCACATATGGACACATGCGTAAAAACACGCAACGATGGGCGCATGCGCGCGTGCACACACACACCAGCACAAACACACCTATGCATGCGCACACACGCTCACACACATACAACCAGATAATACGTGTATGTCCATGAAAGAAAACGAAAAAAGAAAACAAGACAAATAGAACCACAAAAAAGAGTAAGAAAACAAACTCAGACAATGAAATAGATGAATGCTTTGCATGTTGTGCTTTAGTTTGGACATCAAAATTCATATTTTCAGTTATTCTCTTTCTATCTTATGTTATCTTCTTGACCTGTTTGAGTTTTTATTTTGTCGTTGTTTTGGATAATTCTTATGTAATGACGATGTTGTTCCAATTCTGGATGAGTCTAAATACGTCACACGCATACACGTACTAATGTTTCGAAATATGTGGATGAAAGTGCCAATCAGAATCAGATAAATTTTTTGTTATCATGTTAGAATGATAACTGTTTAACACAAAACATAAACATAAACAGTTAACATTTTCTAGAAATAGTGTGTGTGTGTGTGCGCGCGTGTGCGTGTGTGCGTAGGTGCACGCATGTTTCTGTATGTGTGTTTGCTAGTGCGCGCATATTGACACGTAAAAAGCCGTACAATTCGTAGACGAATCTCAACAACCTATCTCAATCTGGAGCCAAAGAAACCAAACAAACTGCTGGCCTCTTCAGCAAGTCTCCCCTCCGCTCAGCACACATTATCAGGGATTGGGAATAAATCCCCCTCACACATCCTCTTTCCATTAACATCAACCCCCCCCCCCCCCCCCCCCCCCCCACCTTCCACGGTTCTATCTCAACTCGTCATTTGAGGGCCACACGTTTTCTCCACAGTAAGAGAATCTGCTGGCATTTCAGCTTCACAGCAAGTTTGTGCTGCGTGGCTAATGATTTGTTTTCCCGGCAATAGTCGTTTGTTACGGCTGTGTTATACAGGGAAAATAAAAAAAAGTGTGTGGCTCGAATCTAGACAATGTGTTTTGTTTCACTCTTCGGCTTGAGCTTTGAGGTGAGAAAATAGGTGAGATTCTGCGTATGCGGCAAGCGTTTTTTTCAACCAACCGTTGAGGTAGCCGCATTTTGACTTCAGGGAAGTTGTTTAAATACGACAATATGTGCATGAGTGGTTTTTCAAAAATGTTGCCGTGAGTTCCTACAGGCACGCAATGGTCTCCTCTTCTTAAAGGCGGAACAGGTTTCTCTAATTAACGTATTCACAGTATTGTTCTATTTATTCTGATTTCCTTCTAAAACAGCCCTGCCGTCCACAAGACTCACACAAAAATAATACTATGCTGAAAAATTGTCACACCAATAACAATCTAAAATAAAAGCAGTGATTGATAAAGATAAACTATTACACCATTCAGCCCATAGATCCACACCACGATTATGATATCACGCACAAAAAATAAAAAAAATAGCCTGGCTCTCTTAGTTTAACGTTACGCTTTATTCCCAATCGGGATCGAGGTTTTCAAGGGATTGTTGCTCAGTAAATCGCACGTGAAGTGTCCCTGTTTTCATCAGCAGCCATCTCCATTCTCCTTTTATCACCGCTGCACTGCACTGCTCCGCGCCTGTTTAATCAACGGCAGTGCTGACAGCCTTTAACCTCGCAAAGTCCTCCTGGCTGCCTTATTGGCTGGCTGGCCTGTAGGGGCCTAGGCTTCCATAATATAGAGCTAAATAAATAGTTAAAAGCACAACAATGAAGCCACAAATAATTAAAAGTTGTATTAAAAAAAATAAACACAAAGATCAACCTAATTATGTCATGTTTATGTTCATTCGTTTCTCCGCTAGCGGTCCAAGATTTTCCTATGGTGAGATGTTGTGACTGTGACCGTGTTTTTGCCCACCGTAAAGGTTGCCGCATTACAATATTCGGGGTGGATGTTTAAACACAATACCAGTGTGCATGCGTCTATGACATTTAGTACTTCGTTCCCACCGGCACACAAAAAATGACTACTCTTGCAAAGGCGGAACAGGTTTTAACATGTGCGCAAGATGTTCGGCGTGCGTTCGCTCACGGGGCCTCGGTTTATAGTCACATCTTGAAGCACTTAGGAGAATATGGAGTCGGCACTGCTGTTAACTCCAAGGGAAAAAATCATATTCAACGGGCGTCTTGGTTGGTAACTTGCCTGGGATCGATTCCTGGCCTTCAGATCACAAGCGCAACGTACTGCCTGTACCTTGTTTAGAACCTATATGCACTTCGATTGGTACGTATTTATAATATTAAAGATCATACGTTAGGAAAAGAACATAAGGAAATACATTCATAGCACTGTTTATCTCAACAATATTGATACTCTTTAAATGCAGCATGGTCTTTCAGTTTCAACGCACGTTTCATGATGTCTTTGCAGCTCTCGTAGACATTGCATTAATTCCTGTTACTTTTAAGAAGATACTTTCAGTTCAAAGCGTTCAGTTTCATCCATCTTAACACATGGCTTTTAGCTCTAAGGAAATGCGGTTTTCGAAGTAAGTATTCTTCCTATCTGCCATTCTGCTTCACCTGCCTTTGAGGTCATTTTTATTCGTGCATCTTCTGTACCATTAAACGGGGTCAGAAAAGTGGGAGAGTTTCCATGTTGAAGTAAGATGGAAAACGACACACTTCCTCGCCCCTGATTACGCTGATTGTTACTTTTACTTACCGAACTTGTCTTTTTTTTTTAAAGACTTGCCAGAGTCGTGAGGCTGCACTTTCTCTGTGTAAGTGTGTGTCCGGTCTGCCCTCCCGCCACACATCAGACGCCTTACTTCTGCAAGATCAACGATGGGGATGACATTCCGACCTCTGGAAGTCTTCCAGCACTATCATCTGATTTTCGCTGTTGCCTTGGACTGACTGTGCAGAGCTTTTAGTACAGGGAGAGAGAGAGAGAGAGAGAGAGAGAGAGAGAGAGAGAGAGAGAGAGAGAGAGAGAGAGAGAGAGGAGAGAGAGAGAGAGAGAGAGGGGAGGGAGAGAGAGAGGGGAGAGGGGGTGGAAGAAGAGAGGAGGGGGGATAAGAGAGAGAGAGGAGAGAGAGAGAGGGGGGGAGCAGAGAGAGGAGAGGAGGGAGAGAGAGAGAAAAAGAGGAGGGGGGGGGGAGAGAGAGAGGAGAGAGGGGGGGGCAGAGAGAGAGAGGAAGAGAGAGGAGAGAGAGGGGGGAGAGAGAGAGAGAGAGAGAGAGGGGGGCAGAGAGAGGAGAGAGAAGAGAGAGAGAGAGAGGGAGGAGGGGAGAGGGTAGAGAGAGAGGAGGAGAGAGAGAGAGAGAGAGAGAGAGGAGAGAGAGAGAGTGAGAGGGAAGGAGAGAGGAGAGAGGAGAGAGGGGGGGAGGAGAGAGAGAGGGAGGTTAGATTACAGTTGCCAAGATCTCGGAAGGAAACTGGAGAGAGGAGTATAGTGTAGGGATGTTTTCCCGCCAAGTACTTGTCACCTTCCATGTCCCAGGACTAAACTCTTAACTATGTGTACTGTGTGCTCACTTTTCTCTTCCGTGTCAACAGTTTTCAGCTGCAACTATCCTCCCAGTACCTTACTACTGCTACTACTACTTCCCAGAAGTTATGGTGCTGTTGCTTGTCTCTGCACAGTTTATTTGAAGAAGACATCAAACTTTCGCATCGGATATTTTGTGTTCCTTCGTAGATGTCGCAGAGGATGATGGAGGAGGCTTATTTTCTGTATGTCTTTTCTTTACAAGTGCTGTGTTTCTTTAGCGCTTCTGCGTGTGCGGTTGTATTTGATTTTTTTCTTCTGCCCATACCCTATTCAGCCACCTTTTCAAGGTCCCCTTTCCCCTGTAATGGGGACGGGACAGCTCAGTGGTCGGAGCACTCGCTTTCCCCCAGCCAAGTTAAGCAGCGTCGAGCGTGGTTACCAGTTGGATGGGTGACCGTTTACGCGCCTTGGCTTCAGTACAGTTCCCCCAGTTCACCCAGCTGTAAATGGGTACCTGCCCTCTTTAGGGTCAGGGAAGGTAAAGCAGCGAGGGAGAGGAGATGGGCGCCACCCTCAATATGCTGGCCCTAGAGAAGGGAGGTCTCTGACGCCTTGCTCCCCTACGACCTTACAGGTTATGGGACTCCTTTACCTTTTTTCCTTTTACCTTTCCCCTGTCCCCCTCTAGCACTGAAATCAGGCCTGTGGGTGTGTGAGTGTCCCTGCGCTTGATAAATCATATGATCAATCATTCATTCAAGTCTGTGGTTGATGATACAATATTTTATGTTCGATTTTAAATGTTTTTGTGGATGGTTTGAGTTTAGTTTTGTTGCTGAAGTTTGGAAAAAATATGTAATCTTCTTTAGCCGGTTCTTTGCAAATGCATTCGTATGATGTATTTTTTTCTTCACATATTTTAAGCAAAACAGTGCGAAAAAATGTTAGAGATCGTGTTTGTTTTGTTTTGTTTTGTTTAATGTCTATTCACTACATCGTGATTTAGACAAACCCGCATTCATTCCAAAGTACCTATTATTACACACCCCATTTCTCTCTCTCTCACTCTCTCTTTCTTTCTCTCCCTTACATATATAAGTATAACTAATTACAGTAATGGTCTTACAGGTGAAGAATATATGGCTTCAGAAACTGACATTATGAATTGCTGAGAGTCATATGAAACTTCTTGACTAGTAGCATATTTCTTATGAATATCTAATCATCTTCTTTTATACATGTCAAAAAAAGAAGAAGAAGATCGTGTCATATGTTTAAAATGTCAAATTTTTAGCGTTTCAAAAACAACGTCCAGAAGGAGTCACGTGTTTGTTGACCTGTTGACCCTCTGATGCTGCTGTCTAGCATAATAGTATGCTTCTCAATAAAGACCATTCAGACCCAAGTCAGGAGTTAACACACATTTAAAGACCAAAACAACAAGGACAAACTTGTGATTAATTGTTGCTGTTTTATCTAGAATGTAGACATAGGATGAATGCGTAAACCTAGCTCTTGAAATAATAAAGCAAGACAAAAAGAGATGCCCGATTGATAGATACGAATATAATGGCAACACGAACACCTTATTATCCTGTGTATCTTGAAACAAAAGAATACAGAATATGTTTTTTTGAAACAGATCTCGTTCCGTTCTGGTGCATTTCAACACAAACTCCCTATGCTGATGACAGTAACTTTACTGATGATGTGTTTATATATATATATATATATATATATATATATATATATATATATATATATATATATATATATATAAATATATAAATATGTAAAAATAAATATATATATATATATATATATATATATATACATACTTTTATTTGGATTCAATTCATTTCAAACGGCAAATGCTGCAGAATATCGTGCCATTTCATTAGAAATCTGAAATTCTTGCTTATGTTTGTACAATCGATGCTATATTCTTTTTCATCGAAAACATTGAGTGTTGGAGCAGATATTTTTCGTGAATATTTTTGTGGTGTCCAGTGTTTTTTGTTACATTTGATGTTACCCACGCTAAGAACTGATGAGGCGAACCTCGTATCACAGTGCTCTAGGAACTATCGTGACTGCTTCCTTCAGCCAAACGACCAGCCCAGCAGACCATTCGTCAGCACACTAGCATGCTCCCTGTAAGTAGCACGCTACTTGACATTGTAGCCTCTGAACACTTTCAGGCCTTGCAAAAACCTAACTGCTGTAGGGAGATGATGGTAAACTGATTGATGGTGAAATAGGATGAGTAATCGAGTTTTTGTCCCCTAAAGATTGACATTTTGTATCCACAGGCGATGGTAGTGCTCGTGGTATGCTGGAAGGGGAAGAGAACTGTACGAGCATTATGCGTATGTAAGTGTGCGCATATTTGGGTGAGAGTATACAAGATTCTAGTTTTACACGCATCTTTTAAAGTTGCTCTGATGCGTATGGCATGGAAACACACAACACATAATCTAGAAATGAAAGATTACCAGCTGAATATACTTACAAGGATATAGGAATACTGGGAAGTAAGTGTCATAAACATCCAAACAACAAAAAATGACAAACGGACAATAATGCCTTGGGCAATTTGTTCATGAAATAATTCAAACAGATCGATTCATTTTTAAAATCTGAATTAGAATCTGTGTGCAGCTTTTATCGCTAGAACATTTTCTTCAAGTAGGAGAAAGAGAAAGCTAGTGGGTTAGAGACATGGTACATGCTTCACACGTTTAGGGAATGAAGGGAAAGAAAGAGCTCAGACTGAGTGACCTTTTGTGTGTGTGTGTGTGTGTGTGTGTGTGTGTGTGTGCGTGTGTGACCTTTTGTGTGTGTGTGTGTGTGTGTGTGTGTGTGCGTGTGTGTGTGTGTGTGTGTGCGTGTGTGTGTGTGTGTGTGTGTGCGTGTGTGTGTGTGTGTGTGTGTGTGTGTGCGTGTGTGCGTGTGTGTGTGTGTGTGTGTGTGTGTGTGCGTGTGTTGGTGTGTGTGTGTGTGTGTGTGTGTGTGTGTGTGTGTGTGTGTGTGTGTGTGGCCCGGCCAGGCAAAGTGGCTCCTCGACTGCTGGAGGTCTGATCCCTGACGGCCTGACCCTGTTTCCTTCAGCAGTGGATTAATCCCTGCCTCCATCCATCCATCACTGAAACTTTCAGCTTCTTTAACGTCATCAGCATGTCTAGTGACCTTTGCGGAGACAGCTGGCTGTGACTGTGGTGTTCACTGCGCTACTGTGACTAAGGGCATGGGGTACTGCAGCGCAGTGCAAAGGCAAGACGGGGCGAGTTGAATGGCTGGTGATAGATGTTACGGAATGTAACAACTACAGTTTTTGACTTCTCTCGTTTACTAGAAGAGGTTGTCTTCACAAATCAGACTAGTTGCAACACAGCCATTTCACTTAAGAAACACATGCACATACAGACACACATACACATGCGTGTGCGTACGTATGCACACATGTACACATGAATGCGTGAATGCACATAAATGGCAAAAGTCGCTGTTCATTAAAAGCTGTCATTTGGAACAAGCCAAGAGTAAACGTACACTTTTATGTCAGATGAAAAATTGTCGCCTACAAAATTAATCCCCTGTATCTAATCTGACACATATTCAATTTATTGCTTATTTTACTCGAAAAGATTGCAACAAAGGTACACCGTTATGTTATCACCTTGCCCATTTGAAATATTCCGTTTTCGGGGTTTCTGACATTTGCTTTTGGCTGTTTTCTACTTACAGGACGGGCCACAGGTTTGAGAGAAGCATCCATACCGTCCGCCACTATGCATTCACTCATGCCATTTTGAGAATGCTGCATGCTGAAAACTACAGAGCAGTACTGCATATCTCTCTGCATCTCTGGGGCCTGAGTGAAACCTCGATAATGATGAAAGAAAGCACAGCGTACTGACCGGACAGTTTCGTGACTAATTGGATCACCATAGCATGGTAGTTGTCACTCCTATCCTCATTATTCCCCCATGATGAAGAAACCGGACTCTGCCTCTGTGGGCCTTGGTGGGTTCAATTATTCTTCATTTTCTTGAAAGCTTGTAGTGAGTTTTTACCTAAGACCTCAGGAAGTATTGTTTAGGGATTACAGCTGCAGTTACCATGTTTACTTAGTATATCTGTATGTTTGGCTTTCTACTAAGCTGTTAGTATTCTAAACCGCTGCATTCAATAACATTTAAAGAATTATCCTCCTCTATATTATTCAATCTTATTGAGAATCATCAAGTAATGTCATGCCAACTATTTTTTTGGCAAAGTCTAAAAACCTCTATTTCTCGTTTCTGCAGACTTGTCCCATTTTTTGTCAACGAAGGAGGTATCGACCTTTCAGCCTCTGCCGACCTGTTTTCTGTGCCTTGCCTCATGTTGACACGTTCACAGTGCCAGAGGGAGGACGGGGTCTGAAGAAGTTCGAAAAAAGGTTAGCAGAGGAGGGATGAAAGCTGATGGCACTGACCTATACAGTAATTTTGCAGTAGAGTGTGATGATAATGGGGTCAGGATAGCTCCTTGGTCGGAGCAATCGCTTTCCCCCAACTAATGTTAAGCAGCGTCGAGAGTGATTACCAGTTGAATGGATGACCGTTTGCTCGCCTTGGCTTCAGTACAGTCCCCAGTTCATCCAGCTGTAAATGGGTACCTGCCCTCTTTAGGGTCAAGGAAGGTGAAGCAGCGGGGGAGAGGAGATAGGCGCCGCCCTCAATATGCTGACTCGTAGAGAAGTGAGGTCTCTGATGCCTCACTCTCCTACGACCTTACAGGTTATGGGACACCTTTACCTTATGATAATAATATTGAAGAAGAAGAAAAAGAAGAAGAAGATGATAATAATGATGATGATGATGATGTTGACGAAGATGATTTTGCTAATTATCATGATGAGGCCAATGATCATTGTACCATCACCATAAACATTAATTATCGTTTTTATAATGTACTACGTATGTGTGTAATTGTAAGAACATTTGTGTATTCATGATAATTGGTGACGTGAACATGCATGTGTGTATGTAAGCATGGGTTTATGCTCTCTTGTGTGTGTGTGTGTGCATGCGAGTGTGCAGGCTTGGGGGAGAGAGAGAGAGAGAGAGAGAGAGAGAGAGAGAGAGAGAGAGAGAGAGAGAGAGAGAGAGAGAGGAGAGAGAAGAGAGAGAGAGAGCGAGAAAGAGGAGAGAGAGAGAGAGAGAGAGAGAGAGAGAGAAGAGAGAGAGAGAGAGAGAGAGAGAGAGAGAGAGAGAGAGAGAGAGAGAGAGAGAGAGAGAGAGAGAGAGAGAGAGAGAGAGAAAGAAAAAGAAAGTAAGAGAGAAAAGAGAGAGAGAGAAAGAGAGTGTGTGTGCCACCTATGCGTGCGTGCACGTACGCGTGCATGTGTGGGTGTGCGCATGCGCACGGTCAATATTGTGTGTGTGGTGCATGCACGCGTGCATGTGTGTGTGTTCGCGCATGTGCACGGTCAATAGTGTGTGTGTATGTGTGTGTGTGTGTGTGTGTGTGTGTGTGTGTGTGTGTGTGTGTGTGTGTGTGTGTGGTGTATGCTGGAACTCAATAGAACATGCACACACTTAAGCGTACGCACGTTTTCACAAAAGGACAACATAATATGTTCAAACAAACCTAGACGTGCAGTTATTACACCCAGTTTATGCACCTAGCCTACCATCACAATCACCACATATCATACAGCTGCAGTAAATAACCTCAGTGATAAGAAACGCATCGCTTACGACGTGCAAAAAATGAAACTGACAAAGTGGCGTTTTATGTCGGGCACAGTTTGCTGGAAAAGGTGGTGTCTTCATTAAATGCTTGCAACACTTAGCGTCATACCCAGTTTCCGACTGTGGGTATCAGGCCATGGTCCTGTGTTGGGGGCCAAGAGATGCAATCCTTCAGCTTCTCTGCCAATTTCCTTTCCTTTCCAGGTAAAAGACAACGATGCTTTTCAGCTCTGCTGCGTTGTAAAACTGTCCTGTATGTGTTTGTTTGTGTCAGGCTCTCTGTGCTTTTGTTCTTAGTTTCATACATATGTATCTTTCTCTGTCTGTCTGTGTGTCTGTACTGTCTTTATGTCTGTCGGTATGGCTCTGTCTGTCTGTCTGTCTGTGTGTCTGTACTGTCTTTATGTCTGTCTGTCTGGCTCTGTATGTGTGTGTGAGTGAGTGAGTGAGTGTGTGTGTGTTTATGTGTGTGTGTGTGTGTGTGTGAGTGTGTGTGTGTGTGTGTGTGTGTGTGTGTGTGTGTGTGTGTGTGTGGAGTGGTAGCGGTGGTGGTGGGATATGTATGCCCATAACTTTTCAGGTGTATTAGACGTAGCAGCTGTTACAGCAAAGGCCCACTAGATTCCATGAATCAGTGCAGCGTAGCATACCATTCCAGTTTGCCTGAAGAAATACCATGTCAACGAATTTGAAAAATGGAAAACAAACTAAAACCTTACCAAATAAAAACAAACCAAACCAAAACTATTTCAAACAAACAGCTTTTCCCTCCTGAAATTAATGTGAATATTCTAGCACTGCAAGAGCATCCAAGTGTGCACATGTTTTGATGCACTTCACAGGTTACTCATCCATTAGTCCATCCATGCACTCAGATCCCCTTTTTTGCCCTACTCTTATGCTGCATTGATCATCTCGTGTATTTAATAGCGTATAAAGCGTTCTGCACGCAGTGACACCTCACAGAAAAGCTGAAACCAGCTCTCAACTTTCCCTCCATCAATGAAAGGACAGCCCTTTTTGTCTAATCAATAACTTGCTTGAAATGTCATTGCGCCCCCTCAGCTTCTGCTCTCTGTCTTGCTAACTGACGTTCAGATTTCGAGAATTGTGGATTGTAGATAATAGGACGATGATTTATGACTGGCTAAGGATAAAATAAGGGAGTGAAAATGGGAGGGTGTAGCTTGGCTCGTGATAACATATATCTTGTGATGCGATCTCTTCAGCTGTAATAATGCCTTTCCTGATTTGTCGCTGCAAAAGGTGGTATTTGCTGAGAGACGTTTTGCAGTCTAGCGCATCTTCACTGCTGAAACCTACATACATTTCAAGCCAGAATTGTTGGGGACGATGCTTTTTCCACTGCTATGGGCTGTTTACATTGACAAATTAACAAGCAGCTTTAATATCTATTTTTTTCTGATTGAGTTACATGCAGTGGCAGCTTTTAGATATGGACACACGCTCTGTATGCCATCAAAACACGTGCATGTGTAATATTTACCTTTTATTTACAAAATAAAATGTCTATGCCTAGACAGCAAATAAGGATGTCAATTTAAGTCTGCAAATTCAATATTGATCAGTGATGGAAGTCTCAGTTTGTAAATTTTCAGATGATTGCAAACATACTTAGCTTTCATGATAACGTTTGTTCGTAACATGTTCGTTTCAGGATTTTAAAAAATCCATCATATTACTAGTCCTTCATCTGATGCAGAATCATTTATGGCTAAGCATACACTTTTGCTAGGTCCTGTTATCTCAGCACACTCCCATTTCACTTTGTCAAGTTCATCATCAATTTTCCCCTCAACTGCTCTCCCCTGCATACTCTTCAACGGAATGAGATAGATGTTGGTAAAAGCGGAAGCGGAAACTGCAGTTCAGACTTTTCGGGGAAAGAGGATAAACAGACCACAGACCTTAACCGCCATTCCCCCTTCCAAGAAGAGACACTTAGGAACCACCCCAGAATGTTGCCCCCCCCACCCTTCCCATTCCCGCCCCCTTCCCCTCCGCACTCTTCTGTCAATACAGAACTGTCTGGTTCCTCTACAATCAACGGCACTGTGGACAATTCGGCATGTGGTGCATACATAGTCTTTGCGTGGTCAGGGCTGTAGGTTTCCATGCAGTGGGCAAATGCTGCCGGAGAATGGTTAGGTTGTGGAAGGTTAAGAAACGGAATTGTTGATTGCTGATATGCAATGAGACAATTATGCAAATGTGGATTAGGATAAGGTTGCTGTTGCTAAGGTATATTTGGATAATTGGTCTTTTATCTGTGTGTGTGTGTGTGTGTGTGTGTGTGTGTGTGTGTGTGTGTGTGTGTTGTGATGTGTTGTGCTGTGGTAAGTAAGTTTAAATATGTGTGGGTGCGCGTGCGTGCGTGCGTGCGTGTGTGTGTTTGTGTGTGTGTATGTGTATGTGTTCTGTTTTTCTGCTCATTTTGGACAGCAAGGTCAATGAACGGACAGGCCATGAGCCAAGTAGTAAACTCACCATTTTCTGAGCGTAATATTTTGTAGCATTACTACACGAATCATACTAATGTAAACACAACAACTGATTTGTATTTTATCATGTTTGCTAAAGATAAAAAGAAAACTAATACGCATAAACATTCAGATATCAATCTGTAGAAAGATATGAATCTGAGAAAAATGTTTGCGGATGTTTTGCCTGATTAGGGACAACACGTTTATTTATGATATCTACACAATTCTATGGATTTGCAAAAAACTGTGCAGTAAACATTTGAACGCTTTAACTCTACTCAATCATTCTTAACAGTTTAAGAAATTTTACAGAACTGGGGAAAACACAGCTGGGAAAATTAAATATTAGGACATCTAAAAAAAACAGGTACCACCGGGAGAAAACTTGCAGACAAATTGGAGATCCTTTAAGCACTTTCCATCTTAAAAATCGTTGGTCATAATATGAATTCATGAAAATCAACCATAAAAACACTGGAACTACTTGTGCGAGACACAGAGCTATCAAACATGCTGGTTTTAGCAACTTCAATCACTGCACTTGTTAGCGCTTCAGGAAATGGGCAGAAATTATGTTCCAAATCTGTTTTTCCTTGTTGAAGACTACGTGCTTGTTTGTTGCTCCTATCACAGTGCTGGCAGGCTTTTCTTCTATGAAACAACCTTGTCACGTCCCTCTGTGCTTTGCAGGGATGATCAAAGCTGTAAATCTTGGCAACAGGAACATTGCTGTGTCATGAAACGAAACACCGTAAAAACGGCAGCGCAGATTGTGAAGGAAGCATTCTCGTGTTCACACCAGTGCATGTTTTGTTATGGTTTGAGCTTATCAGTCTATGATGACGATCATGTTTTTTTGGTCATTAAACCCAACCTCTCACCCTTACAGCAAGGTTTTACTTTATAGCTAATGATTTGTTTTTTTAAAGACAATGTTTACAAAAAGGTTATTCCTTAGATCATAATTTAAGGAGTGTGTGTCATAGGCCCATCCTTTTACCATATCAGGCCAGTAATAGTGTATGTGCAGAAAAACAAACAAATCAATAAAATGAAATCGAAAATAACAATACAGAGAGGTCATAATTAAGCACACAATAAAACATATTTTTTGTCCAGATTTCACATCAGTGTGGATGCTAGCATATCATCTCAAACGATTTCTAGTTTTTTCTAGCTTGTTTACTTGGCTGTTGTGCTTTGTTTTGTTTCCCTTAGTGTTGCATTGGTGTTGATTTGTCTTCTGCTGCCTCATCCTTTGTGACATCTCTGTCCAACTGCTTCCACGCCGCTCATTTCTGTCTCTCCCTCCCCCCAGCCATACCCCGATATTGAAGTTGCTTTCTCGGGGTCAGAAGTGGACAAGGAACTGAGCTATGCAAGGCCACCGTTCCCCCACCAGCCAGAGAGGCCCTGCGCTTCTGGTGGGTTACTTTGGTGGTGTTCAGGGGTGCATGGTCTGAGCAAACATTCACAATGTACCACGTACTAAGCCGCTTACTGACGATAATCACAGCTCAGTCGCGGAACCAGATCACAACAACGTCCCTTCTACGACCTTCTCCCGTGAATCTTCAATTTTGAAGGCTTGGATACAAACTCCCGGCAGGGAAGTGTATTAGGAAACCAAAACTGGCGTCGCTATGCCACCAGAGCAACCGGGGTCATCGATGTGGAGACGATTTTCCTTTATTAAAAAGGGATCAATAGTGACGAAGCTAATGTCACGATGCTACCATAGAAGTGGATGTGCTTGGAAACTACTTGCCAGGGCAATACTCTACACTTTCTATCATAAAATATCTCGGCGTCAACCAGGCCCAAGAGTTACAGACACCTGCAGTGTTGGTCAGGTAGTTTGTAGAACACTCTCAAAGTAGCATCCATAACGCGGATTAAGCTTAACTGCGTGGTCACCGTCTTTTCAACGTGCCCATGTCAAACTTACTCTGGGTAGGAGCTAGCCGGAGTCCGAAAAATACCTAGGACTTATGGGATTTGAGCCAGCGACCTTCCAGTCTGTAACCAAAGACATTAACCACTGCACTCTAGCATATATTTTAAATAGCTTTTTTGAGCTATGGTGATAACAATAATATTAATATTCTTTCTAATTTGAAGAGATATAAACACGTCATTTGCATATATATACTATTGTTTAAAAAAAAAAGTAAATGATGTGTGTGTGTGTGTGTGTGAATGTATTTCATATGTACACATCTCTATATATACGATAACACATGTTCATACAATCTTTTTATTTCAACACATGCATGCGTGTGCACATAGCGGCATTATTCATAGGTGAGCATGAATAACCTCATTGAAGCAGAAAAGAAAAACACACCAAAAATTACCGGCCTCCTCAGCAAGTTTCCCCTCTGCTCAGCACACATTATCAGGGATTGGGAATAAATCCCTCTCATACATCCTCTTTCCATTAACATCAAATCCCCCCTCCTTTCCCCGTTCCTATCCGGGCCCATCAATTGGAAGCCATACACTTCTCCATGATAAACGACTTTGATGATATTAAATCAATCTCCTTAGTTTGACAGCAAGGTTTTATTTCACAGCTAATGATTTGTTTTGGGGACACATATTCTAACACACATATACAGACCAAAACCAAACCAAACAAAACTCGCTTTTTTCGAAACTAGATAAAGGTGATTCTGTCTCCACATCTCACTAAATTTTAACTGGTCAGTTGTGTGCTAGTTTTGATTAAATGACAGTCCTCTGCAGATCAGTTTGAAGTGTATAATGTACTCATTATGTGTATGTTCACATGGATGAGTATACAGTGGTGCACACTTTATCAAAAGCCAAATTCGAAATAATAGCTGTAAGTGAAATTGTAATCCAAATTACAAAGACGAAAATTAAACCATCATTTTTTTTCTTACTCTGAGCAGGAAAGCTAACAAAAAAGCCAAAATCAGGATAAACATGATGCGGAAGAACTAATACACCGATAAAGATGCAAAAGAAACCAGTGACTTAATAACAAAAAATGGTGTCCCTCTTCAATCAGAATAACCTCAGCATGACACTGATATAACAAGAGTAATGGCTGGTTCTCTTATATTCAATTTACGCTCACATTTTCAATCAAGACTGTGGTTGCTCAGTAAATCGCACGTGAGGTGACCCTGCTTCCATTTACCGCCTACGTTATCTTCCTTTCAGCACTCCTGCAAGGCACTGCTTCTGTTTAATCAACGGCAGTGTTGACAGCTTTTACCTCACAAATTCCCCCTGGCTGCTTCATTGGCTGGAGTTTAGGAACTAGACCTCCCCCGTGGGGATGCTGGGGCCCTGTCAGTATAAGCAGCATCGCCACCTTCTGGAAACTCTGTGCTGAATGTTTGTTTCTTGTCTATCACTCTCTTTGTTTCTGCGTGTCCCTTTTCTTCCTGTCACCTCTTTCTTGTCTATTTCTTGCCTTTTCCCAGAAAGACTTAAAAAATAACACATCTCTCTTATGCCAAAGTCGGATGCGCTGGGCCTGACATGTCAGGCTTAAAGGCAGCGTGACGCATTTTTGCCCATATAACAGACAGCAACAGTTGCTGTCTGAGCGTTTCGACGAAAAGGAAGAAAGGAGAAGGAACCTAGACGGCAAAGACCAAATAAACACAAACATATCAACATACAAGCAAAAAACATTACAACGTGAATAGCAACAACGAAAAAAAGAGGAACAATCCCATATTTACTTTTTATTCTTTTATTCTTTTAGTTCAAGGATACTGGAATAAGAACCCATGTGCTTTTTTACATATCCCTTCCCTGTGTGTATGCAGTTATGTTAATTTTTTTCATCCATTCCCACCAGCTCACAATGACCTACTCTTCCGAAAAGCAGAGCAGGTTTTCATGTGTGCGCAAGATGTTCTTCGTTATATAAAGGAGAGGGTAGATGGATGGAAAGTCATAAATCAGTTTATCTTCACAATATCGATACACTTTCAGCTGTCTTTCACTTTTACGGCACATTTCATGAGGTCTTTGCTGCTCACGTGTGCCCTGCATTTCTCCATGTTTGCTGAAAACTACTTTTAGTTCAAAACTTTTTCTGTCTCATTCATCTTGAGTCAAGAGTTTTCAACTCCAAGGAAATTCTCTTTCATAGATGAACAGCCACCCTTATCTGCCCTTCTGCTTCACCAGTTTCATGGCCATTCTTGTTCAATGCATTCTTCAGGAAAAGCTGTAAATGGGTACCTGCCCTCTTTAGGGACAGGGAAGGTAAAGCAAAGCAGCGAGGGAAAGGAGATGGGCGCCGCCCTCAATATGCTGGCCCTAGAGAAGCTGAGGTTTCTGATGCCTCCGCCCTCCCTACGACCACATAAATTATGGGACACCTTTACCCTGTACCTTACAAATGGTCTCAGGAAAAAAACAAGTTATGGGCTGAGGACGTCTCTAGCGTTGATTGTGGCATTTTCTTCCGTGGCAGTCAACTTTTAAAGACTAACTAACCCAGAGACATGAGACCAACCTTTTCATGTGTAAGTAGGTATCAAGTCTGCCAATCTCCCACATTACCAGACAAGTCACTCCTGCAAGATCAACGACCCTGTTGACGTTCCAGCTTCTAAAAGTTTCCAGCACTGTGGGCTGAGTTCAGCATTTAGGAGGACTGTGCTGAACTTGTGTGGGACAGAACAAACTGGGGCTAGGTGAGGGTTGAACAGATCCTGAAAGAGACAACAAGAAGAGAGCAGGGTCAGGTGAAAGGGAGGTTTCTTCAAAACTAGACTTGTTCTTCCGTACCCAAAGATCATTTTTTTCTGTTCCTCGGCACTACAGCTCCGAGGTCCGCCAATGCTTAGATTGATGCGTATGCGACCGTTTTGCTCCTCCATCATTTAGGTATCCGCATTCCGACTTGAGGGAGGGTGTCTCAGCACGACACCTGTGTGTATGCCGTGTTTTCTTCTGTCACCTGTTCCTACGGGCACACAGTGGCCTACTACTCTTCAGAGAGGCAGAACGGGTTTTCAACGAGTGCCCAAGATGTTCTGCGCGCGTTCGCACACAGGGCATCAATTTATAGTCTCATCTGAAGGATTTTGACATTCGGTTCAATTATTTCGTCAAAACTGAAAAGAAAGCGCAAGGCTGAGAATCGAACGCAGAACCTCATGGTTTACTTAACCAAGGAGATAAATCAGAAATTTATTTTGCTGGAGATGTTTAAAAGCACACACTATTAGTGGGAGATTTGAAATAAGTATTTTATTAGCATACAATAAATACTACCAAACCAGTACCAAAATGTCAATAAACTAAAAACATTTATTAGAAAAAGCAAATAAACCAACAATAGCCAAATCAAGTCAAGCCAAAAACACTTAAATCATCCCATGAGTGGCAATTACAATACTGGCAGAGACAATGGTACGTATAATTATCTCAAAACATAGAACACATTAAAAAAGATTCTCCCATTATTTTTAAACTTAAGGATATCTCTCTATGCAGCTGTTATCTGTAAAACATTTACTTCAAGTAGGAGAAAGAGAAAGTTGGGGGCTAGTGACCTGGTACATGCTTTACACGTTTAGGGAATGGAGGGACAGAAAGGACTCAGACTGAGTGACCCTTTGTGTGTGTGGCCTGGCCAGGCAAAGTGGCTCCTCGACTGCTGGAGGTCTGATCCCTGATGGCCTGACCCTGTTTCCTTCAGCAGTGGATTAATCCCTGCCTCCCTCCATCACTGAAACTTTCAGCTTCTTTAACGTCATCAGCGTGTCTAGTGACCTTTGCAGAGGCAGCTTGCTATGTGTTGCTCACTTTGCTGCTTTTTAGAGTGTCCGACTTAGCGTACGGGGTACAAGACAGTGCAGGGGCAAAAAATGGGGTGAGTTTAGTCACTGGTGAAAAATGTCACAGAATAGGGACAAATGCTACGCTAAAGCTGTTACTTTCGTTTTCAGAAATCAGACTAGTTGAAAACAAAAAATAAAGCATTGCACTTGCACACACACACAGCAAAAAAATTGTCATTGCTTGGTAATAACGGTCATTTGCGCACGATAATTGAAAAGTACACGTATCCTTTTCATCGAATAGAACCACTGTCTACGAACTATTTTGTCAACATGATATAAATATTTACCAGAATGTTATCTCATAGTCTAAGTCTATCATATCTTCGACTTGTTGCCTATTTCTCTCAAGTCTAAATTTAATACAAAAAATCATGAAACATTAAAGTCTTTGTATACCATAATGTGATCATCTTGCTCATTTGAAAGATTGACTTCCCAGGTGTTTTTTTTCTGGATCCTGGTTTAAGCCGTATTTTTCCTACAAGCATTGTGTCCAAACATTATGCATAAACTCATGCCTTTTTTAGAGTGTTGCTCAAAATCAACGAGGAAGACTTCACAAGACTGTATATGTCCTATGCATGATTGATACAGTGGGTATTTTGGCAGGACATTTTGCCTATAAATAGCACACACAAGTTTATGTCTAACAGAATAATTATATCATAATCAGTATCGTCGGTGCCTAATCATAATGAAGAAGTATGTCTCAGGGTCTATGACCCTTAGTGTCTATGTGTAAGAAGTGAGACAAAAACACACACATAAGCACACGCACTTTTTCACATTTTTGTCTAATATCACGTAATGTGAAAAGACGTTAAATTAAAGAACGTTTTCACATACAAAATAAAACAACATACGCTCAACTAAAACGTATCTGTGCATTCATATCGAACAACAATGTATGCACGTATCCTACCATCACAATCACAGAAATATCCTGAGACTGCAGGAAAGAACCTCAACGATATGAATCTTTTTCCCTTTACGATGCACAGGAAATTAAACTCACAAACCCACACATACTTCTGCTGTTAGTTTAACCAAAAAAGCGTCTGCCTTAATTAAATCCTTGCAACATGAAGCGCCATTCTTTGTTTCCGAGTGTGAAATATCTCGCCCACTTTCTAAGGGAAGGGGGTAAACACTTGCAGCTTCACTGCCAAGTTCCTGGGAATGTTTGTGTGGGGAAGAACTGCTTGCAATCCAGCTGCGTGGTAAATCTGTACGGTGTGAGTGTGTGTGTGTGTCTGTTTATATTAGCTCTCTGTTACATTCCCAGTTTAATGAATGCATCTGTCTGTGTCTCGAGTTGTATAGTCGACGTTTGTGTGTGCCTGTGTGTGTGTGTGTGTGTGTGTGTGTGTGTGTGTGTGAGTGTGTGTGTGTGTGTGTGTGAGAGAGAGAGAGAGAGAGAGAGAGAGAGAGAGAGATAAATATAGAGAGACAGAGTGTTTGCAATTCAAGCATCTGCTGCGTGTATATCGCAAAACGCTCTATCTGCCTTTATATTTTGCAGCACTTTGCATTAAAAAACCCAAAGGTTACAGCATCAAGCTGAAGGCCAAAAGGGCAAGAGTTTTAATCTCCAAAGTACCTCTCAGTTCAAAGTGTTTTGACAGAGATTAGAATCTGGCTCAATTACCCGACAATTATTGTTTGGAAAGAACTGTAAAACTAGGTTCTACTTGTGCAACATGTTTGGATAGATGACCTGTCTATCTAGCATGGATGAGTAAAAGTCTGTTAGGATTGACTACATGGAGGCCAAAGAGAGGTTATGTTTGAACCTATGGTTTCATTGAAGTACCGGGCGCAGCAGCTTGTCACGCATCATCAGCCCATTGCTTTCCTCAACTGTGACGCTCCGCCACGAAATGAATCGCTGTGCACCTGAACCACTTTTCTGCTAGAAGCCACTTCAGGCAGGTGTGTGTGTGTGTGTGGGGGGGGGGGGGGGGGGTTCACAACTTTGATTTTGAGATTTCGATTGATCATAAAACTTTAAGCTGTCGTTCAACCTTGTACTGAAATATCAAGGCGTAAGGTTGTTTCTGTTTGCTTTTAAAGTTGTTTAAAAATGCCCAAGCCTTCATATTACTATGTAGAACTTGTCAAATTAACGTTTTGTCACTTTCTGTAGTCTACCACTTCAATTTTATAGAATTGTCTGATTTCCAATCTGTGTTTTGTATTGATGTGGTGCAGTGTCACCAACAGGTCTGGCTGAGCCTGCAGGAACTGTTCTGAGTGTCGGAATACTGCTTTCAACAATCTAAAACTTCACAACGAAAAACAACCCGGCAGCAATATGCTAAAAGAAAGTAAACCAAGAAAATAACACACAAAATAAACCAATAAAGACACCACCACCACCACCACCACCACCACCACCATAACAACAACACTAATCAATGCCCTTCACCTGAAGCATACATGTTTCCAACATAACAAGAGCATTTGCGAGTTCCATTTTCTTTTAAAAAGTGCATTTCCCAGATTTCTCATCAATAAATCCATCTCTGTACCCAAATCCCCTTTTCAATTGCTCTTACGCTGTATAGATTATCACATGCATTTTAGCGCGCACAAAACAGTTTGAACGCTATGGCATCTCTCTGAAAAGCTGAAATTGGTATTGCCTTTTCTGTCCATCAGTGCAGACTAGCACTCATTTTGCATAATCGATGATTCAATTGATACAGTGTGTCTCCCTTGGGTATGCTCTTTATCCTATTGGCTGGCGTGTAAAGCCTATAAACAGTGGACTGTAGAACATGGGACAATCAGTTGGGACTGGACAAAGACAAAAGAAGTAAAGAGAGCTGTGTGGTTTGAATCGAAAGCCATACATTGATATACAATCTCTTCTATGGTAATGTGTCTTTTTTCGATGATATTAACATAGATCTATTTCAATTGCTGCATCAAAAATGCAGAATTTGCTCAGAGATCTTTTGCAATCTAGTGCATCTTAGAAAAAATGCTAAAATATGTTTTGTTGTCAAAACTAGGATTAGTTCACTTCCATTCTTTGCAATTCCTCCGTTAGCTTGCATGCAAATGTTGATATTCATCTTGTAACTTCTTCTCATTTCTTTGCCTGATTCAACGTAAAACTAGCATTTAAATATGTATAGGCACTTCATATGCTCTCAAAAAACACTAGTTTGCGAAATGTTAATGCCAGGCCTAACAGAACAACGAACTCTAACGGCTAGAAAGCCTTGTCAAGATTTCCTTTTTCATTTTAAAAAGATTTTTCGTAAGGAAAACACATTTAAATATCAAATCTTCATTTATTTCAAGAACAATCTTACTGAATGCAAACTTTGTCTATTCAAAAAGCTTTCTAGCCAATTAGAGTACTTTTCTGCCATTTCTGGCATTACCAATTCGCAAAACCATTCTTAGACATGAAATCCTATTGTCTGCCCCGCACCCCCTCCCCTTCCCCCTTAGGGATGCCGGGGGCCTGTCAGCATAAATAGCATCCCTGTCTTCTGGAAATTGTGTGCTAAGATTTCCCTCTTTTCTGTCTGGATGTATGTCTGTCTGTCTGTCCGTGCATCCGTCCGTCCGTCCATCCGTCCTTTCTGTCTTTTCTGTCTGTCTCTACTCAAGACCTAGTCATTGTAGAAAAGACATACTGTTCTAAACTTTCATTCAGAAAATGCTCCCTTTTACTTTGGAACCCACCAAATCATCACCAGTCTGCCCTCTAAACCAAACAACACAGTCTGTAGCTCAAGACAGGACTCTTTTTTTTTCTTCTTCCAAATTCCGTTTCCTCAACACGACTGTCATTCTGATTGATAATCAATTCTCCAAAACCAGATGTGTACTCTGCGCTTAAGCACATCTCTGAGACAGACAGAAAGAGACTACTGGTAAGACTCAAAATAAAGTCAGAGGCTTTAGAAGAGAGGGGGTAGACCCAGTAAGAACCTACAACCTGTCATCCTCTACCTTTAAAGAGAGAGTGAGAGAGAGAGGGGAGAAGAGAGAGAGAGAGTAGAGAGAGAGAGAGAATGAAGAGAAATGAAGAAAATCTATCGAGGAAGAGTGAGGAGGAAGAAGATGTAGAGATGGGTAGAACATCAAGACTGCTCTTTATTCTATGATAATGAATAAAAAAAATCAAGGCCTAATCTAATTGAATAAATTCCACACAGTCAACACGACCCCCCACCCCCACCCCATAAAAACACCAAGAAGACAGACAGACAGAGAAGAGATAGAGAGAAAGAAAGAAGCAAACAATAAAAAAGAGAGCAAACACGAGAGACAGAAAAACCCCACGAAGAACAGAGAGAGAGAGAGAGAGAAGAAGAAGACAGAAGACAGAAGATGACAGAGAAGAAGACAGAAGAGCACAGACAGAGAGAGAGAGAGATCAGTACTGAACAGACGACAGACGAAACTCTGACAATGCGGACGAGACAGAGACAACGACAACAGACAGAGTCGCAGGTCTTAACTGAACGTCAGAGCGAAATTCTCCTTGATCAATGTTAGGCTGTCCCCATCTTCTTCAATCAACGACCTGCTTGACAGGTGGACCTGTGGGGACTGGCCTGCTTGCCTCCTTGCCTCCATTAGCTGTGTGGACAGTGGCTGACTGCTGTCCGGGACACGATTAGGATCTGATTGGTGGTGGTAACAAACAGGGTACGGGTGGTACACTGCCTAGCCAGTTGGCTGGGAGTGTTTTTGGTAGGATGTAGGAGGGAACTAGAACTCAAACTCAAATATTTTAATGAGGGTATATGGATAAGCCAGTGGTTTCTTTACACCAGGCCCTCGTCAAAAAAGGAGAGAAAAAGACAATGAACAAATAAGAAAACATTCAAATCAAATAAAAGATAGTAGAGACTCTTGAATAACTAAATAAATGCATACTAATATTCAAACAAAGATTCGCTACATAGTGTCAAGCACATGTCTATTCTTATCATTCTAAAGCATATCGACACTATTGACATATTACATACAGACACAAACCCATAGTCAGAGAGAGACACAGAGAGAGAGAAGAGAGAGAGAGAGAGAGAGAGAGAGAGAGAGAGAGAGAGGGAGGGAGGGAGGGAGTGAATGAATGAATCTTTGAAGGAATCTTTGTTTTTCAAGGGTAATAGGGTAAGCATATGCATACTTTTTTTTCATCCAGCCCTTGCCCTAATTAGGAACTATCAACAAAACAAGGGAACAACCCTATTACAACAACGACAACATGATCTTTTTAAAAAAGATAAGTGTATATTTAACAATACATAATCACTAACTGACCTGAACATTAATGTCAAGAGATGCATAGATTACAATTTGTTGGAGAAAAGTGATATGCGTTAATAAACATATAGCTCTGAAATGAATTGAACATTAACATAAAAACTGATACATTGATTATAATCAAGTAATATGGATAAAGTAAAATAGAATGGAGACAGAAAGAAGCCAGGTAGAGAGAGAATTTGAATACTTGGTCAGCATAATGGATTTATGTGCTAGTTATATATTTCCAAGTTGAGCTAAAAGCATTGCCATCACTGCTCACTGATGTACCTTTAATTCATTCATGTTTGCATAGCTTCTCCTTTTACCACTATCATGCTGCATTTTAAACCATATGTATTTAGCACACATACATCTCTTAGCATCTTGTGACAGATATTTCAACAGCTAATCCCTAAAGTCGGAATGAAACTGCTTTATAGGAGGGCAAAAACATTCGCATACGCAACATCTCATCATTGATGAAGCTTGGAGCTGAAGCCAAGCAAGAAAATAGAAAACCAGCTAGGAAATGAAAAGAAAGCCAACTGCAGCTGGCTTCCATTGGTTCCTCTTGCTATGTATGACGGCACACACTTTGCATAACCAATGACCAGCTTGATTTATCAGCCTCTAGAGTTTCTGCTCCGTTTTTGTGTTGCCTGCCTTATGGAGCCCAGGATTTACTGTGTAGAAAGCAGGGCTGGGTGAGGATGAACAGAATAGAGCTTGAGAAAGAAAATGATTTTTTCCCATGTATAGTGGCTGGTTGATTTACAGCTATGATCCCTATTCTGATCATAGTGATATATAATTCACCTGTTGGAAAATAAGGCAGATTTGATTTTTTGAAACAAAAACACTTTGCATGCTAATCACTGTAACCGCAACCAGCATAAGTTTTAAACCTTTCTTATTTTCGTGACAATGTCTTGAATTTGTTTTAAAAACAGTTTTACTAGTGTTTTTCTTTTACTTTTTCTCTTTTGACTTAGTTAGAAATACTCTTTTATCTAATAATATGACTGTGCCAGCCATCTACATTTTTTGAGTGTTAAATTGATCTAAATTCCGTATAGTTTCACTTCATCAAGGAATGCAAATCTTAATCATCAACAAGCTTCTTTTTTCCAAACACAGTCCTCGTACTGTCTTTTTTCTATCTGCATGTCTGTTTCCTTTACTCTTGGCCTCTCGGATCTAATTGTCCAGTATTTCTCTTATCTCAGTTATCGTTAGTTACTCAAAGATTGCTTATCAACAACGACTCTAGTTCTTTAAATTACACTCAGAACCAGGAACAGGCATGAGACACGTTACCAAAAGCAACACAATTTAGAAAGATCTCTTCAACTAAGACTTTATAAACAACCCCCCAAATTCCATTGACTTTTAGGAAAGACTTACGCTACGTCCATGAACAATCTGCTTTTTAATAAAAACCTACCAGATTTCTAATTTCATTTTCATACCACTGTAAATCCCGGCAGATTTCTTTACGTGAAATTTGGGCTCCTCTCCCCGGGAAGAAGGCGTCGCCACAAGAGTAGCGCCACTGCACCTCATTTGTTTTTCATTTTCAGACGAACAGACCTTTCCCTAAACCAATCAAGCTCCCAACTTGGGATGGAGTTTGCAAAAATGTCATGTTCTACCTGCACTGTCGTCTCACTGTGTCAACCCTTCTGATCAATCACTTACCTCTGCTGTCACATTTGCTTGAGCACTCTACACAAATCTAAAGGCGAGGCGATAGATAGAGAAGACTGCGAGTGGAGACTAGAGAATCCATTCACAGAGCTTTTAGAGGGAATGCGGAGAAACAAAGTAAAGGACTTCGACTCTCTCTCTCTCTCTCTCTCTCTCTCTCTCTCTCTCTCTCTCTCTCTCTCTCGAATGGCTATGCTTATTCTGTTACCCTTGAACAATAAAGGTTCACTTCATTCATTTATCCATTCATTCATTATCTATTCCCTTCTCTCTCTCTCTCTCTCTCTCTCTCTCTCTCTCT
>CM054139.1:63063228-63085728 GCA_028751875.1 Rapana venosa | reverse complement strand
TCTCTTCTCCCCTTCCACTCACCCCCACTCAACCGTTTCCGTCTTCAGTATACTAAACATGGGCAAACATTTTCACTTCCAAACTCCACCCCCCCCCCCCACCCCACCCCTTCCGCTTGATACAGTCAGTGCCAGAATTCAATGTTTGGCCAAACCCGGGTTCATTAGTCCGTTTTGGAGGAGGGGTGGGGTGGGGGGACGCCAGTGATGGAGGGATCGATAATCGATGTGTATCCACGCGCAGTTTGGCTAATCTGTGGATCCTCTGGTCACTGGCCTTTGCCCTGTGTCTGTCATTTACCAGATAATGAGGCTGCAGCAATGGGGAGTGAAGGTGCAGGTGTGGTTTGAATGAGTGGATGTAGATTTTGAAGCCAGTGCTGAGTTAGACTAAAATAGTTGGTTACTACATATCGATGAGAAAAATAGTTACATGGTTGTGGGTGTCCTACAGATCGTAAATTTAAGTTACATGTGATGTGTGTCTATCAGCTATTTCCCTAATATTGTCATTGTTCCCAATTCAGTTTATTACAAGTGCTTGTGATAAGATTATAAACCAAGAACCCTTGTCCAATAGCACACATAACACTTTACCCACAAATTAAACAACCGACCTGTAATTCAAAACAGTAGGCTAACTGCAATGACAGTCATTGGTGATACAAATAGACCCAGCACATAGGACATGAGTTGAGATAGATGCTCTGCATCCTAGAAACCAACCAAACTTTGTGATAGAAACCAATCAATCAACCAAAAAACCCTTCAGCCAACCAGCCAACCAGTTACCTTTGTACTGTTGTCCAGAAATACATAAAGGTGACTTGACGGACCAAAAAAATGCTCATCAAACAGTTAACAGTTGAGCTAGCAGGTCTCTCATAAGTGACCATTTAATGACAAAAGTCCATATAGAATCAAAACAAGTAAGGGTACATTTCTCCACTAACAGGCTGAACTTTTAAAAAGTGTCCTCAACCAATCGGTCTAACTCATAATAAGGCATAGTAGTGATAATGAAATTTTAGATTTACATAAATAACAGATAAACAGTTAAAAAAGGAAGAGATACAACATAATTACTGTGATACCTTTATCGCAACGGAGAATAAGGAATGGCTTATGCAAGTTGACTATTCTGGTACTGATATACTACCCACATCCCTGCTGCTCTCACCCCCACCCCACCCATCACAAGCCCACCCACACACTAGCAGTCATAAAGGGTGGTAGAAAGAAACAAATATGTCTTTCTTTTCGGTAACTAGTTCAGCTTCATCTCATTAACGCTAGAGTTATACTGGGGGGTTACACTTTAATGTGCTTGGTGTCAAGATCATTGGCAATGCTCACAGACGCCAAGTGGGAGGCTCTACCCAATTTCCATTTATCAAGTGGTGTTTATGCAAGTGACTCAAATGAGGACCTAGAGATAGGGAAACATCCAAACATGGATTATAAAATACTTCTCTAAATAAGACCAAACAAACGAATCTACAGCAAAAGAGCCATGAAGGAATCTGTCTAAAAAAGCTAATCAAGTTTGGTTGTGGTAAACACAAATTCCTTTGACCTGTACACAATATTGAAGGGACTTCACAAGTAAGGATTAACAGTGCTGGAATTTTTAGTTTTGTAATTGGCGTTTAGATGACAATGCTTGGGTAATCCTGGATTCCTAAAAGCAATATATATATATATATATATATATATATATATATATATATATATATATATATAGAGAGAGAGAGAGAGAGAGAGAGAGAGAGAGAGAGAGAGAGAGAGAGAGAGAGAGAGAGAGAGAGAGATAAAATCACAAGGTCCTTAATTGAGGACTCTTCTCAGTCTGTGTCCTTCTTTGTCTGTCTGTCTGTCTTTGTTTGTATAGGTTTGTGTGTGCATCTCTATGTGTCAGCCCTCCCCCCTCCCCCCGCCACACCCACCCACATACTTACACACACATACACACACACTCCACACATACACACATCCATACCGCCCCCACCCCCACCCACCCACTCACACCCACACATACACCAACAGACCAGACAAAAGGACAATCAGAAGATGTCTGGTGGTCAACAAGACAGCAACAGTCCATGTTCTCCCTAGAGAAAGGGACAGACGGCTAACTTTGTTATCTGTCAGCGGTGTGAAGAGGGAAGGCAGACATGATTCACAGTGCCACCCTGCTTGTACTTCTGCCAATGCTGTTAGGGAGAGAGAGAGAGAGAGAGAGAGAGAGAGAGAGAGAGAGAGAGAGAGAGAGAGAGAGAGAGAGAGACAGACAGACATACAGAGAGACAGAGAGACAGAGAGGGAGAGAGAGACAGAGAGACAGAGAGACAGAGGAGAGAGAGACAGAGAGCGAGAGAGAGGAGAGAGAGAGAGAGAGAGAGAGAGAGAGAGAGAGAGAGAGAGAGAGAGAGAGAGACTTTGACAAAGGAGGATAGGTGTATTTGTCAAGTGATGGTGCATCATTTTGTTGTTATGCAAGAGACAAGGAAAGAAAACGTTCAGTGTGTGTGTGTGTGTGTGTGTGTGGTGTGTGTGTGTGTGTGTGTGTGTATGTGTCACATTTCATGTTCTAGGTGTACAACTGATGTTTATTTATAACAAATCAGAGCTGTTGAGAGAGAGAGAGGGAGAGAGGCAGACAGACAGACAGACAGAGACAGACAGACATAGACAGCCAGCCAGACAGAGATTGAGATTTAAACAGTCAGGCTCGTAGACAGACAGACAGAGAGACAGACAGAGAGATAAGGGGAAGCAGAGAGACAGATTCAGAGACAAAGGCACAGACGAATAGCAGGAGAGCCAACAATACACACAGCAACAAACTACACTACTACAAGGAAACCTTTATAAACCGAGAAATCCAAGTGCATTATTTGTACTTTTGTGGACTGCTTGATTTTCTCATGTCGTGAAGTGGATTAAATCCACAAAGCATTTCTGGGTACATGCTGCTAAAAAAACCCTTATGAATATAATATGTTTAGTATTTTTGTTTAATTTTATCCTGGGGATTATAATTGTGCAACAGCAAAAGCAAAAGTGGCTTCAGCCACATGTCAAGAAGAAGAAGAAAAATAAGAAGTAGAAGAGCATGAAGAAAAAAAGATTTTGATTAAGAGAGTAGGACAAGAAAAACGCATCAAACTGAAGGACATCAAAGGAAGACTGCAAAAGCCATCTATGATGCACAAAGAGAGGAATCTTAATTTAAAAAACAACAACAACAAATCAAAAAGGTGAAAAAATATTAAATACAATTGATGAACCACACATACACATACATACATACATACATACATACATACATTACATACATACATACATACATACATGCATGCATGCATACATACATGCATACATACACACATACATACATACATACAAACATACATACATACAGACAGACAGACAGACAGACAGACAGACAGACAGACACAAACACACTTACAAGTACATGTGCTTACATGTATGCATTTACTGTCAAATGAAAGCTTATGCATGGAAGATCCCACATGCTATCTTTACACACACAAAATTTTAATACTTGTATTTTAATAAACCATTACTGTGATTTTATTATTATTTTTTATTTAGTTAAAGATTACTGTGATACTGTAGTTAATTGTTGTTCATGAACCAACATTTCACCAGTACTGTAAACTGTTTTACTGGTTAATAGAAACTTAACTCCTGTCACCATGTTTGAAGGTGAAGGAAGGTGGCAGGATGGTTAAGACGTTTGCCTGCCAACAAGTAAACCTTGAGGTTCTGGGTTCAATTCCCAGCCTCGCCCTTTCTTCCCAGTTTGACAAAAAAATCGAACTGAATGTCAAAGTCCTTCGGATGAGACTATAAACCGAGGCCTCGTGTGCGAACGCATGCAGAACATCTTGCGACACGTTAAATCCTGTTCCGCTGTTCGAAAGAGTAGGCCATTGTGTGCCGGTGGGAACAGATGACAAAATTTAGAAAAACCGCATAAACACGCATAAATAAAAAACAAAGTCATCTGAGCGCTTTGATTTGTTGCTTTACAAGATTCACCGCTATATAAATTCCATATATTATTATTATTATTATTATTATGTGTGCATGTACTATAATCAGCCCCCCCTCCCTCAGCCCCCCCCCCCCCCTCTCACTCGGCCCCATTCCTTCCACTATACCCTCCCATTCCACTCAATTCCACTCAACCCTTTCCGTCTTCAGCATGGTAAACATGGGCAAAACTTTCACTTCCACACTCCACCTCTCCCCACCCTCCTGATCCTCCCCCCCCCCCCCCAACACACCCCTTCCGCTTAATACAGTCAGTGCCAGAATTCAATGTTTGGCCAAACCCGGGTTCATTAGTCCGTTTTGGAGGAGGGGTAAGAGGGTGGGGGACGCCAGTGATGGAGGGATCGATAATCAATGTGTAGCCACGCGCAGTTTGGCTAATCTGTGGATCCTCTGGTCACTGGCCTTTGCCCTGTGTCTGTCATTTACCAGATAATGAGGGTGCAGCAATGAGGAGTGAAGGTGCAGGTGTGGTTTGAATGAGTGGATGTAGATTTTGAAGCCAGTGCTGAGTTATTTTAAAATGGTTGGCTGTTACATATCAATGGGAGGCAGACTTACTTTATATGTGCTAGCACATCACATAGGTATGTGACCTGAAGCGTCTGAAGGGTGTATGTTTGAGTCACTATTGATTTGACTATTTAAGGGATTTTCCTCGTGAAGTTAGAGTTGTATTCTGATTTTATTCCCATACAAGTCCTCTAGATAAGATCTTTAATCAAGAATCAAGGTGTGGAGCAAGTATAACATTTTGCCTACATTTTATTTAAAATAAAACAGTCCAAAACCCCCTTATCTATAATTTTGGGAGTAAATTAGCTATAACCAATGTGATGGATAGCATGATTATGTCCACCACGTATCATACGGCCTGGAAAGGGACTGACTCATCCAAATCTTCTTAAAGGGACAACTTGGGGAAAGTATTATACAGAGGGATGCACAGCTGGTGCCATAAAAAAAATTCAAGCAGTTGATGAACTGACAAACAGATGTGAAAAGATCACCGATTTTTTTGCACTCATAGGCAATTCCAAGGCTCATAATTTTGTCATGGATTAAAATGATTAACATTACCTTCACTCCAAAAATGATATTTTTACATACAAAACTAGCTGTCAGCGTTTATTGAGAAAACAAAACTGTTGTTACAAAACTGATGTTACAAAACTGATGTTACAAAACTGATGTTACAAAACTGACAGGCTGCTCAGACAGGCAGACCGCTTGTCCTTGCTTAGATAGCCCATGCCTATGATTAGTATGTGGTGAAGTACCCGATCCATCGGATAAGCTGTGAGGGCTTTGACCTGCCCAAGACAGACAGTCAGACTTTTTCACTTCCATTTATAAATGTTAACTTAAGGAAAGAAAGGAGAAGACAAGAAGTCATAACTCAGACAGCTGTTGGTCCAACAAATTTCGGGGCAAAATATGCATTTTTGTTTGATATTTAGTTAAAATCAGAAGAAAACACAACTGGCCTATTCTGTATGTAGACTTTGCTGACTTTTTACGATCATGTTTTCTATCCACTTTACCTGCAAAAAGCTATATGCTCTATTTGACAAAAAACCCACTATGACTGTTCTCCATTGTTATGTAGAAACGATGTGATTGACCAAGGGTTATTGGTCAATAATTGACAGCAGAGTAAGCGTGGCTATTTCCGGTCCATTTGCAAATGACCGCTTACTAACTTGGCTCTATACAAAACCCAAACACTTCCCGATGATTCGCTCCACTAAAAGGCCAGACTAATGGCAGTTTTGTAACCCAATCTATCATACAAAAGGTATACTCATGTTAGCTTCGTAGATATCAAAACTATATATGTACGTATAGTGGACACATGCAGCATAACAAGGATATTTAATAACGAATACTACGGCACATGTAACGGACAAAATTTTTAAAAAGGCATGTTTACTTTTGTTAACGTGGCCCAGGCTTTGTCAGTATTGAAACAAGCTAATTGCCATTAGGCTGAAAGTTTTACGTTGAGACATGCTATGTTGAGAGCGTCTTAAGCCATGACAAAGTCTTAACATGACAGCTGACCCTCTCCTTTATGGTGAAATAAAATCTTCCGAAGTCGGAGCATGGCTGCCTAAGTGGCGAAGTACTTAAAAAGAGTCAAGAAACGCAACTCTCAGTGTGTGTTTTCAGTCTCACAGTGAGTCCAAGGCATGATGAATGAGTCAGAATGTCTGTTCCTGGTGACCCCTCAGCTTTGTAATCTGGGGAACGCACATTAGCAAAGATAACTAACTATACTTTACTACTCTACTATCCTCCTTCCCGTTCTCTTACACCCTCCCAACCTTCCATCCCCCCCCCCACACACACCACACACCACACACATACACACACACACACCACCACACACACACACACACACACACACACACACACACACACACACACACACACACACACACACACACACACACACACACACACCACACACACACACACACACACACACACACAACACTCACACGCTGGTAGTCAAGAAGGATGGTAGGCAGAGACAGTCATGTCTTTCTTTCAAGCAGTCAAGTTTCGCCTCGTTACCTCCAGAGTTATGTTAGGGAGTTGTACTTTTATGGGTGTGGTGTCAGGCGCGTTTGCAATGCTCAGAAACAGCAAGTCAGAGGTTTCTGTCCTGCTTTCTATTCATCAACATGATAATACTTTTACAGGTGACTTAAATGAGAACTTAGAGATAGTGATATTTGAACAAAATAGGACGTAGACGACTTAAACGAGAGCCTAGAGATAGTGATATTTGGAGGAAAAAAACAAAAAAAAACAAGACTGTGAGTTGATTCTATGCAGAAATAAACAACAGCAGAAAAACAAAACTTAAAAAAAACCTCAGCAAAAAGAACATGCAAACAAATAAAATGTCTAAGAAAGAGACTACCACAGTTTGGTTAGAGTGATGTTGTTGCATCCTATATATTACACATATGTTATGTTTGTGTTGTATCAATGTTCATCTGCTTTGTACTTTCAGTTCCATGCACGTTGATAACAATAGCAGCAGCAGCAGAAGCAGCCAAAAGTTATGATAGCATCATGATGACGAAGACGGTAATTAATAGCGAGAACAAAAAGAGGGACATCGCCATTATAACCACCGCCAACATCAGTGCGTGTGTGTGGTTTTGTGTGTGTGTGTGTGTGTGTGTGTGTGTGTGTGTGTGTGTGTGTGTGTTTGTGTGTGTGAGTGTGTGTGTGTGCGTATGTGTGTATGTGTGTGTGCGTGCACGCGTGTGTGTGTTTGTGTGTGTGTTTATTATTTATTTATGTATTTATGTTTTTGTTTTTTTTAATTTTGAGGATAGTGGGATTAAGCACTTATGTGCTTTTTTTACATCCAGTCCCCGGGTGTATGCAATTTTGTAAATGTTGTTATCGGTTCCCACCGGTGAGTGTGTGTGTCTTTGTCTGTGTCTGTGTCTGTGTGTCTGTGTGTACTTGAACACTTCCTTACACGTGTTTACATGTGTCGGCTCGCACGCAACATTCAAGAGACCTCTCCAATAATGATGAACAATGCTGGGTTATTGCTTTTTGTCTTTGTTTTTTTTTCTGATTTGGGGTTCAGATGACAAAGCTCGCGTGATTGTGGAGTCTTAAAAAAACAATATCCTTTTTGAATCACATGCTGCTTGATTGAAAGCCCATCTTCTGTCATGCGTCTGTCGGTCTGCCTGTCTGTCTGTCTTTGCCTGTTAGTCTGTCTGCTCTTTCTCTCTTTGTGCTCTTGTCACTCTGTCCCTATTTCTTTGGGAGAGAGAGAGAGACAGAGAAATAGGAGAAAGAGAGAGAGAGAGAGAAAGAGACAGAGAGAGACAGACAGACAGACAGAGAGACAGAGAGAGAAAGAGAGACAGACGGACACACAGATAGACAGGCAGACAGAGAGACTGAGACAGAGACAGATATACAGACTGACAACTCGCAGAATGACAGAACGGATGCCCTTTTCTTCACGACCCTCGTAATTGTTCATTTTATTTGTTAAAAGTTCCGATGGTAAGAAAAAAAAGGATCATAGAAATAGGTAAACAAATGAAATTATTGATTGCTGCGGAACCAACCCTCCCCTCCTCTCCCAATCATCAAAGATGTACAAACACACAAACAAACCAACAAACAAAGCTAAAAAAAATCACACAAGCAAAATAACAATAGTCACCTCAAAGTCCAACTACAATTCCTGATGACATATGTACATGCTGTTTGTTAGATATTTTGTTTAGGCTGTGTTTCTTGTTATCGTACTATACCATCTTTAGGAATAGCTTCTGCCTAAAAGAAAGAAAAGAACTGCGGAGCAGCAAAGAAATGGTACTCTTTAGTTAGTTCCATACCTCTCAACCTGTCACGATACGATTGGATTTGAGTCTCATTAGGTGTCACAGAGCCTAGCAATGTGAATAGAAAACTCTGTTTGTCTGTCTGTCTGTCTCACACACATACAGAGAGAGAGAGTAAGAGAGAGAGAGAGAGAGAGAGAGAGAGAGAGAGAGAGAGAGAGAGAGAGAGAGAGAGAGAGGAGAGAGAGAGAGAGAGAGAGAGAGAAAGAGAGAGAGAGGGAAGAGAGAGAGAGGGAGAGAGATTTTTATGTTTAAATTTTTTAAATTCTTTTATATCAAGGATAATGGAATAAGTACTCATGTGTTTGTTTACATCCAGTCCCCGTGTGTATGCGGTTTTGTAAATTATGTCATCTGTTCCCACCGGCACACAATGGCCTACACTTACGCAAAGCGGGACAGGATTTAACGTGTGCGCAAGATGTTCTGCGTGCGTCGGTTTATAGTCTCATCCGAAGAGAGAGAGAGAGAGAGAGAGAGAGAGAGAGAGAGAGAGAGAGAGAGAGAGAGAGAGACAGAGAGACAGAGAGAGTAGAGAGAGAGAGAGAGAAAGAGAAAGAAACAGAGAGAGACAGAGAGAGACAGAGAGAGACAGAGAGAGACAGAGAGAGAGAGCACAGAGAGAGAGAGACAGAGAGAGAGAGACAGAGAGAGAGAGACAGTCAGAGACAGAGACAGAGAGAGACAGCGAGAGAACAGAGTAGAGCAGAACAGAACAGACTAAAGGACGGTCACCAGAAAGAGCACAAGATGTCCAGTGGTCAACAAGATAACGACAGTCCCTGTCCACTCCAGAAAAAAAACAAAAAACGGACAGAGGACTAACGTTGTTAACGGTCAGTGGTTGTGAAGAGGAGAAGCAGACGTGATTAACAATGCCACCCCGCTTGCACTTCTGCTAACCTTAGCGAGGTGATAGAGGAGTTGAGCAGAGAGAAAAGGGGGTTATGTGTGAGATGAGGGTGCCTATGACACAGTGCTCTCCTCCTTCTCCTCCTCTTCCTCCTTTTCCTCCTCCTCCTCCTCTTCTTCCTCCTCCTCTTCCTCCCCCTCCTTCCCCTCCTCCTCCTTCTCCTCCTCTCCTTCTTCTTCTTCTTCTTCTTCTTCTTCTTCTTCTTCTTCTTCTTCTTCTTCTTCTTCTTCTTCTCTTCTTTGCTTCTTCTTCTTATTCTTCTTCTTCTTCTTCTTCTTCTTCTTCTTCTTCTTCTTCTTGTTCTTGTTCTTGTTCTTCTTTCTTCTTCTTTTCTTCTTCTTCTTCTTTTCTTCTTCTTCTTCTTCGCAATTCTTCTTCTTCTCTTCGCATTCTTCTTTTTCTTCTCGCAATTCTTCTTTTTTTCTTCTTCTTCGCAATTCTCTTCTTCTTCTTCGCAATTCTTCTTCTTCTTCTTCTTCTCTTCTTTCTTCTTCTTCTTCTTCTTCTTCTTCTTCTTCTTCTTCTTCTTCTTCTTCTTCTTCTTCTTCTTCTTCACAAATCTTCTTCTCCTTCACAAATCTTCTTCTTCCTCGCCATTCTTCTTCTCTTTCGCAATTCTTCTTCTTCGTCATCATGGTCGAGCACTCAGACAGTGACTGTTATTGTCTGTCATTTGAACGAAAATGCGTTGCGCTGCAATTAATCGCCTGACAAGTCAGGCCCAGCGCATCCGACATGGGTGTGTCACATTGTGTAAGAGGAATCAACAGTAAACCTTTTTTCTTGGTGGGGGTGGGGGTGGTTGAAGCTTTCTGTGTTAACCTTACAAATGAAGACTGCAATGACAAGGATCAGCTTATAAAAAGAGAGACAGAGGGAGAAGGGGAGAGGCAAAGACAAAGGTAGGCAGACATAGAAAAAGACAGAGAGACAGACAAGATGCACAATGAATTATTTAAGAGCCTTTGATATAGACAGGCATATGTATTTGGTAATTAATGGAAATATGTTAATACATAGTGTGCGTGTGCGTACGTGAGTGTGTGTGTAAGTGTGGGTGTGTGTGTAGGTGTGTGCGTGTGTGTGCGTGTGTGTGTGTGTGCGCGCGTGTGTGTGAGTGTGTGTGTAGGTGTGTGTGTGTGTGTAGGTGTGTGCGTGTGTGTGTGTGAATGAGTGTATGCGCGCGAGTGTGTGTTTGTGTGTGTAATTGTGCGACAGACATAGAAACAAATAAGGATAACATGGTAAACAGTGAAAGAAAGAGGTGGAATGCCATTTCAACATTTAACCACCATTGTTAATGACATTGCTTCTGTTTCAAAGAAACAAGAACAAGCAAATATCAACAATAAAATCAAGCCATTTTCTGCAGAGAGGGTCGTGGTGATAATGGCAGACGCCGAGGAATTTGGCAAAATGCTACCGCTAAAGAATCTCTGGAATCGAAATCTGTGCAAAAACTACATTCAAATACCACATGCAAATACCACATGCAAATACCACACTCAAATACCACATAATTGTGTGTGCTTAAAAACAGCAGCAGCCACTTCAAGTCTCAATTCCATGGTAATTGTCAATTTTTCCAAGAAGGATATTTTTTTTCCACTGTTTTAATTTGCAATGGTTTTTTGTATGATACAAAACTGCAAAATGAATGCTGAACTGAAAATTAAAGCTTTGCACTAAAGCTCAAGCCAGCGCTGAATCAGAAGGTATATAAAAACGAGTGCTGCGCGAGCGCACACACACACGCACACACGTTGTGACATTTTCGATACAGCAACTTGGATATAAGCAGCAAAAACTCCATAGAGCAAACAACTGCTCACTTTGCTAAAGAATCTAGAAATGACAAAAGAAAAACAAAGTGTACACAAATAAAGAAAAGATACAAAAGAAAGGCAAAGCAAAACAAAGCCAATAAAGATTACAAAACCACAGCATAATAAATACAAAAAGAGGCACAAGCATACGTTATTTCCCAACACGTCCATTACGTCAGAGGCAAACTCCTTACCTAAAGCACAGTCACTGTTCCACTTATTTTGCCTATTTATGGTGCTTGTTTAGGATTTCTGCGTGTTTAAAAAGAGAGAATCATCAGGTTTGTGACTGAATCTGCTCGTCTCCCAGGCAGGATTGTCCATAACATCATATGTATCTGTCCGACCTTCTTTCCGTTTTTCCTCGCTCTTTTGTCTCAGTTATATATATATATATATATATATATATATATATATATATATATATATATATATATATAATATATATATTTATATATATTTATATATATTTTATAAATATTCTATAAAAAATTAATTTATTTCGAGGATTATGAAATAAAACCACTCATGTGCTTTTTATATCCAGTCCTCGTGTGTATGCAATTTTGTAAAACTTTGTCTTTCGTTCCCACCGGCACACAATGGCCTACTCTTCCGAACACCGAAACAGGTTTTAACCTGTGCGCAAGATGTTCTGCCTGCGTTCGCAACGGAAGTTCGGTTTATAGTCTCATCCGAAAGACTTTTGGGGAGAGTGGAGTCAGCATTCATGTTGACTCCAGGGGAAAAATCCTCTTTAGCGAGATTCGAACTCGGGTCAGCAGATCACGTGTGCAATGCGCATCACTCTAACCACCAGGCAATCCCGTTCCGTACATGATTGTCAGCTGGCTCAAGCAGTGTTACACCACGTCGAGTCTTTGATTTATTTCCTGCAGGCAGTAATTTCAGCAGGCAGCCTTATTTCTGCCCTTGGCACTAAAATCAGGAAATGAATGGCCCAAAAAAGTACCCATTTTATCAGTGCCTTCAAGACTGTTCATATTTCTAATTCCATTTAGATATTCCTTGTGTTTAATCAGCAGAAGACTATTGAATCCTCTTTCAATGCGAAGAAGAATTCCTGCAGGTGACAGTTTGAAACTGTGAAGAAAGCCAGCTAATCAGACAAGAAGCTACTGATATGATTCAGCCACTAATGAATAGCCAACAAGAGTTCGACACAAATAAACAAGCCAACGCACAATAAGCCAGCCAGGAAACAAGCGAGCAAGAGCGCAGACACATACACGCAAAGACACACACATAACACAACACGCACGCACGCACACACACACACACACACACACACACACACACACACACACACATACACACACACACACACACACACACACACACACACACACACACACTAATTTCCTCTGAAATAAAATGCACACACATAAAAAGTGGCTGACAAATATACAGAATAAAAGCACAGATAAATAAACAGTACGGAGATCTATTCATCTTCATGACAGCTGAGCCACATTTCAAATGTGAAAAGCAAAACTGATTTACACTTTTTATGTACATCTAGGTCTGAGATCGTGTGGGATAATGGCCATCCAGTCTAAATGGATCAAAAGCACATAATTATGCGGGTAAATGCTACGACATAAATCTTTTTGTACACCGACTTCCTCTGTGCCCTCTGCCATAGGGACTGTCTGTCATTCCCGTGTGGGACTGGCCAGCCACACCCGACGCTGTACCAGAATGAACACCTAGAGAGCAGCTCCATAGTCTTCCGAGACTGAAGGCTGCCAAAGACGTGCTTTTGTCTTAGAAGATAGATCTACCTATATGAAGTATAGCGTTGTCTAGAACATCTTTCCAGTCTTTTTTTTCCCCAAAGTTGTGAATTTGTATCAGTGCTCATTGAGGAACATCGTGTGATCTTTTGATCTGGTTCTTCTTCGTAGTAAAGTGGTAAGGCAAAACCAGTAAAAATGAGCAGAAAAAAGCAAAGGCACACACAGTATAACAAGGTTTTTGTGGAGACCGGTACAATATTATAGATTGATGTAACTTACAAAATATTCAAAACAATCAAAGCGTAGAAACCTATAAAGGGCTTTAGTTTACTAAACATAAACTAGTACGGGAATAAGGCATTTTGTTGGAATTTTTTTTAAGTCGAGAGAACGCGCGTGCGCGCGCGCGCACACACACACACACACACACACACACACACACACACACACACACATCAACAGTGCATATAATGCAGGCAAAGAAAGTCGGCTTTTCTTCTGATTAAAGTTGTTTACACAAAATTGCACGGTAGTCTGTTTTAAAAGCTGCTGGGTGATAGGAATAGCTCTGGATTTTGTCCCCTAAAGGTTCCCTGACATCAGCCTTAACTGACATTTTTCTTCGCCATTTTCATCTTCCTCTGCCATGTTTTTTCCACTTTTCAAATGTGTTGTGGCAAATTGTACACACTGATACAGGTCTTTCTTTTTGGCAGCGTAATTATCATTGTACTAAACCCGTTGTTTGTTTCGAGTGTTCTCCAGTCGCTTTTCCTTTTAGTGAAGCATTATTTAATGCCATGATTAAGATTCTGCCCAAGGGGCTTCGTTTTCATTCAAGAAATAAGGGAATTTTTTTAACCACACATTCTGCTTAATGCATGCTCCTTGATTAAATGAAACACCTTTCTTTAAAATGATAATTGTAAAAGATCCAGACAAAGAATTACCTCTAAAATGCACAAATTGGAATGTGCAATGCTTAAGTTTTTTTTAACCAATGTACATGATTTGAATTGCTGAGTCCCATAATAATTACATATGGAAGGCTGGCATCTCTGTACCTTGTAAGAAATAATATACAAGTATATATCAAAGTGTAAGATGTTTGTACCATTATTCGATGTGTTGGGATAACTTTGTCGCTTACTTGTGAAAGGAAATGATAAATATATCATAAGTACACTCTTTATAACTAAACTACTGTAGAAATGTTTTATTACATTTTGATTCATAGTTTTGCTCTCTCTCTCTCTCATCTCTCTCTCTCTCTCTCTCTCATCTTCTCTCTCTCTCTCTCTCTCTCTCTCTCTCTCTCTTCTCTCAAAAACACACGCACACGCACACGTGCACACATGCACGCACCCACCCCCCCCCACACACACACACTGTCTAATAAAACCACAAAAGATATATCGCTTGCAACAACTTCTGTTTTAAATTGCTCACTGAAAATTCAACACTTCATTGTTTTTAAACCTATCAGCTTGTAAGGATAGCTCTGGAAGCGGCTTTCCTCCAGAGGGTCCATGGCACCAGCATCCACTGCAGTTTCTTTCCCCAGTAATTCTAAACGTCCCGTGGCTGTTGAAACATTAACAGAGCAAGTCTTAAGCTTCTTATGTCCCCTCTCTTTTGCGTCGTTTTCTTACTCAGTGTGCCCAAAGGACTTTTCTTGTTAACAACGTAGTTCATTTGAAAACACTTGTTTAGATTCTGCTAAATAGGCATTTCTTAGTTCAGTGTAATAATTCCATGTGGCGTAGTTTGTCTCAGCCAATTGAGAACTAAGAAGATTAGCATCTTAATGATCACTTTGCGAAGACTCGAAGAAAAGGATCTATGGATTACAAATCAAATCGTGTGTTGTTTGTTTTTTAGATTTTAATATCTTGTTTATTTTTGTTCCTGTGCTAGAGCTCCGAGGTTCACCGATGGTGAAGTTTTGTATATACGCCTGTTTCTGTTCACCATCTAGGCAGCCACATTGTGACTTCGGAATAGTTAGTATGAGTTGCTGAGAACCATGCTGCAGAAAGAGGCAAATAGTGATACACTACTTCCAGCATAGGAACACGATTTTCTGTATACGAAATCGATAATAAACCTTGCTTGTTGTGTCCCATTTACAATGATGTTGGTACAGAGCACATACAATGAAATTAAAACAAAAAATCTTTAAAAGTTAATGTTTTCGATCAAAATCTCTCTCTCTCTCAATAAATAAGAAAAAGGACAGAGAGAGAGAGAGAGAGAGAGAGAGAGAGGAGAGAGAGAGAGAGAGAGAGAGAGAGAGAGAGATAGAGAGAGAGAGAGAGAGAGAGAGAGAGAGAGAGATTGCTTCCAATAACTATTGCATGAAATTGTTTGCTACAGATTAAACAACATAATCATTTGCCCTTTTGTTCTAAACCCTATTGGGGGATAATAATAGCTCTGAGGCATTGTTTTCCCCCAAATGGCACTTTACCCCAGCATCACTTACAATGTACTCCCACTCCTAAATGCCTTGAGGTTATTTACACATTGATAGGGTCATTGTTTCTTGAGCTTCTTATGTCTATTGTCACAGGATTGTTTTCCACTGAGTACCATTAACTGTGGTTTTTTTCTTGGAAACAAAGTGTTTTATTTTACATCCGATATCTAGGGGCATTTTGTTGCACAATGCAGTCATTTGAAGTGGCACACTTTGTTGAAAGCAGGTTAGAGAAATAAACACATTACCATTAACGAGATTGTTGTTTAAAGACTAAAAGAAAAAATGATAACAGCTTTACAATTGACAAGATAATACAGTCTGTTTTCAGATTAAGAATAGTATGGGCTACTAGGACCCCCGTTGTGTAAAGAGAAGGCTTTGATGAAACAAAACCGGTGTTAGGATAGGAGTTACTGATTGCAATACTTAGTTCTTTAAACTGTATTTATTTGTTAATAGCTTCGGAATGAAGCACATAAATAATTACTTCAAAAAAAGAAATCTATAAAGTAAATGTACCATTTTAATTTAGAACGTCAGACACACAAACACACACACACACATACTTTTATTGGTACAGTTTGCAATAATGTAGTATGTAAGTATTATCATTAAGAAATTTGTTCTTAGATAGATGGCTTGATGAACAAAAGCAAATGCATTGCTTATTCAATGTACCATCTGGAAATAAAAATTTGACTTGACTTGACTTGACTTGACACACACACACAGTGTTTTAGCAAAAAGTATATTTGGAAAGAGTCTTTTCGGACAGTTCCTGTTGATTTTGTTGTTGGTTGTTTCTAGTTTACTACAGATGAAACCACATAGTGTTCTTATTCTAAAGCAATTTAGTGGTAAAAATAACTGAAAAGACATCATTTTTCCTCCAAGAGGCTATAACATTACCATCCATTACTGTTCTTGTCCCACTTCCAAATGTCTTGTGCCTGATAGGAATGTTTTGGATGCTCATTTGTCTCTGAGAGGATGTGTTTTGAGTTGTTCATTTATTGCTTAACAAGGCTGCTTTCTCCAGAATGTCTGTAATTGCCTTTTCTTTTTAATGAAGCAGGTTCCCATTTAGAATCTGCTGGCTAGACATTATTTTTTTAAACAAAAGCAACTACAGCCATAGGAAACTGCACAGGCTAATTAAGGTAAGAATTAAGAAGAACAAAGATTAGATTTGAGAGTTTGTGTTTGTGTGGATGTGTGTTCTATTTGGTTTTGCTTATTAAGGATCGGGGACGGGATAGTTCAGTGGTCAGAGCACTCGCTTTTCCCCCAGCCAAGGTTAAGCAGGATCGACCGTGGTTACCAATTGGATGGTGACCTTTTGCGCACTTTAGCTTTAGTACAGTTCCCCAGTTCACCCAGCTGTAAATGGGTACCTGCCCTCTTTAGGGTCAGGGAAGGTAAGGCAGTGAAAGAGAGGAGATGGGCGCCGTCCTCAATATGCTGGCCCCTAGAGAAGTGAGGTCTCTGATGCCTCGGTCCCCTACGACCACTTAGGTTATGAGAACAGCTTTACCTTTATTAAGGATCAAAATAAAAAGGTAATCTGGATCCATAATAGGGGGATGGGATAGCCTGGTGGTTAGAGTGATGTATTCGTGATCTGCTGACCCGTGTTCGATTCTGCTTCAAGGGGATTTTTCCTCTGGAGTTAACATTACTGCCGACTCTACTTTCCCCAAAAGTGTTTCGGACGACACTATAAGCCAAGGTCCAGAGTGCGAACGCACGCAGAACATATTGCGCACACGTTAAAACCCGTTCCGCTTTTTTGGAAAAGTAGGCCATTGTGTGACAGTGGGAACGAATGACAAAATTTACAAAACTGTATACACATGGGGAATGGATGAAAAAAGCCCATGACTGCTTATTCCATTACCCTTGGAGAAAAAATAGATTGTCAACGCAAGCAGTTAACTTTATTTTTAGTAGAATTAACTAGAATCCACGGTACACATTTACAACGTGGTCATATTTTTTCGTGTTGGAAACAAAATATTTGTGTAACCAACATTAACATTGGAAAGACGTGCTTGCTCCTTTTCGTTTTCTTTCTTTGTAATTTTGCTAATTCTGTCTTGCAATTGCAAGGAACGACAATTATCAAAATAATAGGAAAATGGAACAACGCTATACACATACATTCATAGTCCAAATCATATCACTGCTAACTATCTGTGTTTCTGTCGCCGTCTGTCTGTCTGTCTGTCTGTCTGTCTTATGATTTTTGTCACAAATGCTCTCTAATGAATTCCTCATTCACTATATTTCCCAGGAAAAAGGGGAAGGAATCGCAGTGTCGTAAAGGGAAAATGTAAGGGACTTATCATCTAAAATGTTCATCTACATGAACATTTATTTGGTATAACATGTGCTGTATTTATAGACTTTATCGCTATATTTGAATCTTATCTCTCTGTTTTTCTCTCTTTCTATCTGTGCCTCTCTTTGTCTCTCTTTCTCTCTGTCTGTCTGTCTGTCTGTCTGTGCCTATCTCTGTCTGTCTTTGTTTCTGTCTCTCTGTGCCTCTCTCTGTCTTTTTCTCTGTCTCTCTGTCTCTCTGTGCCTCTCTTTGTATGTCTTTCTCTCGATCTGTGTTTCTGAAATGTAAAGGTAAAAATGTGTTTTGTGTCCTGTCCCTGCCCTTGCTAATGGGTGTATTCGTGTAATACAATAAACTGTTGTCAGTGTCTTTGGCATTGTCTTTGTCATTGTCATTCCCTGTCTCTGTCTCTCTATCTCATTCCCTACCTCCCTCCCACAATCTCTCTCACTTTGTCATTCTTTTCTCTCCCTCCCTCAACCCGTCTCTCTCTCTCTCTCTCTCTCTCTCTCTCTCTCTCTCTCTCTCTCTCTCTCTCTCTCTCGTTCTATGTGGCTGAAATTAGGTTTTGCAGATTCCTGTGCCAAATGTAGTCTTCTCATGGAAAGAGGTCGTGCATTGTACAACCTCTGTCACTCTTCATCATTTCATTCTGCTGTTTCGCTCTGTCTTCGCATGATACATCACACTTTTTTGTCATTCTCATGCAAAACCAAGGCCAACATATTATACGCTAAGAGAGAGGGAGAGAAAGAGAGAGAGAGAGAGAGGGGGGGAAAGAGAGAGAGAGAGAGAGAGAGAGAGAGAGAGAGAGAGAGAGAGAGAGAGAGAGAGAGAGAGAGAGAGAGAGAGAGAGAGAGAGCCAAAAAAGGGTAGAGATAGGCAAAGCTGAGAGTGTATGCGTGAGTGAGAGGAGAAAGAATAACACGACAATGATAATGTTATGGCTACTCAAATATACCATTCACATGTGACATTAAACAGGTATTGACACAAAACGTAATATAATGTACACATAGAGAGCGAGAGAGCGAGAGCAAGAGCGAGAGGAGAGAGAGAGAAGAAGAGAGAGAGAGAGAGAGAGAGAGAGAGAGAGAGAGAGAGAGAGACCCTGAACTCTTTGACTCTGAATGATTGAATGTACTTTGGCCTTGGCACATACTTTCTTGGGCTTTGGATAGAACAATGGGTTCATTCATATCATTGGCAATGAGAAGAAGGGAGAGAGAAAACAGAGAAGAGAGAGAGAAAGAGAGAGAAGACAGACAGAGAAGACAGGTAACAGAAAGACAGACACACACACATAGACAGACACCACGAACAGACACACACACAGACAACACAGACACACACACCACACGACACACAGCGCGCCATATTATATAAACAGACCATCAAGGGACCAAAAAAAAAGCCAAGCAAGTAACAGACAATACAATAAAACAAACTGATATATGGGAGGCTATTATCAGAAAGAGGTAGGAGATGCCCTATGGTCAAGCCATAACAACTTGTCTCCTCTCTAACCAAAGCCTTGAGGACTAATGCTGTTAACGGGTCATTTGCCTGAAGACAGCAGCCAGACATGATTAGCTGGTGCCTCTAGTAGCTATTTGAGGATTTTTTTTTAGTGAGGGGAGGGGGGGGGAGGAGGTGGAGGTTGGAGTGGGGTTGGGGGAACGTGGAGGTGGGTGTGGGAAGATTTAGTAGAATGATTACAGTTGATGCTATAACAGAATTATTATGAAAGAGGCGGATGATTTTTGGTTGAGTTATCGTTGTGGGGGCATAGACAATAGTAGAAGTAGTGTGATGAAAGTGCAATTAAGAGAGAGAGAGAGAGAAGAGAGAGAGAGAGAGAGAGAGAGAGAGAGAAGAAGACAGACAGACAGACAGAAAGACAGAAAGACAGACTGAGAAAGAGACACAGAGAGAACGACAGAGACACAGGGAGAGACAGAGAGACATAATGATAAACAGACAGACAGACGGATAGAAATAGAAACAGGGACAATGATAGGCAGGCAGACAGGCAAACAGATGGATTGCCTTAACAAAAACCCAGAGCCAATAACAGACATAGAGACAGACTGCCAGACCGATAGCCAAAAGAAAAAAAATAGACTCAAAGAACAATTGAAGACAAATGTCAGAGAAAAAAGGACACAATATATAACCCTGTACTAAAATCATAACACTTTTGTCCTACCCCGCTATCCAAAGGTGGAAAACTAATGCTGTTAGCGGGTCATTGACGTGACGACAGCAATCAGACATGATTAGCAATGCCGCTGTTATGGCGCTTCCGGCAGCCATTTATTTCCAGGGTAGGGGGTGGGGGAGTTGGCGGGGGGGGGGGGGGGCTATGGTGTATCTGTATGTGGCAAGATTTAGTAGAACGATCAGAGGTATGCTATCATAGATAACTACAAAAGAAGTGAATGTTTTCTTGCTAAGTTGGCATTGTGGTTAGTGCGGCTATTAGTCAAAGTAGACAGTGAAATTGTATTTGACAGGGAGGGAGGGAGAAGAGAGAGGGGAGGGGGGAGGGGAGGAGAGAGAGAGAGAGAGAGAGAGAGAGAGAGAGGGGGGAGAGAGAGAAAGTGCATAGAGAGAGAGAGAGAGAGAGAGAGAGAGAGGGTGGGACTGAAAGAGAAAGTGCCATAGGGACAAGCAGACAGGCATGAGAAAGAGCGTCCATAAGTGGTGGCTTTGTTGGATTTCATGTGCCTCTTGGGATTTTCTTGAAATAAATCTTGAATCTTGATAAAAGAGAACGAAAAGGAGAATAGAACTGAAGCAAACCATGAGCAATAGAATTAACCTTTTACTGATAACATTATTTTGTGCTAAAAGGAAGAACAAAAAACTAAGTTTGATTAAACAGACCCCTTTGTAACTGTGGCAAAAAAACCCCGAAATCCAGAAAACAGAAAGAAATTCCTTTGAATCTGCACTGTGTAAACATGGGCAGATTGTCGTGTGTTTAATGACAAAATGTGCCTCAAGTTCTTTCCTATTGTTGTTGCCAGGCTTGCCCTCAAGGCTTTAACTCTAGTTCTTTGTTTCCACATAGTTCTTTGTCTGACCACAACAAAAAATGCAGGGATGAACATAAAAGGTCGGCATTAACATTCGAAGCAATACCAGTTGGCAAAACAGACTTCATGATAACAGACAATCAGACCTAAGCTAATCAAGAGAGCGTATTATAGAATGTATCAAACAAATGTAAATGTTTCTATATATAACGTATTGACATCTGAAAGCTGATATTCTAAAATTGTTTAATATTGAATGTAAAGGGGAGGTTTTTGTTTGAAATAGTATTAATCTTAACGGAAAAAGTCGATTCAGGAGACTGTGGGGGCAAGTCAACCACTTGAGCATGATAACCTATACAGATAATCATTATTAAAAGAAGAAAAAAAATAATTTGATTTATATCAGCCCTTGAACTGTGCAAAAAAACCCAAATCGAAGCGAATCAACAGGAGAAATCTCCTTACAATGAATCGACTTTAAACATGGGCAAGTATTGTCGTGTCGCACATACGACAAAACTCCTCAACTTCCCATCCAGCTTCACCACACTTAACTCAGCCCACATACACCACAACACAAAATCAGGGAAAACATTAAAAGGTGAGGCATTAAATTAGACAGATATTGACCAGTTGGCAAAATAATCATGATTAGAAAATCAACCTAAGTTTAAGTGAAAAGGAGGTTATTAGTGATGACAGAACAAATGAACGACGAGCAACATGTTTTGTTTAACGGGTTTGAACCATCGGGCTGATACGAAGAAAACGGTTTAAATATGACTTGTAAAGGGGCAGATTTGTTGTTTGAAAATTTATTTATACTCAGTCTTTAACGGAAAAAGTTCCGAAGGGACTGTGTGTGCAAGATTCTTTCCTTCTCCTGGGGCCACCCTAACAACAGTACAGTTCTAGCAAGCAGCTGTGCCAGGCCTGTGCAGGAACAAAAGTGGAGCACAAGCCCGAGCTTAGCATTAAATATATCAAAAGGAGAAGGATCTTTGACATTGTAATGCACCTTTCACTTTATATTTTGATTAAAAAATGTGTACATTTGTGTTCTCATTATGTACCAAAATAAATAACCAGAAAAAATCTTCCTCAGGAGAGAACATGCATCGAAACTGTTTGCATATTTAACCAACTTTTAATTTTTTAACAAGTATTTGTTGTTTGAGAACATATTTCCCCTTTAGCTAAAAGAACATTAATTTTCTTTCTTGTCTAAGGATTCAGGGTAATGAACAATTCGCTGTTACTATTTTCAATCAACTAAAAATAAACACAACCAAAAAATCAATTTTCATTATATACAATCTCTTAAGAGTGCTCAACGTTCCCAATACTCACGAATGAGGTCGTGTTTTAAATACTTTCAATCAATTTCCATTCATTTAAATGAGCAGCAGATTGTTATTATCATTATTTTTGCTGGTTTTGTTGTCATTGTTCTTGTTCTTGTTGTTCCTGTTGTTTTTATTTAATTTCTTATTGCTAATGATGTTACTGTTATTGTTCGGTGAAATATACCATGCGAGTGAAAGTTCATGACAAACAGAACAATCCATATGATAATAATGCATTTAATATAAAAACATATATCATTTTTAATCATACATTAGAACGGACATAAAGGCAGAAACTGAAAAAGTGTCGC
>CM054139.1:63038228-63058228 GCA_028751875.1 Rapana venosa | reverse complement strand
CTAACAGGAATTTGAATTGTTCTTTTAGCCGGATAACTGCATCAACAAGAAAGAGTATACTACTAAGCATGGATTGAGAATGGTAGTTTTAGACACAGCGTGGGGTGGGATAGGAGGAGTTGACGTTATTCCCCTGTGGGGATGACAGGGGCCTGTCAGTAAGTATCACCCTCACCTTTTGGAAATCCTGTGCTAGGATTTGTTTCCTTTTTTAGTCCTCGATTAGTTTCTACCTTGCTCCTTTTCTTCGCTCACTTTTTGGGGGTCTGTTTTTTGTCTTCTTGGTCATCCAGACAGATTTAAAGATAACTATTCTCTCCCATGCTGAATATGCTAGGTCTGACTTGGAAGGTGCTTAACGGCAGCGCAACGCACTTTTGCTTATATGACAGACTACGATAGTTGCTGTCCAAGCGTTTGACGAAGAAGTTGAATTTACATATTAAAGTCAAGTTGCAGGAATAATCAACAATATATATATATATCATACAATTTGTATATATTATAATTTAACAGTATGTACAGACATACAGTCAGACACAGACACAGAGACCAACAGTAAGCGGTAATAAGCCTTGTCTTTTTACACGGATTTCCACGGTGCACCTTGGCAGTGTATAATAAATACTGACAGTGTTTCTCTTCACAGTCTACCAGACATCAATGTTATCCCAAAGCACAGTTACAAGAGATTTATTTTATTCTTCCTCAATGGTAACAATGCACCTAGCTTCCAAATGATGTGGTTAAAGAAATATTATTATTTTTGTTGCTACAATAAAAATATATTTTGGGGGGTAAACTTTTAAGCATTCTTTTCCCATGAGTATAAAAACTGGATCAGTATTCTTGAAAATTGACAAAACTTCTGATATCTAGTATTTGAAATAGTTTTCTTCTTTCACACGTTTTGTATGTTTAAGCGGTCTTATTTTGAGTAGCGTTTTCAAAATAAAGAAACTTACCAGCAACTATTGTTGCAAATACAAAAGACAAAGGTTAATGGGGAAAAAAGCTCTATCTTTTGATCATTGTTGTTGCTTTTGTTTAAGGACACCCCTAGAGAAATCTGTGAACAAAGAAGGCATCCCCATAGCAAAAACAAAAGAACTGGGGTTCATTAGCACCCTCACTCACACTGGACTATGATCAGGACTCAGGCTCATTAGAGCTCAGGGAGGGAACAATACAAATAAACACAAAACACACCAAAAATCATGGCCCTGCCGGGATGTATAGCCTGTATGTGTGTGTGTGTGTGTGTGTGTGTGTGTGTATGCGTGCGCGCGTGTGCGTGTGCGCGCGTATGTGTACATTTGGACTTGTTAGAACTATTGTTATTGGTTGCATGACTGTGTAAGAATGAGTTGTGTGTGTGTGTGTGTGTGTGTGTGTGTGTGTGGTTGCATTTGGACTTGTTAGAACTACTGTTATTGGTAGCATGACTGTCTAAAAATGAGTTGAGTGCCAGCACTTTGATTTGCCTCTGCAAGATATAGCACTATATAAATTCCATTTAGCATTATTATTATATTATATATTATTATTATTATTATTATTATTGGTGTTGTTGTTGTTCTTCTTCTTTTTATTATTATCAAAAACAAATGCACACACACACACACAAACACGCATGTGCGTGCATGCACACACACACACATACACATAGAGAGAGTTCACAACCAATCGCTAAGAACACTACAGGCTACTCTGTAGTAGAGCTCATCACTACAGCTAAACTGTGCCCTGGCCAGAAGATTGACCACTAACACTGTTAACGGCTGGTCATTGGTGAGAAGAGAGGGGTCACGCATCATTAGCAGTGCCACTTTGTCCTGCTAATAAGCTAATGGTGCCACTGTCTGGTACCATGCTTAAAACAATAAGCCTCTTTGCTGAGTCCATATTGGTAAGTAGCATATTAAGGGGCACATATTATTATTATCATTATTATTATTATTATCATCGTCACAATTATTATTATCATTTTTATATCATTATATTACTTTTATTGTTATGGTGATGATGATGATTATTATGATCATGTTGTTGTTATTGTTGCATGTTTCCCATCTTAACTAACACCCTGGGGGGGGGGGGGGTCCCCAGAATGTGCACTGTGAGACTCACTCATCCCACCTGGGAAGCACTGTGAGATTGAAACTACACACTGGATGAGAAGTTTGCGTGTATGACTGTGTTTAGGTACCTCGCCATATAGCCAGCCATACTCTTGACTTCAGAGGATTTTTTTTCTTCTTACAAAGGAGTGTGCAGGTAGCTAAGCTAAGAGATTGTCATGGGTGAAGACAAAACGTTTGACAACATAACCATATTTTAATATAGGCAGCACAAAGGCCACTTCCTGACCCCCAACCAACTGATCCCCAAATGTTGCTGGCCCAGGCACGTAATTCCCATGATTGCATGTTTGAATAAATGAATGGAGGGGCATAGCGACATCAAAGTGACGTGACAAAGGGGCACATAGAAGAGTGGAAAAAAGGGCAGCAAAGTGGGACAAGGGGGAGAAAGGTAAAGCTGTCTCATAACTTATGCCGTCGCTGGGGGAGCGAGCTGTCAGAGACCTCAGCTTCTCAGGGGGCCAGCATGTTGAGGGCGGCGCCCATCTCCTCTCCCTCGCTGCTTTACCTTCCCTGTCCCTAGAGAGGGCAGGTACTAATTTACAGATGGGTGAACTGCGGGACTGTACTGAAGCGCGCCAAGGCGCGCAAACGGTCATCCATGCCAATGGTAACCACACTCGATGCTGCTTATTCTTAGCTAGGGAAAGCGAGTGCTCTGACCACATGCAGAGATAGAGAGAGAGAGAGAGAGAGAGAGAGAGAGAGAGAGAGAGAGAGAGAGAGAGAGGGGAGAGAGAGAGAGGGGGGGAGAGGAGAGAGAGAGAGACAGAGAGACAGAGAGAGAGAGGGAGTGAGGGAGAGAGAGAGAGAGGGAGAGAGAGAGGAAGAGAGAGAGAGAGGGAGAGAGAGAGAGAGAGGAAGAGAGAGAGAGGAGGGGAGAGAGAGAGGGGGGAGAGAGAGAGGGAGAGAGAGAGAGAGGGAGGGAGGGAGGCATACAGACAGAGACAGACAGACAGACAGACACAGACGGAGACAGAGAGATAGATTGGCAGATAGGCAGAGACAGACAATGAGACAGACGTCAGGCAGACAGACAGATAGACACACACACACACATACAAACAGAAACAGAGACAGACAGAGCTAGAGATATATTCATAGGGTATTTGCAACCATGATGGAGAGGCAATCATCAAAACAGAAATCCTCCTGAATATTTTAAATCTGAATCACCCACTTTTGCATGATTATGCAACTTAAGAACAAAATAATGTGAAACGGAAAGCCTTTTCTATCAAAATCAGTGGCCCTCGACAAAAAAAGCTTGTGGTAATTGCTGTCGGTGATATTTTTGTTGTTGATTTTCTTAGTGATTTCTCATTCCGAGCAATATGTTACTAGGATTCAGAATCTATGATTAAAAAAAGATAGCAACACATGTACATGACAGGATACACCAAAGAAGGGATGATATTTTAATGTCACACGCACACATGCACACGCGCACGCACTCGCGCGCGCGCACACACACATATACACACAATGATGGATATATTTTCAAGATTTTTGAATTAATTGAATTGTATGGTTTAGTATTGTTCAGGGTTTTTTGTTTTGTTTTTAATTCCATGTATGCATATGTTATTGTCTTTTCTTGTTTGATTTGTATGGTTAATCATTGATTAGTTGTTTTTTTTATTCTATGTCTGCATATATATTATCTTTTTTCGCTCTTTTTTTCTTGAGATAGATAGCTTGATGAAAAAAGCAAATACACTGCTTATTCAATGTACCATCTGAAAATAAAAGTTTTGCTTTGACTTTGACACAAAACACACACACATATATACACACGCACGTACGCGTGCGCGCGTGCACACAGACACACACAAACACTTTCATTTTTAAAAAAAGCTTATATCTGAAACTGTTTGTACTCAAACACTGTTAGTATGCCACTGACATAAACGATACAATCCCCAAGATGTTTAAATCCCCAACCACAAAGAAGTCGCAATTTATTGCTCTGTTGTTGTTTTTCTATTTTAAATTACATAGCTGCTATTCTCATCTTGATGCGAGTACTGGTTTTAGCTTTTATTTAGCCGCCTTTATTACATTGTTTGGTTGTTGTTGTTTTTAAAGTATCTATCAACTGAGCATTTTGTTACTTGAGATTAGATTTAGCTTGAGCTTATAAAGAAAGGAAGAGGAGATGGAGTACATTGTCAAACAAAGTCATCGATATTTAAAGCAAACAAGACACTGCTTGGAAGAAGAAGAAAAAAACGGATAAATTTTTGAAACCTACAGCAAAGGGAGAGAGAGGAGAGAGAGAGAGAGAGAGAGAGAAGGGGAGAGAGAGGGAGGGGAGAGCGGAGAGAGAGAGGGGGAGAGAGAGAGGAGAGAGAAACAAAGCAGACACCAGAAAGCAATATTTTTTATGTGTGTGATCTGTCTGTGTATGTGGTGTGTTTCTGCCCGTTTGTCGGGTCTGTTGGTGTCTGTGTGTAAAGGAGAGAGAAACACGGGAGAGAGAATAAAGATAGCAGAGACAGAGAGAAGAGAAGAGGGAGAGAGAGAGAGGAGAGAGGGAGAGGGGGAGAGAGAGAGGAGAAGGGACAGAGAGAGAGAGAAATACACAACACACACACACACACACAACCAAACACACACACACAAGCAAACAAGACACAGAAAAAGTAAAGGGGACAAGTCGACAGACAGCAACAGACAGACAAAGACAGAGATGGAGAGAGAGAGAGAGAGGGGAGAGAGAGAGAGAGAGAGACAAGGACAGACAGACACAAACACACACACACACACACAGACAACGACGAGATCTGCACGCCCCCCCCCCCCCCCCCCCCCCCCCCCCACACCCCCACAAGGAACAAGCATCGCGGTGGCGTGGCGTTTTGGCCAGCCGGACGGAACAGAACAAACAAACGAAGAGAACAACCAGAACAAACAAAAAAACCCGCCACCAAATTACACCCACGACAAAAGGAAATTTAAGTGCTGGCCACAAAGATCCCCGAAAGGCAAAACTCCCTGTTTTGCCCACCGCTCTTTCTGCTGATTCTTGTGATTGGGGAGCATGAAGAGGGTCTTGAGACACCACGAACAAGGGCAAAAAAAACAAAATGGAATGGGGGGAAGATGGTGTTTACTGAGCTAGCTGCTTTTGCGGGGTGTCCATTTTCCGTGTGTGTGTGGTGTTTGGGTGTGTGTGTGTGTGGTGTGTTTGTGTGGTTTACGTGTGGGTGATGGTGAGTTTTTTATTTTTATTCTGTTTTAGCGGGGATGGGGAAAAGCACGGGGTGTGAAAAAGTTTGTGTGTGAGGTTGTGGGGGTGTGTGTGTTGTTTTGATGTGGGCTGTGTGTGTGAGTGTACTTAGGTGTGCCGCAATTGTGTGTGAGTGTGTGGGGTTGCGGGGCAATTGGTGTGCAAAGTGTTTGTGACTTTTCTTTAAATGTGAGTCTATAACTGCCTAAGCTATTGCTGATTTGTGGATGCTTTTTATATTGTGATGTGTGCGTGCTGATGATCGGATACTGTGTCTTGGTAATTTTTCCGTTATATTATGTTTACTGTTTTTATGTATGGCTTGTAGCCCGCGTGAATTTCTCTGTCTCTGAGACAATAAAGGGCTTTAATTGAATTGAAAAAAAATCTTGAAGGTATTTTGTTGTTGTTAAAATGAAAAAAAAAATCTCATTGTATGAAATGCCATGTTCGTGTTTCGAGAAGATTTGCTAATGCAATGTTTTGCAAAATAAAAGTGGATTGAAGTTTACAAGAAGCTTTTTATTTCAATCTTGTTTGAAAGATATGTGTCTGGTTTCTTCTCCCCCACCCTTCAAGCCACCTGTTTTCACTATGCCTCCTACTCAGTTGCTTTATTGTTGTTGATGGTGTTAGTGTTGTTGCTGTTGTGGTTGTTGGTGTTGGTGTTGTTGTTGGTGGTTTTTTTTTCTTGTTTTTTTTTTTTGTGTTTTTTTGTTTTTTTTTTTTTTTTTTTTTTTTTTTTTTTTTTTTTTTTTTTTTTTTCTTTTTTTTTTTTTTTTTTTTTTTTCTTTTTTTTTTTTTTTTTTTTTTTTTTTTTTTTTTTTTTTTTTTTTGTTTTTTTTTTTTTTTTTCTTTTTTTTATTATTTTTTTGTTTTTTTTTTTTTTCATGTTTTTTTTCTTTTTAAATGAAATGTTCTTTAATGACCCCCATAGAAATATTTTTTTGGGTATGAAATTAAAAATATTTTGTTTTGAAATTTTTTTTTTAGGGAAATTTTAAATAAATGGATTTTATTATAAAATTTTTAAAAATTTTTATATTATTAAAATTTTTAAAAAAAATCAATAGGGGAGGAAGCGGGTGCAAGATTTTCATTGTGCCCCCAGGTCCATGGTAAAAAGGGATGGGGAAATAAAGATAAATAAAGTTCCCCTTTTAGCCAAAAAAAACCAAAAGGGTTCCCAAAAAATCTTAGTAAACCTTTAGTATCAAAAATTTGTTTTCATTGATTTGTGTACTTTTCTCTTCTACTTTTTCATAAATCTTTTATTTGGACAATGTTTCATATTTCAACTATTGAAAAAGCTGCCAAAACATACGAAAAATGAAAAAAGTATATGTTACGCTGCCACAAAAATGAAAAAAAAATAAACCTTTTAAAAGGCTTTGTTTTGTTTCTTTTGTTTTTCCTTTAAAAACACCCCTCGAGAACTCTGGGCAAAAAAAGCATTCCAAAGGCAAAAGAAATGGGGTTCATTAGCACCCTCACTCGCATTAGATTATGATCAGGAATCAGGCTCATTAGCACTCAGGGGAGAAAGTAATACGAGCACACACATGAGCACACACACATGAGCGCGCGCGCACACACACACACACACACACACACAAACACACCATGTAAGAAAGGAATATGTGTTCATTCAATTATCCTTGGAACAGAAGAAAAATAAACACACACACAGTTATTATAAAATCCGCTGTACATACATTTTCAGAGCAGTCTCTGGAAAATGCTTTTGAAAATTCAAAGATAGCCTTTGCCATTGCTAGATGTCAGTTGCACTGTCCACTTAGATATATGTTGTAGTTGCAACTTATTTTTTGTAGTTAGATGTTCACATGTTGTAGAGTTTAAATTTTGCTCATGTTAAAGATATCTTCTCTGGGGTTTTTAACACTACATGTCATTTTGTTTTTCAATTTTAAGGCACACAGATACCAACACACATGCTATCTCTTAGTTTTTCCTTATTCTACCCCCTCCTCTTCTTTCTTGAACCTCCACTACATTTTCCACATTCCTCGTCTAACATCACTGAGAGTGAATAAACATTAAAAGAAGACAACAACAACACACAACACACACCACACGCCCCGCGCACCCCATACGCGCACACACACACACACACACTAATATAACACCCACACACCCACTCATTCTTCCTACTCCCACTAAAATAACTCCCCCACCCCACACACATACAAACACACCATAGCGCCCCCCCCCCCCCCTTACCACCACATACACACACATTTACACACACCATCACCACCACCCCCCCCCACACCCACCCACCCACACAATCATCAAACACCCCCCAAAACCGTCCAAAAGTAGAAAACCAATATAAACAACTCACCCCCGCCCCCCGCCCCCCCCCCCACCCCATCCCCCACCTCTCATCCTCTCTCTCTCTCATCTCTCTCTCTCCCCCTCCCCTTCCTCCCCTCCTCTCTCGCTCTCTCTCTTCCCTCACCTAAGAACTGACCACTAGCACAGTTAGCCTACCGGTCATCGGTGTGAAGAGAGGGTCAGACACTGATTAGCAGTGTCACTGTCGTGGTCAGGTGGATAGTTTGCCTGCTACTTTCTGGTAGCTGCTATGTACGAAGCAATAATCTTCTTAGCCAACTTTTCATCACTAATCACGTTACCAGCTAACCTATCCTTGAAGTAGTCTGGCTGATCTTTGGGGACACCCACTGAAGGTTTTGCAATCAGCTTCCTTCACTCCTCACTTATGGCGTGTTAGGGACCAAAGTAGCAAATTTTTTTTTTAAAAGTTTTTACCCAATGAGATGGGAAGAGGGAGAGGGGAGAGAGAGAGAGGAGAGGGAGAGAGAGAGAAGAGAGTCGAACTCTAAAAAATGTTACTATCATAACAAAATGTTAACAGTTAGCTAAAATATATATACTATAATATATATATAATATATAATATAATATATATATATAAGAGAGAGTAGAGGAGGGGGAGGAGGGAGAAGGGGGAGGGGGGAGAGGGGGAGCCCTTAACCCTAAGGGGTACAGTTTATTTGGAGCCAAGCAAATAACGAAATTAGCGCACCACAACAAATAAAGGGTTTGGGTAGAGGAAGGACATCGCCAGTTTTTTAACGTACACAGTACGTCACTAACGCGCGAAAGGGTAACCCACATAAGAAGCACGTGAGATCACACAGAACATCCAAATTTCCGAAAGCGGAGAGAGAGAGAGAGAGAGAGAGAGAGGAGAGAGAGAGCACGACACACCCTTAGCAGGACCGACAGGCAACGGCATGCACAGACAAACACAGACAGGCAAGGCAACCGCAGAAAAAAGAGCAGAGAAGAAATACGTTTCGTTTAAAAGCCACTCAACTGATATGGAGGGGCTATCAAGAAAACATGAATACCTAGAATATTTTAAACTTCAATAGCATTTTGCAGGCTCAGATAAACATTTTTTTTCATTATTAAAACACACGAGTTTTCCTCAAGCCTTTTATATCACGATTAAGTCTCCCAGAAGAAAACAAACAACAGTGTTCTTTTTAACTTTTGTTTAAAAAAATGAGTATGTATTCATGTCTTTTATAAATCAAACATGAAAATTGATGTAGAACTAAGTATCAATTTAGAAGGTAGTGATTTAAAACACAAACACTATTTGTTTTGAAGAAGGACACAATTGGATATCATGAACAAACCAAGAATTGCTGGAAAAACGATGTAATTCATATTTGGCAAAAATGGAAGTAAGAACTGTTTGAACAACTAGCCCAAAAAGAATACTAATTCAAAAGCCCCAGGCTGTGAACTAGCTAAGATCAAAGTATATAGAACGGCACCATAGCAGCAAATGTACGATAAAGTGTGTGACATGGTATATTTAATTTGAAATGTCAAAGCACACACACACCACACACAAGACACGCAACGAGCACATGCGCGCTCGTGGGCGAACAATCACACCACAAACACCACACACACACACCACACACACACACCACACACACACACACACACACACACACTTCGAAAAACAAATCTGTTTATACAGCTGAAAACACACAAGTTTCCTTTGAAAATGGCTGTAGACAAGACTGGACTCGTGATCATTTTGCCCCCCCCAAAAAAAACATGAAGACGTGACTAGTTAATGCTAGTTCTTCGCATTCCGAATGGCATAGGCATTGTTTGCACCTTGATGACAGAGCTGCTTCGGCTTTCTGCTAAACTCCTTCATTACAGCTGTTTTGGGAGTGTGTCCAGTGACTGGTTTGCTTCTTGTGCACCAGATGTAGCCTAGTGCTTCGGATAAGACTATAAACCGCGGCCCCGTGTGCGAACGCATGCAGAACATCTTGCGCACACGTTAAACCCTGTTCAACTGTTCGAAAGAGAGGGCCATTGTGTGCCGGTGGGAACAGATGACAAAATTTAAAAAACCGCATACACACGCATAATGAAAAAAAATTCATCTGAGCACTTTGATTTGTTGCTTTACAAGATTCAGCGCTATATAAATTCCATACATTATTATTAGTGCTTGACGCCGTTGTTTAGGGAAAGGGCATTTAAACAGTGACGTATAGCCGGAAGATTACAGAATATTAAAAATGGTATAGAGTCTCAAATGAATTCGTCTATAAGAATGACACTGCATAGACAGCTTTAGTGTCCCTTTCAAACGATTTTAGTTATCCATTGCAGAGAGAGAGAGAGAGAGAGAGAGAGAGAGAGAGAGAGAGAGAAACAGAGACAGAGATACAGACAGACACACACACACACAGACAGACATAGACTGAGGCAGAGAGACAGAGATAGACAGAGACAGAGTCAGAGACAGAGACAGAAACACAAGACAGACAAACAGAGACAGAGACAGACAGACAGACAGACAGACAGAGCACACACCCATACACACTCACATGGCACTCAAAAACCCGTCATGGTGCACGTGAGTTCAAAGTCCTTAAGCAAAGGAAACTGAAGAAGAAGGGAAAAAAACACCCAGGAAAGACAAACTAGCAATTAACTCCTAGTCTGCAATATCCTGGAATCGCAACAAAACAAATAATTTACTTCATCCACGCTCTTCTGCTGATTTGTGTCCTTGGGGAACAGGAGAGGGTATTGAGAAAACTTTAAAATAGAATAATAAAAACAAGAACTGATAACAACAGGGGGGTCAGAGCTAGACGTTTTAACACTTGCCACTATTCTTTATTAAAAGGTAAAGGTAAAGGTGTCCCATAACCTATAAGGTCGTAGGGGAGCGAGGCGTCAGAGACCTCAACTTCTCTAGGGCCAGCATATTGAGGGCGGCGCCCATCTCCTCTCCCTCGCTGCTTTACCTTCCCTGACCCTAAAAGAGGGCAGGTACCCATTTACAGCTGGGTGAACTGGCGGAACTGTACTGAAGCCAAGGCGCGCAAACGGTCACCCATCCAACTGGTAACCATGCTCGACGCTGCTTAACATGGCTGGGGGAAAGCGAGTGCTCCGACCACTGAGCTATCCCGTCCCCCAATTCTTTATTATTTTTTTTAATTTCATCTCGAGTATAATGAAATAAGCACTTATGTGCTTTTTTACATCCAGTCCCCGTGTGTATGCGGTTTTGTTAATTCTGTCATCTGTTCCCACCGACAAACAATGGCCTACTCTTACGAAAAGCAGAACAGGATTTAACGTGTGCGCAAGATGATCTGCGTGCGTTCGCACACGGGGCCTCGGTTTATAGTCTCATCCGAAGGACTTTTGGGGAGAGTGGAGTCTGCACTGATGTTAACTCCAGGGGAAAATATCCCCTTGAACGGGAATCGAACCCGGGTTGTCAGATTGCGAGCGCAATGTTCTAACCACTATACTATCCCTATTCTCTCTGTTCCTATTTTCTGGAGGCAGGCTTCGTGATAATTATTTAAGTGTGAAAAATCCTGTATTGTTAGAAATTCGGAAGGAGAATTATTTGTTGATCTAACTAACGTTTTGAGAAACGAGATGGATCGGGTTGAACGTGAAACGGGTTATTTCAGTGTTCTTAGAAGGAAATGTTCTGTTGTTCTTTTTGTAACTGTTTGTATGTTAGTCCTTCTTTTTTAAAGTGCTGTTGTTTTTGTGTTGTTGTTGTTGTGGTGGTGGTGGTGGTGATGGTGGTGTTTATTCGTGTTCTTCTTAGCCTTGTTGTTGTTGTTGTTCTTGTTGCTGTTGTTGTTCTTCTTCTTCTTGTTCTTGTTCTTCTTGTTCTTCTTCTTGTTCTTGTTCTTGTTGTTGTTGTTGTGTTCTTCTTCTTCCTCGTCTTCGTCTCCTCATCCTCATCCTCCTCCTCATCCTCCTCCCCCTCCTCCTCCTCCTCCTTCAGTGTTGAGTTTGTCTTACACCAGGCCATTTTTAAAAGGAAGCGCAGAGTAGATGCAAGGCAACATTTAGAAGAAAAGAAAGCCTCTCTAGCACAGCAATACAGTTTTTAGTCATCACCTGAATTTTGATTTCTGCCTCATTTATAATAAGCCTGTTCTGAATGCTCTTCTGGGAATCAGTGATTTTCAGGACAACATATCTGGAGAGCTTGAGTGATGTCCCATCCCCATTGTGGCCTTAACATTTCTAGATCACTACCTTCTGTTGACTCCCCCCGTAACAAAAATTAGACTCATGGAAACCAATTTAATTTCCTTGTTGGGCTAGTAGTGATTGACTGGGAACAGCTAAAGTATTAGAACGCATTATGCAAAAAATATCAAATGAAAGTGGTCATAGCTATATATTAGCAGGGTAAATCTGAAATCAGAGAGAAAATCAGTGTGAAAGCAAAACGTTGCGTTTCATTTTCAAAGTATTTTGAAATAGATATATGTCTATCTTATGTTTAGAGTATGTAATATGGGCCACCTGATCTTAAAGATTGCGAGAATAGATAAATACCATATAGCGCAGAAACAAACAGACTATACAACAGGAATTGTTCACAAACAATTTCGGCATCACACCAAAAATATCGAATAAAGAAATCAATTACTCAAGACTGTCTCTAACTCCTACAAAGGACAGCCAGTATTTTGATCCTTAAAAAAATGGAGTGCTGTGTGTATTAAAAACACATTGAATAAGCAAAAAAAAGCAAAAGTGTTTTACAGCAACGGCTAACATGGCCCCAAGAGTCAATGATCTTCGACATGCTTTTGAATTCTTCTGACTGTTAATCAAAACGCTTCTGGGTTTCTCTGGCTATGGACTGAGGGCTGTCATCAGACAAGACGATATATAATGCACAGTGCACTCCACTCCCCAGCCAGAGATCAATGACTTTTCTGTATCTCTGCTGCAATTTCAGCACACTTCGTCATTGTTGATGATTTGTTTTTGTTGCTTTCTTTCGTTTTTTTTTGGTTTTTATCATTTTATTATTTATCTCTTTTTCTTTTCATTCTTTGTTTCCTTTTTTCCCTTTTTCTTTTCTTTTTCTTTCTTTCTATCTTTTCATTTTTTTCTTTCTTTCTTTTCTTTTCTTTGTTTGTTTGTTTGTTTCTTTCTTTCTTTCTGTCTGTCTTCCTGTCTTCCTTTCTTTCTGTCTTCCTGTCTTTCTTTCTTTCTTTCTTTCTTTCTTCCTTTCTTCCTTTCTTTTCTTTTCTTTATTTCTTTTCTTACTTTCTTTTCTTCCTTTCTTTTCTTTCTTTCTTTTTTTTCTTTCTTTTATTCCTTTCTTTTCTTTTCTGTTCTGTTCTTTCTTGCTTTCTTTCTTTTCTTTCTTTCTTTTTTTCTTTCTTTCTTTTTTCTTTCTTTCTTTCTTTTTCTTTCTTTTTTTTCTTTCTTTCTTTCTTTCTTTCTTTCCTTTCTCTCTTCCTGTCTGTCTGTCTGACTCTCTGTCTTCCTGTCTCACCCTCTGTCTGTCTGTCTGTCTGTCTGTCTGTCTCTCGTCTATACTCACAAAGCTAACTCACGAATCGATGAAGCTTCAACTTCGGACATTAAGTTTCTGGATGACGGGCACGCTTCCTCCCATAACTGAATGACATCAAACGTTATCATCAGACAAGCACAAAGGTCAATCGCCATGTTTACATGGCATCCTACAATAAATAATGATTGTCTCTTAAAAGTTATGCAGGACAAGGCCTTTTCGCAGACCAGATTTGCTTTTAGCTGTTGATATACACAAGTTGTTCGATCGTACGTTCAAAATTTGCTTATGTGGCGAAAGAGTTTTGTTTTGAAATAATGCCAAGGATGCATCGTAGGTTAATGTACGCATAATCTCTAGACTAAGAGTCATCAAGACGTGAAATTCATTTCGTCGAAATGGTGTTCTTACAGCTAAAAGAGTTGTAGTGAAGTTAAGTCAAAAACATGTATGTATGTATGTATGAATGTATGTATGTATGTATGCATGTATGTATGTATGTATGTATGTATGTATGTATGTGTGTGTGGTGTATGTGTGTATGGATGTATGTATGTATGTATGCATGCATGCATACATGTATGCATGTATGTATACATGTATGTATTGATTTATTTATCGAGTTGTCCACTATCATATTCACTTTTATACTTATATTGATAACTTTATTCATTCATTTATAATACTTTCTATCCTTTTTATTTCTTACTATTTTGTATTTTTAAAAATCTTTTATTTCTCTTTAAGTTGGTTTTTGTTTGTATTGTGGGTATTGACTCGCGTACTTATTGATATGCGTTTTTTCATTGTAAAGATTACTTTTTATCTCATTGATCGATTTGCTATTTATTTTACCAAATCTAGTTATCCCCAGAAAGGATGTTCCCTCTGTCATTTTGTTTTCTTGTTTTATTGTTCTTTGCACCGGCGCGCCTATGTGTGTGTGTGTGTGTGTGTGTGTGTCTGTGTGTGCGTGTGCGTGGTGTGTGCGTGTGTGTGTGTGTGTGTGTGTGTGTGTGTGCGTGTGTGTGTTCGTGCCTGCCTGCCTGCCTGCATGTGTGTGTATGTTGTGTGTGTGTGTGTGTGCGCGCGCGCGCGCGCGCGCGTGTGTGTGGGTGTTTGTGCCTGCCTGCATGTGTGTGTATGTTTGTGTGTGTGTGTTTGAGTGTGTGTGTGTGCGTGTGTGTGTGCGTGTGTATGTGTGTGTGTTCGTGCCTGCCTGCCTGCCTGTGTTTATGTGTATGAGCATGTGTGTGTATGTACGCACGCGCAGGCTCACATGCGTGTGTGTATGTGTGTGTGTGTGTGTGTGTGTGTGTGTGTGTGTGTGTGTGTGTGCGTGGCGCAAACGAACTGATAACAGGTAACAAAGAGTACAATGCTACAGGCCAAAAAACGCTTTTCCTCTCTCTTCTTTCCTTCCATCCTTCCTTCCCTGTCACTCCTGTCTTTGTGTGTTAAAAATCCACAGCCGCAAGGCAAAACAAGGCAAGACAAGACAAGACAAGGCAAGACAAGACAACTAGCTTGCTTGCCGCCCGACGATTGGAAATCCTCTGGAACTGTCGCAGAATGAACATCCCTAAAGCATATCATCAAAGACACAATCGAACAGCTTCGCTTTGGGAGAGAAATAAAAATCAAAATCTAACAGAACAGTTGTTTGAAAAGTGTTGGGTCCTTTCACTGCAGGCAGGGCTATTGATGATGGAAAATTGTGTGTGTAGGGGGGGGGGGGAGCGGGGGGGGGGGGGGGGGGGTGGAGACTTGGGGGAATGTGTGTATATGTGTGTGTGGGGAGGGGGCTGTTAAGTGTGTGTGTGTGTGTGCATGCGCACGTGCGTGCCTCTGTGCGTGTGTGTATGTGCGCGCGCTCGCGCGCGTGTGTGCGTGTTCGTGTGCGTGTGTGTGGTGCAAAACAACTGATAGCAGGTAACAAAAATACAATGCTACGGGCCCAAAACTGTTTTTTCCTCTCTGTTCCTTCCTTCCTTCCTTCCCGGTCTCTCATGTCTTTGTTAAAAATCCACAGCCAAAGGCAAGGCAGATAGCTAGCTAGCAGCCTGACGATTGGAAATCCTCTGGAACTGTCGCAGAATGAGCATCCCCAAAGCATATCATCAAAGACACAATCGAACAGCTTCGCTTTTGGAGAGAAAAAAATCTAAGAGAATAGTTGTTTGAAAAGTGTTGAGTCCTTTCTCTGCAGGCGCGGCTATTGATGATGGAAAATGCGTGTGTGGGGTTGGGTGGTGGGGTGGTGGGGATGTGATGGAATGTGTGTGGGGGGTGGGGGGGGGAATGTGTGTGTGTGTGGGAGAGGGGTGTTAAGTAGGTGTGTGTGTGTGAGGGGAGTGCAAGGGAGGGGGTGTGTTAAGTGTGTGTGTGTGTGTGTGTGAAAGTCAAAGTCAAAGTCCAAACTTTGACTTTCACACACACACACGTGTGCGTGTGCGTGGTGCAAACGAACTGATAGCAGGTAACAAAGAATACAATGCTACGGGCCAAAAATGGTTTTTCCTCTCTGTTCCTTCCTTCCTTCTTTCCTTCCTTCCTTCCTCCCCTGTCTCTCATGTCTTTGTTAAAAATCCACAGCGCAAGGCAAGACAAGACAAGACAAGGCCAGGCAAGGCAACTAGCTAGCAGCCTGATGATTGGAAATCCTCTGGAACTGTCGCAGAATGGGCATCCCCAAAGCATATCATCAAAGACACAATCGAACAGCTTCGCTTTGGGAGACCAAAAAAAATCAAAATCTAATAGAACAGTTGTTTGAAAAGTGTTTGGTCCTTTCACTGCAGACGGGGCTATTGATGATGGAAAATGCGTGTGTGTGTTGTGGGGGGGGGGGGGGGGAGATGTATGGGAGGGTGGGTGTGGGTGGAGGGTTGGGGGAATGTGTGTGTTGTATGTTTGTGTGTTTTGTGGGAGGGGGTGTTAAGTGTGTGTGTGTGTGCATGCGCACGTGCGTGCCTCTGTGCGTGTGTGTATGTGCGCGCGCCCGCGCGCGTGTGTGCGTGTTCGTGTGCGAGTGTGTGGTGCAAAATAACTGATAGCAGGTAACAAAGAATACAATGCTGCAGGCCCAAAACTGTTTTTTCCTCTCTGTTCCTTCCTTCTTTCCTTCCTTTCCGGTCTCTTATGTCTTTGTTAAAAATTCACAGCCACAAGGCAAGGCAGATAGCTAGCTAGCAGCCTGACGATTGGAAATCCTCTGGAACTGTCGCAGAATGAGCATCCCCAAAGCATATCATCAAAGACACAATCGAACAGCTTCGCTTTGGGAGAGAAAAAATCTAAAAGAATAGTTGTTTGAAAAGTGTTGAGTCCTTTCTCTGCAGGCGGGGCTATTGATGATGGAAAATTGTGTGTGTGTGTGTGTGGGTTGGGAAGGGTGGAGGTGGGGGGATGTGGGGGGAATGTGTGTGAGGGGTGTGTGGGGGTGGGGGGAAGTGTGTGTGTGTGTGTGTGTGTGTGTGTGTGTGGGAGGGGGGGTGTTAAAAATGTGTGTGGGGGGGAGGGAGGGGGTGCTAAGTGTGTGTGTGTGTGAGTCAAATTCAAACTTTTATTTTCTGGCGGTACCATGAATAAGCATTGAATAAGTAGTGCAGCTTCTTTTGGGGGGGAGTGTGTGTTAGTGTGTGTGTGTGTGTGTGTGTGTGTGTGTGTGTGTGTGTGTGTGTGTGTTGTATTTGTTTGTGTGTGTGAGGTATGTGTGGGGGATTGGGGACATGAGGAAATGTATATGTGTGTGTGTGCTGTGTGTCTGTGTGAGGTTTGTATGGAGGGTGTCGGAATGTGATCTTCAGTTAACGTTATACATAAGTGATTTTAGACGAGAAGTATATAAAAAAGATGCAAATAACAAAGTGTCAATACGTACTGAAAACACTTAACAACACAAAACTGATTATGGGACTTTATCATCCTACACAAGTCCACGTACGTGGTTCAGACAAATTGATCCAGTGACAATTGGTACGCGGTAAATGCTTTAAAGTCCACAATCAAAATAACAGCTGGTAATCTCCCCACAAAACAGTTACAGTGCGAATGTGTGTGCGTGGTGTGTGTGTTGATATGTGTGCTGAGTGTGCGGCTGCACGTGTGCGTGAATACATACTTGCAACTGTGTTGATGCGCGTGTGTTTGTGTCCGCACGCGTCCACATGTACGCGTGCGCGAGCGTGCGCGTGTGTGTGTGTGTGTGTGTGTGTGTGTGTGCGTGCTTATGTGCGCGCGCACACACACACACACACATATACACACCCTCATTGGTATGCACACGCACGCTACCGTACGTGCTTGCAATTGCACATGCGTGTCAACTTGCCTGCGTGTTTTCTACTAAAATGTCCAGCTGCTTTTTGCAACCAGCAGTCAAGTGAATGCGCCAAGATTGATATCTGTGCAAAATGCCCCTAGTCGAAGGGTGTTTTACGTGCCGTGATTGTGCGTGCCGATGCCGATTGATTCGGATTCCGCTCGACATTTTCCTATCAATAAAAAGGCGTTTGTGGGGAGAGAGAGAGAGAGAGAGAGAGAGAGAGAGAGGAGAGAGAGAGAGAGAGAGAGAGAGAGAGAGAGAGAGAGAGGGTGCCAATAGTTGGGCCATATGGGGAAGAAGAAGGGCGAGAGACAAAGAGAAAAGAGACAGAGAGAGGTAGGGGGAGAGGAAGAGGGAGAGAGAGACAGAGAGAGAGACAGAGAGAGAGAGAGACAGAGAGAGAGAGAGACAGAGAGAGATAGAGAAAGAGAGAGAAGGGGAAAACTCGAAAGATTTATTCACAAAAAGGCACAGAGAGAGAGAGACAGACAGAAAGACAGAGAGAGAGACAAACTCAAAGGCAGAGAGAGAGAGACAGAGAGAGACAGAGAGAGACAGAGGGAGAGACAGAGGAGAGACAGAGACAGACAAATAAACGGAGAGAGATACAGAGAGAGATAGAGAGACAGAGAGACAGAGAGATACAGAGAGAGAGATACAGAGATACAGAGACAGAGAGACAAAGACAGAGAGAAACACAGAGAGAGACAGACAGAGAGAGCAAGAAAACGAGATAACAAGAGAGAGAGACACACACAGAGGTACAGAGAAAGACAGAGACAGAGAGAGACAGAGATAGACAGAAAGACAGAGGGAAAGAGCTAGAGAGAGAGACAAACAGACAGAGACAGACAGAGACAGAGAGAGATAGACTCAGAGACAGACAGACAGACAGACATAGATCTGCTGTTTTGTTTCAATCAATGGTTTGGGGGAAGGGGGGGGGGGTGTGTTCCTTTTCTCTGAGGAGCATTGACCTGTCCATGTTCATAGCACATTGGCTGGTGTAATAGCTTGGCTTGAAGGGATAGGGATCGGAGAGAGAGAGGGAGAGAGTGGAGAGAGAGAGAGAGAGAGAGAGAGAGAGAGAGAGAGAGAGTGGGAGAGAGAGAGAGAGAGAGAGAGAGAGAGAGAGAGAGAGAGAGAGAGATGAATAGATAGAGAGAGAGAAACACACAGAGAGAAACAGAGAGAGACAGACAGCCAGGGACAGAGACAAAGAGAGAGAGAGGGGTGGGGGGTGGGAGGAGGGAGAGAGAGGCAGGTATACAGACAGACACAGAGAGAGAAAGAGAAAGAGACGAGAGAGAGGGAGAGACAGACAGGCAAACATAGACACAGAGGGAGACACACACACACAGACACAGACAGAGAGAGAGAGAGAGAGAGAGAGAGAGAGAGAGAGAGAGAGAGAGAGAGAGAGAGAGGAGAGAGAGAGAGAGAGAGAGGAGAGAGAGAAGAGGGAGAGAGAGGAAGGGAGAGAGACTGACAGAGATAGAGTCAGAGACAGAGACAGTCATACGGTAGTGAGAGGGAGGGAGACAGCGACAGAGAGACAAAGAGAGACAGAGAGAGACAGAGAAAGACAGAGTCAGACAGACAGAGACAGAGACAGACAGACAGAGATCTTCTGTTTTGTTTCAATCAATGGTTTTGGTTTTTGGGGGTTCCTTTTCTCTGAGGAGCATTGACCTGTCCATGTTCATAGCACATTGGCTGGTGTGATAGCTTGGCTTGAAGGGATAAGGATAGGAGAGAGAGAGAGAGGGAGAGAGAGAGAGGGGGGGAGAGAGAAGGGGTGTGAGGGGGAGAGAGAAGGAGAGAGAGACGGGGGAGGAAGAGAGAGGGGGGTGAGGGGAGAGAGGAGAGAGAGACGGAGAGATAGATGAAGAGAGAGAGAGGGAGGAAGAGAGAAACACAGAGAGAGAAACAGAGAGGCAGACAGACAGAGACAGAGACAATGAGAGAGAGAGGGGGGAGGGAGAGACCGACAGACATACAGACACAGAGGGAGAAAGAGAGGAGAGAGGAGAGAGAGAGAGGGACAGAGAGAGAGAGAGAGAGAGAGAGAGAGAGAGAGAGAGAGAGAGGAGGGGGAAAAGACAGACAGACAGACATAGACGGAGAGTGAGACACATACACAGACGGAGAGAGAGAGAGAGAGAGAGAGAGAGAGAGAGAGAGAGAGAGGGAGAGAGAGGAAGGGAGATAGACTGACAGAGATTGAGTCAGAGAAAGAGAGACAGTCATACAGTAGTGAGAAAGGGAGAGAGACAACGACAGAGAGACAGACACACAGAGAGAGGCAGAGACAGACAGACAGGCAGACAGAGAGACCTGAAAATTTAGAGATAAGACACAGACACAAAAACATAAGAACAGGCGGAGACAGAAACAGAT
>CM054139.1:63030728-63035728 GCA_028751875.1 Rapana venosa | reverse complement strand
CACCACACACACACACACACTTATCCACCCAAACCACCCCACCAAAAAAGCCTACAAAACGATAGAGGATTGCCGGACGATACCTAGTGCCGGTAGAAGACAGTGGAGTAGTGAGTGGCTCTACTGGTAACACACAGAGCTAGAGGGCCAAGCCTGTGTCCTAGGACTGTCGCTACTCTGGGAGCTTTTACCAGCCATTGCAGGCCGCTGCTTGAGACCAGCAGTCGTCAAACTTATGACCGGCCCGCTTCTCTACACCACCCTCAATGACGTGCTAGCTGCACGTTTGCTTCTTCTTGTTCTTGTTCTTCTTAGCAATTCTTTTTCTCGTTGTTGTTAATGTTGTTGTTGTTCTTCTTCTTGACAATATTCAGACCACCTGTTCAATGCAGCTGAGCTTTCTGTGAGGAGGTTTCCGGAGCTGTCTTCAATGACTGATGATTTGGTTTGAAGTGGTTTTGTGAGTTTCTTCAGGGTGTCGTATGCCTTTTTACTGTTGCCCACTTTCATGTTTTTTTCGATCTCATCACATTGATCACTGATCCACTTCTCTCTGGCCTTTAACATTGACTTCTTCACGAGATTGTTGGCCTCCCGGTATTCTTTAGGGTTGGAAGACCTGGTTGGTTTCAGTGCTCTTCTTGTATCGCAGAGGTCCAAGATGTCATTGGTAGTCCATGGCTGGTGTTTATTCCTCTGACGACCGAGTACCTCCTCTGCTGTTTCTCGGACTGCCTCATTGAAGTTGTTGGTGAGGTCATTGATGTCATTGTCCAGGAGGGTTAATGCCGCAAAACGTCCGCCAAGCTTAGCTTGGAAGATCTCCTCGACATCTGGATCTTTTAGTTTGTCCACGTCAAATTTGATACGTGGGTTTGCAGGCTGTTTGTTTTTCTTCAGCTTCATTTTGAATACCAGCAGCACAAGGTCGTGGTCACTGCCTATGTCAGCTCCAGGGTAGGTTCTTGTTCTGGCTCTGTTGATGCTGGATTTGAAGCGCCGTGGTGTTAAGATAAAATCTATTTGGTTATGGATCTTGCCGTTTGGCGCATGCCAGGTTGTCCTCCTTGACTGCTTGTGGGGATAGAGGGTATTGGCAATGGTAAATCTGTGGGTGCAGGCAAACTCCAGCAGACGTAGTCCCCTGTCGTTGGTCTCCCCAGTTCCAAACTGACCAACTGTTCCGGCCCATTGGTTGTAAGAGTCAGGACCTACTTTGGCGTTAAAATCCCCTTGAATGATGATGATGTCCTTCTTGGGTATTTTCTTAATGGTCACTTCAAGATCTTCATAAAATTCTTCTACTTCTTCATCTGTATGGTCAGATGATGGTGCATAGATTTGTATGATGGTGATGTTCTTGGGCTTGGCCGACATCCGGATGCTGATAATCCTGCTGGAAGCCGGTGTACAGCTGATAATGCACCCCACTACTTCCTTTCTGACAATAAATGCCACTCCATGTTGGTGATGTTTCTCTTGGCCACTGTACCAGATCTTGTTGCCTTCTTCAGTCAATGTCTCACCAAATCCTGTCCATCTCACTTCTCCTAGTCCAATAATGTCCCATTTATATCGGCAAGAGCATAATAGAAGAGAAAGCAGCAACATCAAGAGCACCCTCGCCATTACCTATACTGAGGGAAGAAGTGGAAGAAGCCATCCGCAGCTTACCAGTAGGAAAGTCCCCAGGAGCAGACAATATACCAGCAGAGCTGCTCAAGCATGGTGGCGAAACAGTCATCACATATGTTACAGCTATCTGTCAGAAGATTTGGGAGACAAAACAGTGGCCAACAGACTGGACACAATCACTCATCATACCCCTGCCCAAGAAAGGGAATTTACGCCAATGCCAAAACTATAGAACAATCAGCCTCATCAGCCACGCCAGCAAGATCATGCTCAAAGTTATTTTGAATCGACTCAAGAAGGAGGCAGAAGAACACCTTGCAGAGGAACAAGCTGGGTTCAGGGCAGGCAGGAGCACAATCGAACAGATTTTTAACTGCCACATCATGATGGAAAAACATCTTCAACATCAGAGAGACCTGTTCCACAACTTCATCGACTTCAAGAAGGCTTTTGACAGAGTATGGCACGAAGGCCTGTGGCAGGTCCTCAGAATGTTTGGCATTGAAGAAGGACTAGTGCAAACCATTCAAGCACTATACAACACTGCAAGCAGTGCAGTCCTTCTGAACAATCAGGTCGGAGACTACTTCAAAACCACAGTTGGGGTCCGACAAGGATGCCTGTTATCTCCAGTCCTGTTCAATCTGTTCTTGGAAAACATCATGAGAGAGACCCTCCATGACTTCCACCCTACCATCTCCATTGGCGGCAGACCCCTCAACAACTTACGGTTTGCCGATGACATTGACCTCATGGGCGGAAGTAACACAGAGCTGCAAGATCTTACGACCAGACTTGAGAACAGAGCTGGAGCATATGGGATGGAGGTGAGCTCGGAGAAAAGTAAAGTACTTGTGAACAGCACGAGCAATGCCACCGCTAAAATTTACATGAACGGCCAACAACTGGAGGAGGTAGACGCTTTTAAATACCTCGGCGCTACACTCACAAAGGACGGGCGATCGACGACAGAAATCAAAGTCAGAATAGCCATGGCAACATCTTCCATGACAAAACTCACCACCATATGGAAAAGTAAAGAGATCAGTTTCCCAATCAAACTAAAGCTCTACAAAGCCCTAATTCAGTCGATCCTGCTGTACGGAAGTGAAACCTGGACATTGACTGCTGAAACAGCAAAGCGAATCCAGTCATTCGAAACAAAATGCCATAGAAAACTACTGGGCATATCCTGGAGAGAACGAAAGACCAATGAATTTGTCAAGAGTCAAATAACACGGCTGGCAGGTCCACAGGAACCCCTTCTCACCATCGTCAAGAAGAAAAAGCTGACATGGTTCGGCCACGTCACCCGCCACAACACTCTGCCCAAAACAGTACTGCAGGGAACACTCGAAGGTGGCAGAAGGAGGAGAAGACAGAACAAGTCATGGATGGACAACATCAGAGAATGGACCAGGATGAATGACTCGGCACTACTGCGCAGAGCCGAGGACCGAGATGGATGGAGGAGGCTTACCACGGCATCGTCTTTCATGTCTCCCCCACGACCGCCAAGGTCACGGGTCTGATGATCTGATGATGATGTTCTTCTTCTTCTTCTTGTTCTGTTCTTGTTCTTGTTGTTGTTGTTGTTGTTCTTTCTTCTTCTTCTTCTTCTTCTTCTTTTCTTCTTCTTCTTCTTCTTCTTCTTCTTCTTCTTCTTAATCTTCTTCTTCTTCTTCTTCTTCTTCTTCTTCTTCTTCTTCTTTCTTCTTTCTTCTTCCTCTTGTTGTTGTTGTTGTTGTTGTTGTTCTTCTTCTTCTTCTTCTTCTTCTTCTTCTTCTTCTTCTTCTTCTTCTTCTTCTTCTTCTTCTTCTCCTTCTTCGTCTTCTTTTTCTTCTTCTTCTTCTTCTTCTTCTTGCTCTTGTTGTTGTTGTTGTTGTTGTTGTTGCTGTTGTTGTTGTTGTTGTTGTTGTTGTTGTTCTTCTCTTCTTCTTCTTCTTGCTCTTGTTGTTGTTGTTGTTGTTGTTGTTGTTGTTCTTCTTCTTCTTCTTCTTCTTCTTCTTCTTCTTCTTCTTCTTTTTCTTCTTCTTCTTCTTCTTCTTCTTACCTTTTATCTCTAAAGTCCTTGAAAAAGTTGTTCTGAAACAACTCAATAGCCATCTTCATTCCAACAATCTCCTTCCCCCTTTTCAGTCTGCCTATCGTGCCAAACCACAGCACCGAGACCACCCTAGTCCACACCTTCAACACGCTTTTGCACGCTTCTGACTCAGGAAAAATATCCTTCTCACTCTCCTCGACTTGTCTGCAGCCTTTGACACTATAGACCACTCAATTCTTCTCTACCGTCTCCAGAACACGTTTGGTATTAAAGACACAGCCCTCACCTGGTTCAGTTCATACCTTACAGACCGATTCCACACAGTTACAGTAAATAAGATTCAATCAGCACTGCCAAACTGGAATGTGGAGTCCCACAGGGGTCAGTTCTCGGCCCTGTTCTTTTCACTCTCTACACTGCCCCACTTTCACATATAATAAACCGTCATCAAATCAGCCATCATTTTTATGCAGACGACTCTCAGATTCTTAGCAGTGAAACTCCCGAAAACCTGCCTTCCCTCTTGACAAATATGTCCTGCTGCCTTCAAGATATCCAAAACTGGATGATAGAGAACAGTTACAACTAAATGCAGATAAAACCGAAGCCATGCTTATAGCGACCAAACACAAACTCTCTTCCATAACAACAGCTTCAATAGAATTCGGCAATACGTCTGTCCCTCTATCCACTGTAGTGAAATATCTAGGGGTAGCTATCGATAACACGCTCTCCATGCAAAAATTCATCACCCAAACCTGCCAGTCGTGCTACTATCAATTACGGCGCATTAGTGCAGTTCGAAAGTATCTGTCCACTGATGCAACATCCAAACTAGTCACATCTCTCATTCTCTCACGTCTGGACTATTGCAATTCCCTTCTGGCTGGTCTGCCAGCATCATCTATCCACCCTCTTCAACGTATACAAAACTCTGCAGCTCGACTAGTCCTCAGAAAGAAAAAATCTGAGCACATTACTCCTCTCTTGCGATCTCTCCACTGGCTGCCTGTGCCACAGAGGATAAACTATAAGATCTGTACCCTCTGTTACAAAAGTCTCCACAAAACGGCACCTTCCTACCTCTGTGAATGTCTTCATTTGTACACTCCTTCTCGTTCCCTCCGCTCTGCTGCAGATACCTTGTGCTTAAGAATACCTAGATTCAACCAGTCCACTGTTGGCCGTCGCTCTTTCTCTGTTTCTGGTCCAGTGATCTGGAACGACCTCCCTCTCTCCCTTCGTCAAAAGCCTACTTATGATGCTTTTAAATCCAGCCTAAAGACGCATTTATTTCAAACCTAAGATTCTCTCCTCT
>CM054139.1:63020728-63025728 GCA_028751875.1 Rapana venosa | reverse complement strand
ATCTACAGAGCAAAGAAATTATAATGATGATGATTATGATGATGATGGTGATAATGATGATGATGATGATGATGATGATGATGATGATGATGATGGTGATGATGATGATGATGCTGGTGATGATGATGATGATGATGATGATGATGATGATGATGATGATGATGATGATGATGATGAGGCAGAGGAGGAGGAGGAGAAGGAGGAGGAGGAAGAGGAAAAGGAAGAGAAGTAGTAGTAGAAGGAGAATGGGGAGGAGGATGACAACGATGACGTTGCTGATGACCACGGCGACGACGACGACGACGAAGAAGAAGAAGAAGAAACTATGATGACAATGACAATATCGATAATCGTGGATAGGTGGTCTAGAGGTAACGCGTCTGTCTAGAAAGCGAAAAGTCCGGGTCGGAAGTGTGCGGTGGTTCGAATCCCGTTTGGACCCGAAACTTTTTCCCCATCCATTAGACCATGAGTGGTGGTATGGGCGCTAGTCTTTTGGATGAGACGATAAACCGAGGTCCCGTGTGTTACACATAATTATTTAGCGCACGTAAAAGAACCCACGGCAACAAGAGAGTTGTCCCTAGCAAAATTATGTAGAAAAAAGCCACTCTGGTAGGGAAACAAATACAGTTGCAGACAGGAAAAAGAAAAAACAAAATGGCGCTACTCTTGTGGCGACGCGCTCTCCCCGGGGGAGAGCAGCCCGAATTTCACGGAGAAAAATCTGCTCGTGACTTAAAGTGGTTTGAAATGAAATGAAATGAAATAATATCCCGCGAATGTTATCCGCACGCTTTTCCCCTAGTTGTTCTCAGTCACCTCGAACATTTCCAGAGCTTTAACGAGGCAATAAATGTCCCATTACCAACGCTGTTATAGAATAAAACTTGCTTAGAAGCCAGATACGTACAACCTGGCTCATTCCCTAGGGCAATTCAGATCTTTATCCTTTTGGGAGGGCTACACGGACCTTTTGTTGGACACTGACTGATTCTTTCAGCTCTTACAATACAGGGTTTTTACTACGGGTTATGCAGTTCAGAATTTTGACTACGGGTCATTTCAACTCTAATGATGGATGTCTGTGTTGCTTTATTTTGTCAGTGATTTCACAAGTTGTTCGGTGGTTTTTTTTCTTCTACTTTTTGTTTTAATCGTTTTGATATAAAGATGAATGCATATATAATTGAAGGACACTAATCGAGTTTATTTATTTATTCTTTTATGTTGAGGATAATGGAATAAGCACTCATTTGGTTTTTTTTACATCTAGTCTCCGTGTGTATGCAGTTTTGTAAATTTTGTCTTCTGTTCCCACCGGCACACAATGGCCTACTCTTTCGAAAGGCGGAACATGGTTTAACGTGTGCGCAAGATGTTCGAGTAAGGGACAAAGCCACCAATGAGCATCATGAGAATGACTTTGATGACCATTGTCATTATTGTCACCATTGTCACTGTCACCTTAATCGTGTTATCGTAAACATCGGCTAAAAGTAATAGTGGCAGAATGGGGGGTAGTAGTAGTAGTAGTAGTAGTAGTAGTAGTAGTGGTAGTGGTAGTAGTAGAAGTAGTAGTAGTAGTAGTAGTAGTAGTAGCAGATGCAGCAGAAGCAGTAGCAGCAGCAGCAGCAGCAGCAGCAGCAGCAGCAGCAGCAGCAGCAGCAGCAGCAGAGATACAGAAAGCGACACATATAGATACAGACAGAAACAGAAACAGAAATGAAAATACCCTGACATAAGGCAGGCTAGTATGTAAACACACAGAGGAACACAACTAAAAACGACGAACAATTTGAAAACACAGAGAGAGGCAATTTAGAATAATAAGATAAGTAAACAAGAAAAAGTCACTACTAACCAAACAGCAAACAAACAGAAAGAAGTCGTCTAAAACTGGAATCAATAAAGGGGATGAGCTCCCATGCCAATTTTACAGTCTGGAAAAGAGCGAAAAGCGCCATAAGGACACACAGCACTGAAGTTGTTCTCCACACAGAACAAGCCTCCACCTTGTAAATCCCCGATCCCAGGGGCGCTGGAAATCCAGGACATGCAGACCCCTGACCTCCACAGCCCTGCAGTAAAGCCTGGTGACCCGCTACTCCCTGAATGACCTGCCACCTCTCCCTCGTCGTCTTTTCTTTGCCCCTCTATGCCAGTAGTGGTCTGAGGCGATACAGTCTTCTTCTTCTTCTGCAGTGGTCTAAGGCGATACAGTCTTCTTCTTCGTCGTCATCGAATACTCAGACAACTATTGTTGTCTGTCTATGAGCCAAAAATGAGTTGCACTGCCGTTAAGCGCCTGACAAGTCAGGCCCAGCACATGTGACTTTGACATGGGAGAAAATTGTTATCTTTTAAGTCTTTCTGGTAAAAAAAAAAAAAAGGCAGGAGAATGGACCAAGAAGGCAGAAAATAGACAAGAAGGAGGTGACATGACACGAAGAAAAGAAACGCGGCCGAAACAAAGAGAGAGATAGAAAAGAGGGAATCCCTGACAAAGAATTTCCAGAAGTGGAGATGGTATTTATACTGACAGGGGGGGGGGGGGGAGGGGGGCTGGCATCTTCACGAGGAAAGGGGGTATAGTCTCAAGTTGGCCATTTCAAACTGGCTAAACCTGTAGATAGCTGTGTAGAGCAGTTCCTAGTGTGGAAGAGAAATAGCCAACGTTACAACTATGCTTTTTCAATGTTGTTTCGGCTTGTTAGGCGTTTAGGTTAAAGTGTCTCTAGAAACAGTGCTATTGGTTGTGAATTGAATCATATTTTATTTTGAGTTTTAAATTGTCTTAAAATATGTGTTTTATTCAACACCATCTCTGAAGTCGAAATGCAGTTACCCAAATGATGGGGAAAAAACGGCTGTATATGCAGAAATCTCACCATTGGTGGGTAAACCTTGGGGCCAAGGAATGAAAATAAAATATAATGGAGGAAAATCGGTTTTTAAAAAAGGAAGAAAATATGTTAAGAAAAAAGGAAAGATTGCCATTTATCTCAGACGCTGCTATCGAAAGCAGTATTACAAAAAGCGATTATTTTTAAATTCAGAGTTACGATTAAAATTAGAGTTTAGAAATTAATCAGCACAGATTTTGGAATTGGATAAGGTTTTGAATTTGAACAAGGAAAGAGAAAACTGAGAATAGACTCAGTTCAATTATGCCCCATTCGAATGATATCCTGGTTGAATTATCTCCCTGCTGGGTCATTAACCTTATTGCAGTTGTGCAATTTGGGAACAAAGAGAGATACTATCATTATTTTTGTTGCCGATTTTTCTCATGAATAATTTACTGGTCTCCTGTAAGCGTTTTGCAGTTATTGCGTGCACTATGTGAGTGCCTTTATGAAAACTTTTACACACACACACACACACACACACACACACACACGCGCGCGCGCGCGCAGACAGACAGACAGACAGACAGAAAGATACTTTAAAACAAATATTTAAAAAATATTATTCTTTTATATCGAGGATAATGGAATAAGCACTTGTGTATTTTTTACATCCAGTCCCCGTGTGTATGCAGTTTTGTGAATTTTGTTACATGTTCCAACCGGAAAGGCCTACTCTTACGAAAAGCGGTACAGGGTTTAACGTGTGCGCAAGATGTTCTGCGTGCGTTCGCGCACGGGGCCTCGGTTTATAGTCTCATCTGAAGGACTTTTGCGTAGAGTGGAGTCTGTACTGATGTTAACTCCAGGGAGGAGAAGAGAGAGAAAGAGAGAGAGAAGAGAGAGAGAAGAGAGAGAGAGAGAGAGAGAGAGAGAGAGAGTTATTCAATAACATTTTTATAGACCATTACTGTTCATCAACTAAACATAAAAGAGTAATATGGCAACATTAGCACGGTGATTAACACCGATAAGAACTTATCACATGCCTAGTATTGACTCGATACGTACTTGTCAAGTCAGTCATTATTTATTTTACCTTCCCCAACCTTTCCAGCATAGTATGTGGAATATGATAGCAACAAACTAACAAAATAACAAATAATCACATCAAACAAAGCACTGATTTGACTGCAATCTTTGTTTTCCTTTCAATTTTTTCCTGTCATGCACAGGAACTGTTCATGATGTCATGATGTCCGCTTTTCGGAAGAGTAGGCCATTGTGTGCCGGTGGAAACAGATGACAAAATTGACAAAACTGCATACACACGGGGACTGGATGTAAAAAAGCACATCAGTGCTTATCCCATTATCCTCGATATAAAAGAATAAATAAATAAATAAAAATATCTTACTTGCATTATTATTACAGAAATATAGACAGTGTCAAAGACTGCATCTTACATGTGGGAGGATATAAGACGTTCTGTTTTAAGCTGATATGTTCTTTTTGTTATTTGTTCTTCAGTTGCAACACGTCAAATATTAAATTCATACATACATATCACAAGAGTATTGTAAAGTAGCTTCGCTATTTTCAGATTTTTCACTTTGACACGCTTGAAAAAAACACAACAACCTTAAAACCTTGCTAAATAAATAGAGGCTGAGAGAGGAAAAGAGAGAGGAAAAGAGAGAGGAAAAGAAAGGGGAAGACAGAGGAAGACAGAGGTAGACAGACAGATAAATACGCGTACACACAGATAGATGGAGAGAAATGTATCAAAATTTCGCCTTTTTCACATATACAATCATACGTACACATGCATGCATACACACACGCACGCACACGCGCAACTAGACACAAACATACCCCCTCATACACACACTCACACACACACTCTCTCTCACACACACACCACCCCAACACACACACACACACACACACACACACACACACACACACACACACACATAGACACACATATTTACACACATGCACACTATTTAAACTGCACTCATCGATATAGCCATTCCTCTGCCACTGAAACGGATCACAAAGCACCGACGGTACAGATTCGCCATCCATCATCAGTTGCCATGTGGTGGGTGGGCCATGCATGACAGACCTGTTATCTTTGCTCATGCT
>CM054139.1:63008228-63013228 GCA_028751875.1 Rapana venosa | reverse complement strand
ACGTGAAACACTCTCGCTAACAAGACTAGACCCCAACCTCACGCCCAGCCTGTTCCACCCTGGTGTAAGTCAAGTCAGCTAGGCCATTAGTTAGTTATTGTAGAGAAGATAGTAGTAATAATAATAATGATAGTAATAATAATGATAATAATAATAATGATAATAATAATGATAATAATAATAATAATAATAATGATAATGATAATAATAATAATAATAATAATAATAATAATATAATAATAATAATAATAATAATAATAATGAATAGAATTTATATAGCGCTGAATCTTGTAAAGCAACAAATCAAAGCGCTCAGATTTCCCCCCCGAGGATAATGGAATAAGAACTCATGTGTTTTTTTTACATCCAGTCCCCGTGTGTATGCGGTTTTGTAAATTTTGTCATCTGTTCCCACCGGCAGACAATGGCCTACTCTTTCGAACAGCGGAACAGGATTTAACGTGTGCGCAAGATGTTCTGCACGCGTTGGCACACTGGGCCTCGATTTATAGTCTCATCCGAAGGAGAGGATCGTATTCCATTTTTGGTGGTAAACGATTTCTGTACATGATATGTAGGTATTTAGAGAAAAAAAGTTTAGAAGAAAGAGTGTCTTGGTTATGATATCGTAGAATATCGTTTCTCCTAATTACTTGAATGTTTGATAAAAGAAGCGAAAAAATCCTATCTTGGCTATGTTATAGTACAATGTTGTTTCTAACAATCTTATGCATGTTTGTATATGAAGGAAAATTTCCTTGTTTGTTTGTTTGATTGTTTGTTTAAACGAGCACAGCAATGTATATCTCTACATAAAAGGTCCTTCGGATAAGACTATAACCCGAGTTTCCGTGTGCGAACGCACGCAGAACATCTTGCGCACACGTTAAAACCAGTTCCGCTTTTCAGGAGAGTAGGCATTTGTGTGCCAGTGGGAACGGATGACACAATTTACAAAACTGCATACACACGGGGACTGGATGTAAAAAAGCGCATGCGTGCTTATTCCATCAACCCCGAAATTAAAGAATGAAAGAATATACCTATTTGAGAAGACAGGAGTATCCTTAAAAGATACGTGAATGTTGAGAACAAATGTACTTATTTTATTTTGTAGACGATTTCAGTATAGGAGAAATGTTTTTCAGGGCATTTGTCTCTCTCTCTTTGTACTTTTGTGAAGAGAATGGATTTGTTTAGGGGGGTGGGGGTGGGTGGGAGGTGGCTGGTTATACGGCAATTTCTAAATGTGTGCATCCTCTTTGTTTTTAATTCATAGGGAATGTATTTAAAAAAAAAGTTTTGCAGTTATCACAAAGCAGGGATATGACCCGTTTGTTGATTCCTATTTTCTTAATGTATATATGTTTCGCTTTTGGACAGAGAAATACTTTATATAACTTGTCATATTGCTGGAGTCGTCTGGTGTGTGAGCTACAACATTATCCAATGGATTTGTCTGTGCTTTGGAATTAACAAAATAAAGATCATTAATGATATTACGATATGCGTTGATCTTCTGATTAAAAATGCAGTAGAGAAGAAAAGAGGAAAAGGATGAATGACCTACACTTAACTCATCTAGGTTTTGTTTTTTTTAGTTTTCATTTGGGGAGGGGAAACAAACCAAACATATAGAAAATGATTTTCAATAGAAAATGAGTTGGTCTAACTTATATCTAAAATGTCATTTAAAAAAGAAAGCTTTCGATACGAAGAAAATTGCTGCAAAAAATTGACAGAGATAGCATATAGATATAAGTATAAAATTTATATTCCACCCACTGCTGCTGGCCTGGTTTGATTAAAAATTCTAATCAACGAAACAAAGAAATAAAGAAAAACACATAAAGCAAACAACACGCAAACAAACATGTGTGGAGTTCTTCAACAAAAAGCATTACGATACAATAAGATTAAAAAAGTGGACGACACGGCATGAGTGAAAGAAACTTTAGAAGAAGAAAAAAACACCCACAAAACAACTAACCCCACCCAAATCTATAAGATGATACATAGCAGAATTGGCAAAATGTCTTTGCCAGCTTAAGGCAAACATCCTTTTGACAGGAAACAGCCCAGATAAGATTGGCAGATAGAGCCTCTTCCCACAATGGCAAAAACACAAACAAGATTGCCGTGCCTTCTGCAGGGGGTATCCTTGGCGAGTGACACCCTCCACCCCCCTACACCACTAACCCCCCCTCACACACATACCACCACCCCCACCACCATCATCGCCACCAAATACAATAGCAACAACAGCAGAAACAACAAGTTGTGCTTCAACCTACGCAAGCGCTTTCAGAATCAGGTATGGATGGAACACACAAAGAAAAGTTAGGATAAGATAATGGAGAAGATTGTGTGTGCGTGCGCGCGCGCGCGCGCGCGTGTTTTCAAAGAAACGATAGCGTTTGTTTAAGAGAGTAGTACCTGTTTCTATTTAGATTTTTTCCCCAGTACTTTCCATTCGATCTGTCGGTTTGTCTATCTGTCTGTCTATTTTGTGTGTGTGCCCGACTGTCTGTCTTTCTGTTTGTATGTCTGTTCGTGTGACTGTATGCCTGTCTGTCAGTCTGCCTTTCTGTGTTTCTGTCTGTGTGTCTGTCTTCTGTATTTCTGTCTGTGTGTCTGTCTGTGTGTCTTTCTTTGTGTCTGTCTGTTTCTGTCTCTGTCTCTGACTCTGTCTCTGAACAATCTAATCCATACAAAATGTGATGTAAACATCGCTGATAGGCTTTGGTAGTGGTCTCCATATCAATAGCTAAAAAGAAGAGTTTTTAAATGTGTTTTTGTTGAAACAACAATGAATAAGACTTAGCTGTAGCAAGCTCTGAAGTGCTTATTACATGACTGTTCCACTGGACACTCTAGGCTACAACAAGGACTCAAGCCATGAATAGAGAGGACTCCACTGTAGCTGACAAAGGCTGAGCCACCAGCTTCTAATAGGCCTACATTGAGAACACTTAGCTACACCATCACCCCCAGTTGCCCATCATCTAGCTCACAGAGACATGCTGGACACTTAACATGAGAGAAGGTGTAACAGTACACAGGCCTGATGAAATGCTAGGTCTCCCAGCCCACAACTATGGGTATACAAACAGTTGAGAGGTTTGTTTGTCCAAACAGCACACTGTAACTTAGAGGTTGACAAAGAAACCTTAACTCTTTCAGAACTGCTAACCTTAGCAAATCATGAAGTCTAACCAGGTTGAACAGTTCTTTCTAGAAGAGGAAAGGGGGTGGGGGGAGGAAAGGGGGGTTGTAGTTCAAATGTTATAGTGCGCAAAGTGCACACTATAACAAGTGATTTAAAAAAAAATATTTACTGCTGTTTAGGCAATTCCAAGATACTAAGCGGTGTGGGGTTTATGAATCGATTTTTTTTCTCTGTGTTTTAATTCTTGATTAGGTAGATGGAGTGGTAGTCAGAAACAGACAGACATATCCACAGAGAGATACGGATAATCCTTGATGCCATTAATCCATTGAATCTTGTTTCTTTAACTTGCTTACTAAAGGACCAAAACATCGCTTATTGTTCGTGTGAGTGATTCAGACAATCTGTAGAATCTGCTTGTTTTGGGTTTGTCAACTGTCGTCATCTGCAATGTCTCTCTTTAGGAGCAGATGCCGTTGAAAAAACTAAAAGCAACGAAGGCTGGGCAAGAAAGACAGAAAGAAGGAAAGGTAGAAAGAAAGAAAGAAAGAAAGAAAGAAAGATAGAAAGAAAAAGAACACTGAAGGGAAGAGAAAAACGAAAAGGATTTAGAGGAAGAGAAGAGGGGAGGGGAGATGAATACTAAAGAGATGAACCGCAAAATAACAGGAAGTTGTATTGAGAGAAAGAAACAGGATTGTTATAAGCGAATAAAGACATAAGAAATACAGCTGAAATATCAAAAACAAACAAGCAAGAAAGAAAAACAAACAAAAACAAAAATAAAAAACAAACAAAGAAAGAAGCTTACGATGAAAAGAAATGAAGGAAAAATATGAAAAAAACTTGTATTTCCAGAGAAAAAAAGTATGGACATTAAATAAAAAGGGGAAGAAAGGAGAAAGAAACAAGCCACCATGGTGCAGCGGTTAGTGTTGTGAGTTACAGGCTGGAAAATGGGAGGTTTGGATTCCATAAGACTTTTCAGTGTTTTGGAGCCTCGGCCAGCTACTACCCAGAACCAGTTTGCTATGGACTCGTTAAGAAGACTGGGACCATGCAGTCAAACCATACCCGCTTTATGGATGCATTGTTGAGAGTGTTACTTCTATTATCTGACCACCACTGCAGGTGTCTCTACCTCTCAGGCCTGGTTAACCCCAGGATATAATATAACGATGGGAAATGTACGCACAGCCCTGTCAAATGCTTGAGCACGTGCACCTCCATAGCAGTATTGTAACATCTTTCTCATCGACACTGATCGTCATGCATTGATTTGATGGCCCCTGATGCTCTGGTCTTGTGGTTTCCCAGCATGTATATTATGCCTGTGGTTAGTTTGTATCCGTGCCTTCAGGGTGTGAGGCTCAGGGACAGGTCGTTGGAAGGATGTTGTGATGGCCATCATCCAAGTGGGGCACGTCTCATTTTGTCTGGCTCCTCGTCCAAGCTACTACTGTCGTCAACAGGTGGCTTAGTAGGTGGTGTCCTGCGTTTGATAGATTAGAACAGGCACTTCTGAACGCTACAAAGTGACCCAGCAGCAGTGCAGGGCCTCTCTGGCTGGTTGTCCTACGGTGGCTTAGCATGATAGGCTCCTTGCGGAATTCTGACCCTTAGGGTGCGACATAGCGAATTTAGATTGGCTAGAGGCGAGAGATCGAAAAGAGCGGTGCTGGAACAGCCAAAAACCCTCAAGAAAGGTGTTATCACAGGACAAACCGTGAGATATAAAAAACATAAAAAAGAACTGAACTTGAAAAATACAAAACAATGAAAAATGTAACTTCAAAAAGAAGAGAGTAAGAACAACGGAAAAATAGAAATG
>CM054139.1:62995728-63000728 GCA_028751875.1 Rapana venosa | reverse complement strand
CTGCTTTCGTCTGCAACCCAGGACACAACAACGATAAAGGCAGGTTCTGTTTCCAGTTGTGGAAAGGACTATCACCCACTACCTTCAAGTGAGATACGCTACACCGTATAATGTCCAGAAGATAGACTGGGGATGATGCGGGTTAAAGTGAAAAAAGCAGCTTGAGGAAATAAACGGTTAATAGCTACCTAGGTGCGCGCCGAATGTGTGGAAGATAAGGGGGTTTGCTTATTGGTAAAATGAAACTTATCTTAGCGGTAAGGTGAAATGCATTAAACTAGATCGTAGGTATTAGCAAGGGAGGGGGGGATGTGTGTGTGTGTGTGTGTGTGTGTGTGTGTGCGTGTGTGCGTGTGTGTGTGCGTGTGTATGTGTGTGTGTGTGTGTGTGTGTAGTGTGTGCGTGGTGCAGGGTGTAGTGAGGGTGTTTGTGTATGTGTGTATAGTCTGTAGTGTGTGTATGCGTGCGTGCGTGCGTGCGCGCGTGCGTGTGTAGAATGGTCTTTTCGCGTTATCGCATCCGCCTAAAAAGCAATAGAGCTTGCGCTTAGGTTTAATTCCCGCCTGAAACGGGATGTTTGCTTTCGTCTTACCTATCAGACCATGATTACTGGTCTGGGTGCCAGTATTTCAAGATAAAACAAATAACCTAGGTCTGGTGTTAAACATAATATTCAGCGAATTTTAAACAACCCACGGTAAGGAGAGATGTTCCTAGCAAACAGTACGCACAAACAGCTTCTCATAGCAAAACAGAAACAAGAAAAGAAAATACACATGCCAAAGAAAATAAGAATGGAAAAAAAATGGGAGGTGCTTCACTGAAACAATGATGCAGCCAAGATTTGTAAGATAAAACTTTGACTACATATGCTATATAAACTCTTCACAACACAAGACAATGCAATTCGCAATACAAAACAACACAATGCACACAAACTAGATGAATTACAATACAGTATAATACTCCACAATGAAATGAAATTGACTGCAATGCATCACACTACAATATACTGCAATAACTGTGTGTGTATGTGTGTGTACGTGTGTGTGTACGTGTGTACGTGTGTATGTATGTGTGTATGTGGTTGTGCGCGCGTGTTTGTATATGTGTGCACATGTGTGTGAATGTTTGCACGTGCGCGTGTTTGAGTGCATACGCGCTTATACGCAAGCGTGTGTGTGCACGAGTGTGTGTACATGCATAAGAATAGACAGAAAAACGGTAGACCTGGCAGCATCTCTTGTTGACCTCTATCCATCATTGCAAAAGGTAAACTCTGTACACCCTGTTTGGCCAACTTGCCCCAAAGAGAGCGTGTCGCTCCTGTCTAGTCTGCATTGGTTTACAGCCCGGCATAGTTTGTCGGAGACAAGAGAAGAGAGAGAGAGAGAGAGAGAGAGAGAGAGAGAGAGAGAGAGAGGAGAGAGGAGAGAGGAAGAGAGAGAGAGAGAGAGAGGAGGATAATGTGTGTGTGAGAGAGAGTGTGTGCGAGGGAGAGAGAGAGAGAGAGAGAGAGAGAGAGAGAAGAGAGAGAGAGAGAGTGTGGTGAGGAGAGAGAGAGAGATGAGAGAGAGAGAGAGAGAGAGAGAGAGAGAGAGAGTGTGAGAGAAAGTGTGTGTGGAGAGAAGAGAGAGAGAGAAAGAGAGAAGAGAGAGCGAGAGAATGTGTGTAGAGAGAGAGTGTGTGTGTGTGAGAGAGAGAGAGAGAAAGAGAGACAGAGAGAGAAAGAGCAGAACTGTTGTGTGATGAGAGAATGTGTGTGTAGTGTGAGGTGTGATGTAGAGAGAGAGAAGACAGAGAATGCATGACATGAAGACAAATTCTTGTGATGAGAAGCAATATCGTGGAAATCGAGGTTTATTGAGAGAGAGAGACAGCACAACATGACAAGACAATGACAATGACAAATTCTTTTATTCGAGGATAACAGCGACATACGAGATTATTCAAGACAGACAACAACAACAGACAGACAGGAAAATCATAGTAAACCATACAGCACACACACACAACAACACAACAATGGCACAATGAGCAGTAGTTCTAACAGACACCACAAACGAATAAACACAAAAATTAGACGCAATATAGTAACATTTTTATGTTCTTTTATTCAATTACACCAACGCTAACAGCACAAATAACGATTCATAACACTGGTTACGACACAGTAATTAGCTCAATACGTAACAACAGGGCACTGCAAATGACACCAGACAATGGTTACAATGACAGCAGTATAGGTTTTGAGCACAAACAAAGCAAATAGTGGACGGTGCGACAGACACAAGAGATGTGAGAATAAGCAGAGAGTAGATATGATGTATATGAAACAGTATATAATATATATATACACAGATATATGCATACCTATATGTATATATCTGTGTTACATAATACAATCTATATCTACTATGCTGCTGTATTCTACACATCTCTTCGTGTCTGTCGTCATCGTCCCACTAATTTGCTCACGGGAGGAGAAAGAATGAATGAAGGAGATGGGTAGAGTCAGTAGAAATAGTTTGTTTTTTGTTAAAGGAGGAAGAAGGTATGGAGGAGGAGAGACAGAGAGAGAGAGAGAAAGAGAAAGAGAGAGAGGGAGAGAGAGAGAAAGGAAGAGAGAGCGAGCGAGAGAGAGAGAGAGAGAGAGAGAGAGAGAGAGAGAGAGAGAGAGAGAGAGAGAGAGAGAGAGAGAGAGAGAGAGAGAGCGAGAGGCAAAGATAGAGAGACAAAGACAGACAGAGAGATAGAGAAAAAGAGACACAGAGACACAGAGAGACACAGTGAGAGAGCTATTGATTGATTTGATTCATTGATGATCTTTATTCCCAAAGGTTACAGATAAGTACTGACACACTTTTTTTTTCATCCGGGACTTGCCCTGAGAATGGATTATCTTTAGTAACCAGAGCTAATAATTTCAAGAAAATATAAACAACGTTATTTTGGTGTGTGAGAAAGAGAGGAAGGGAGAGAGAGAGAGAGAGAGAGAGAGGAGAGAGAGAGAGAGAGAGAGGGGGAGAGAGGAGGAGAGAGAGGAGAGAGAGAGAGAGAGAGAGAGAGAGAGAGAGAGAGAGAGAGAGAGAGAGAGAGAGAGAAGAGAGAGAGATAGAGAGAGAGAGAGGAGAGGAGAGAGAGAAACAGACAGATAGACAGACAGACAGAGACAGAGACCAAAACCGAGACCGAGAAACAGACAGACAGAAACAGAGACCGAAAGACAGAGACAGAGAGCTCTGAACTCTGACATGATTAATTTTATTGTACTTCGGCCTCTGGCCACAATACAATTCCCAAAAGGAAAAAGGAAAAGATGAAGAAAATGAAATAGAACTTCTCGCAATCACAAAACACTCGAAAAGCAGAGGGGGGATGTCTTGTTTTTGTAGTTTCTTTTTAGCTGGACACAGTCCAGTTCGTTTTTGTAGTATCGTCTGAGCAAGCCAATGATGTGAAGACAGGGGTCAGTACTAGTCAGTGTCCTCTGTCTTGATGATGGTAATTCATTGCTGTCTGTCTGCAGGACACCTGTGCTGTATTTTTAAATTAAAAAAAAAAAATTTATATCGAGGATAATGGAATAAGCACGCATGTGCTTTTTTACATTCAGTCCCCGTGTGTATACGGTTTTGTAAATTCTGTCATCTGTTCCTACCGGCACACAATGGCCTACTTTTACGAAAAGCAGAACAGGATTTAACGTATGCGCAAGATGTTCTGCGTGCGTTCGCACACGGGGCTTCGGTTTATAGTCTCATCCGAAAGACTTTTGGGGGAGAGTGGAGTCTGCACTGATGATAACTCCAGGGGAAAATATCCCCTTGAACGGGAATGGAACCCGGGTCGTCAGATTGCGAGCGCAATGTTCTGACCACTAGGCTACCCCGTCCCCCTACGTACCTACCTATAGTTGTGTGTGGTGTGTGTCAGTTGTAGGTGTGACTGTTAGAGGGTAGAAGAGGACTAGTGCGAATCATCAATAGATGTGCTGCCTCTGACTAGAAGTACGTAGGTATGCAAGTACACAAACACACGCATGCACACATACACACAAGCACACACACACATGCGCGCGCACACACAACACAACGTAGCACTCGCACTCACGCATACACACATACACGCACGCACACAAACCACAGCACACAACACGCATACACACACACACACACACACACACACACACACACACACAAACCACAACACACAACACACACACGCCCTTAGAGAGACATCCATCTTAGGCACAGTCAGAAAGACACGAAACAGGATAATGATGAAACAGATATATGGAATAGCACTGAAGTTAGCAATTGTAAGGGGGGGGAAACCGAAGAAGAGAGAGAGAGAGAGAGAGAGAGAGAGAGAGAGAGAGAGAGAGAGAGAGAGAGAGAGAGAGAGAAGAGACAGAGAGAGAGACAGAGAGAGACAGAGAGAGAGACAGAGAGAGACAGAGAGACAGAGAGAGACAGAGAGAGACAGAGAGAGACAGAGACAGAGAAAGTGGGGAGAGAGAGATAGAGACAGACAGACAGAGACAGACGAGAGAGACAGACAGAGACAGAGAGAGAGAGAGAGAGAGAGACAGACAGACAGACAGACAGACAGACAGATCCACAGAAAATAACGAACAAACAAACAAAACTGCATCTATGAACTTTGACGCATTTCATTTCATTTGTAACATTGTCTGAGAGAGCCGGTAAAGCAAATAATGTCAAACCCCAAGTCAGCTGTAATCCTCTTTTGTTTCGATAATTCTAGTGATCGTTGTCTGGCTACCAGGTCTCTGTGCTTTCTAGCCGCGTGTGGCGTGTTGAAGGTGTGGGCAGATTTGTGTTGGGAGGGGACGAGTACACAGGGTACGAATCAAGAGATGTGCTGCTGAATAGAACCAAGCAGGCATCCATGTGCAAATACAAACACACAGACACAGATACATACACACGCGCGCGCGCGCAAACACACACACACACATACACACACACACATTG
>CM054139.1:62975728-62980728 GCA_028751875.1 Rapana venosa | reverse complement strand
CGAAGAATTGCAAATAAGAAGAATGATTGCGAAGCATTGCGAAGAAGAATTGTGAAGAAGAAGAAGAAGAAGAAGAACAAGAACAAGAACAAGAAGAACAAGAACAAGAAGAAGAAGAACAACAACAACAAGAACAACATGGAGAACAAGAAGAATAACAAGAACAAGAACAAGAAGAACAAGAAGAAGAAGAGTTGCAAAGAATTGCAAAGAATTGCGAAGAATTGCAAAGAAGAAGAATTGCAACGAAGAAGAAAGAAGAAGAAGAAGAACAAGAACAAGAAGAAGAACAAGAAGAAGAACAAGAAGAAGAACAAGAAGAAGAACAAGAAAAAGACAAATTGCAAAGAATTGCAAAGATATGCAAAGAATTGCGAAGAAGAAGAAGAAGAAGAAGAAGAAGAAGAGAAGAAGAAGAAAAAGAAGGAAGAGGGAGAGGAGGAGGAGGAGGGCAAGAAGAAGAAAAAGAAGCAGAGGCTATAGTGGATGATTGCAACAATGGTAATAATGACGATGCTTTAGACACTCAGTTGAGCTTCAAACTGAATAATATAGTGCATTGGTGATACAAACAGAACAATGCACATGGACTGCGCTGCTCCTTGTGGTGACACACTCTTCCAGGAGAGAGACAGCAGACAGGACAGGACACAGAGACAGACAGACAGAGAGAGAGAGAGAGAGAAGAGAGAGAGAGAGAGAGAGAGAGAGAGAGAGAGAGGAGAGAGAGAGAGAGAGAGAGAGAGAGAGAGAGAGAGAGAGAGAGAGAGAGAGGAGAGAGAGAGAGAGAGAGAGCGCACCCCGATTTTTAAGCAGACAACTCTACCATGACTAAAAGTGACAATCATGCACTTAATATACAATGTACTTTTTCAAATAGACCAAAGCCCATATACTGCATTCAACATTTTATCGCCATCCAAACAGCCGGCCCCCTGAATTTTCCGAACAGCTGTCACACTCCAATTTTCCGATCAGATTTCGCAGAAACCAGATATCAAGGCCATATCTACACCACACCCTCTGCTTCTCACTCCCGCTTAAAACGCAGCATAAAACTGTAGGGGACGGGATAGCTCAGTGGTCAGAGCACTCGCTTTCCCCCAGCCAAGGTTAAGCAGCATCGAGCGTGGTTACCACTTGGATGGGTGACTGTTTGCGCGCCTTGGCTTCAGTACAGTCCCCCAGTTCACCCAGCTGTAAATGGGTTACCTAACTCTTTAGGGTCAGGGAAGATGAAGCAGCGAGGGAGAGGAGATAGACGCTGCCTTCAATATGTTGGCCTGTATGGAAACTGAGGATTTTGACACCTCGCTCTCTTGCGACCACATAGATTATGGGACACCTCTACCTTTAGAAAAATGTAATGATACCACTAAAGTCACTGTGCCCTGATAACAGAGAACAGCACGTGCTGTGAACAATAAACAAACCTAACCTAGTTTTTTTTAATAAACTGTGCCGTTAAAAACCAGCTGTTACAAGCAGACAGACAGACAGACAGAGAGACAGAGAGGGAGAGAGAGAGAGAGAGAGAGAGAGAGAGAGAGAGAGAGAGAGGAGAGAGAGAGACAGACAGACAGACAGACAGACAGAGAGATACACAGATAGACAGATAGACATACAGGCATACATACAGAGATATGGAGAAACGGATAGACAAAGAGAAATACAGTCGGAGACGGAGACACAGACACAGACACAGAGAGATAGAAAGAAAGAGAGAGAGAGATGTTTTGTGTTGCACTCGGGTTTTCTTTTTTTTTTGCTTGACTAGTTCTTTTGTTTCGTATTTTTGTTTTCATGAGGAGAAGAGGGGTGGGGGTGATTAGTTGAGTGAAGTCATAGGTTTTGAAAGATTTTGTGTTGTACATTTTTCTTTCCTAAACAGACTCTATGCCTGTTTGTCTGTCTGTCTCTGTCTCTCTGTCACTCTGTCTCTCTCTCTCTTTTTCTCTCTCCCACTCTCTCTCTCTATCCACCTCCTTCCCTCTCCCTCCCCTCTCTCTCCCCATCCTCTCTCTCTCTCTCTGGCCAAAAAACCAATAATAATCACCAGTCCAGTCATCTAGCATTTCAAAGATTCAGGCTGGCCAGAATTGTCTTTGAAATCCCCAGTTGAGTACCATCCCACAGCAAATAGTCCAGAAGCTTGTGGCCAAAGCTGAAGTCTACACCATCTCCTGCACTAAGGCACCCCTGTACCTTTCCTGGGTACGCTATCTTTACAAGCCTGAGGTGACGAGGTAGGACTTAACCCCCTCCTACCTCTTTCGTATTTTGCCGGACAATTTTTGGACTGTTGGGCTCTTCTATCAACTGAATGAATATGGCAGGACATTTAACTGGTTGTTTTCCCCCGTTACCCATTCCTATTATCTACTCAGTAGAATAAGATCAATATTGCTATTTGATAAGGATTCGTATAAGCTGGAGGAGGAGGATGAAAAATAAGAATTGCGAAAACTTGCGAAGAAGAAGAAGAATATTGCGAAGAAGAAGAAGAAGAATTGCAAAGAAGAAGAATGAGAAGAAGAACAATTGCAAAGAAGAAGAAGAATTGCGAAGAAGAAGAATTGCGATGAATTGCGAAGAATTAAGAAGAAGAAAAAGAAGAAGAATATTGCGAAGAAGAAGAAGAAAATTGCAAAGAAGAAGAATTGAGAAGAAGAACAATTGCAAAGAAGAAGAAGAATTGCGATGAATTGCGAAGAATTGCAAAGAATTAAGAAGAAGAAGAAGAAGAAGAAGAAGAAGAAGAAGAAGAAGAAAAGAAAAAGGAGGAAGAGGAGGTAGAGGAGGAGGAGGTAGAGGAGGAGGAGGTAGAGGAGGAGGATAAGGAGGCTGACGGGGGAGAAGAAGAAGGAAAATAAGAAGAATAATGGAAATTGCAAGAACAGCAATGATAATGGCGATATTAAGACTACTAATACCGAAAAATAATCATAACACAATCAAGATATATAGCAACAACAGCAGCAATGGCACACACACATTAATTTTATTTTTATCCGGGGGGTAAGTTTTGTCGTGGCAGTTACTAGCATTAAGCAGTACCTGCAGGTATCCTACGTGCAAGACATGACTATTTAGTGTTGACCTTGGTTCTTTGGTGCTGACAGAAAGAACTCTCCCCTCACAAAACAAAACAAGAACCTTATCCGCAGAGCGAGATAAAAAGGGATAATGTTGACGAGAAATGGAGAAGAGAGGAAAATAAAAGAAGTAGACGAAGAACGCTTAAAACGAGAAGAAAAAGAAAAAGAAGAGACTTTGGGAAGAAAGGGAAGAAAAAGGAATAGGAGGGGAGAACGGAGAGGGAGAGAAGGAGGAGCGGTGAAAGAAGAAGAAGAAGAAGGAGGAGGAGGAGGAGGAGGAGGAGAAGGAGGAGAAGGAGGAAGAGAAGGGCAAGGAGAAGAAAAAGAAAAAGAAGATGAAGAAGAAGGAGGAGGAGAATGAGAAGAAGAAAAAGAAGAAGAACAACAACAGCATGATGATAATGGTGGTGGTGATGATGATGACGATGACGAGGAAGAAGAAGACAAACACGCAGAAGAAGAAGAACAATGCGAAGAAGAAGAATGCGAAGAAGAATGTGAAGAAGAATGCGAAGAAGAATGTGAAGAAGAAGAATGCGAAGATGAAGAATACGAAGAAGAATGTGAAGAAGAATCCGAAGAAGAATGCGAAGAAGAAGAATGCAAAGATGAAGAATGCGAAGAAGAATGCGAAGAATGCGAAGAAGAAATGGATAAACTACCGTCATCACCACCACACTATCACTACTTGCACAGCTATTACAAACATCACCAAGACAAAGAGTAAAAAAAAACCCACCCAACCTTTACTAAAACAAAAATCTAATAAAAATGGGTCTGAAAAGGAATAACGGAAAAAGAAGGACAAGGACAAGGAGAAGAAAGAACGAAAGAAAAAGAAACAATTAAGAAACCAAAAACAACAAGCAATCAGTTGATACATGAAGTATTGACAGAGTGTGCCATAAATCCTGTTATTTATGTGAGCGTTTCTATCTGTGTATGCTTATCAGATTACCTTCTATTAATCTTGAGTGAGAGAGAGAGAGACAGAGAGAGACAGAGACAGAGAGAGAGAGACATGGAGAGAGGAGAGGCAGAGAGAGAAAGAAAGAGAGACGGACAGACAGAAAGACAGACAGATATATACAGACAGAGACTGGCAGGCAGATAGGCATATACAGAGAGAGAGAGAGAGGAGAGAGAGAGAGAAGAGAGAGAGAGAGAGAGAGAGAGAGAGAGAGAGAGAGAGAGAGAGAGAGAATGAATGGATGAATGAATGAATGAATGAATGAATGAATGAATTAATCTCTATTTTTCAAAGGTAACAGAATAAGCATGCGCATACTTTTTCTCATTCAGCCCTTGCCATGATTAGGGACAGAGAGAGAGAGAGAGAGAGAGAGAGAGAGAGAGAGAGAGAGAGAGAGAGAGAGAGAGAGAGAGAGAGAGAGAGAGAGACAGACAGACAGACAGACAGACAGACAGACAGACAGACACAGACACAGACAGAGAGAAAAAGAGAAAAAGCGATGACAGGAAGGAAACTCCCACACTGTCTCTTTCATCCGAGTTCCCCCACCCCCACCACCATCCCCATCCCCATCCCCACTTCCTCCCTTCCCCCACCACCTCTCTCTCTCTCTCTCTCTCTCTCTCTCTCTCTCTCTCTCATATCTCTTGATCTTTCAAGAGAGGGGTTTATTAATAACGCTTCGCACCTGGAAGCAGTGGGAAGGTGATTAACGACACACTTTGGAGAGAAAGATAATCAGGAGCGGGGGTGGGCCATGGGATGAAGGACTGCAGCAGATTTCAGAAGGAAGACAGAAGAGAAGGAAGAATGCAAAGGACAGGGGGGGGGGGGGGGGGGATATAGGCACGTAAGCAGAAGGGGTTCAAATAATTGGAGCATCAGCATCAGCATTGATACTGCCAGTTGAAAAGTTAAAGAAGCAGAAG
>CM054139.1:62938228-62970728 GCA_028751875.1 Rapana venosa | reverse complement strand
TTTTGGGGAGAGTCGAATCAGCACTGGTGTTAACTCTAGGGGAAAATATCCCCCTTGAACCGTAATCGAACCCTCGTCGTCACATTGCGAGCGCAATGTTATAACCACTAGGCTATCCCGTCCACCCCAAAACGTAAGGATGCCAGTTTTGATTGTGTTATACACTTAAGGCTTCCACACACTCTTTTTGCCCAGAAAAAACAATATCGCAAGCTTCTCTATGTGACAGACAACATAATAGAGCACAGCAGACATGGGGATGTGTGCACTGTGCAATGAGCTGTGGCAGGAATGCAAACACGAGTGACACACAGGAGCGGTTCTGTATCTTAATTAAATCTTTTGTATTAATTTTTTGCTCTGAGCAATGCACAGGCTGTTTTATAGTTCAGAAACTTGAATGAACCATGAAAATAAACCCTCCAAAATAAAATAAAATACTGTTCTTTTTGGTGGTGCTTGTGTTTGTTTTTTCTTTTTCATCTGGCAAGGCTTTTTCGTGGATGGTATAATTGTTATTAGCGATTAGACAGAGGGTGGTATCACTGCAATGAAAGGTTAGATCTCTCTGTCTCTCTGTCTTTGTCTCTGTGTCTGTCTCTCTGTCTCTCGCTGTCAGCAACAAATGAAAGTACTATTAAGAGATTAAGCATATATTTGTACAAAGCCTTTAAAAGGCTAAATAAGTGTGTAAGAAATTGTTAATGTGGATGTGTCTTGTCAACAGTGTTTTGTACAACCCCCTTCAAAGGGGCCATGGCCTTTATGAATAAATATAATATCATATCATATCATATCATATCATGTATCATGTCATATCATATCATATCTGTCTCCCTGTCTCTGTCTGTCTGTCTGTCTGTCTGTTTCGCGCTTCCACAACCTTTCTTCTGACTCCTGGTCAGTTCTGGTTCATATGTCGGGAGGGAGGGGGACTGGTTGCTGAGGCAGCAACAACAAATACCATCAACCACCACTAACGCCAACCACGACAACAGCAATCACAGCAGTCATAACCAAAGAGTCGGCCTTGCCTTATCATACAGCAAATAATTATAAAAGCAGAAGTCTGCAACAGTGTGCACAGCTGTTCTCCTTACCTTACCATAATAATAATAATAATAATAATAATAATAATAATAATAATGATAAATTGAATTTACATAGTGCTATATCTTGCAAAAAAAAAAAAGCGCTTGCATTCAACACACCCATACATACAACCAAGAACAATTAACAGAGTTAACAAATTCAAATGTACATACACGCACGCACACACACACACACACACACACACACACACACACACACACACACACACACACACACACACACACACACACACACACACACACACACACATACATACATACACACACACACACACGCACAGATTATACACTCTGGCAGGGTGATGGGATTTGGGCTGTTTTAGGCAGGGATAGATTTGAGATGAAACAAGAGGGGGGAAATCAGATTTGGAATAAATATGTCTTGAGGCTGGATCTAAAAGTGTCATAAGTAGGCTTATAATAATAAATCAAATAGAAGAAGCCTCAACCTGCAACGGTTTGCAAGACCTTCTATGCACTGCTGGCTTAGCAATACCTTGTAGTGGTTGCGTGGTTTCATTGTTTTGTTTTTCTTCTTCAAGTGCTGTCCGTGTTTGGCATACAGGCCTCAAGTCAATGTCATGTGACGGCAACCAACGAATCATGCCTGACCATACAGGCTAAACAAATATGTTTCTGCTTCCATGTTCTATGTACACCTTTTTTCGGGTTTGATGTATTTTCTTCTTTTGGGTTTCCCCATATTAGTTTGCTTAGGTAAACTTGATTTTGCTGTTTTTTTTGGTGAGTGGAATTGTCATCAGTAATGTTGTCATAGTGTGTGTGTGTGTGTGTGTGTGTGTGTGTGTGTGTGTGTTTGTATGTTTGTTTGTCTGCCAGTCTTTTGTGTCTTTTGCGTCTTCATAATTATGATTGCTGTTCACGTGTTTGTTTTTCATGCTTCTTATTTTGTTTGTTTGGGTTTTTTGTTTGTCAGCATGTTTCAATATGTCTTATGGTTTTTAAAAAATGGTTTGTCTATGTACTCTGTGTATATTCGAGTCTCTCGCTGTCGATTTGTCTGTCTGTTAGTGTGTCCATCTACCTGCATTGTTTTCATTATTTTTTTTGTGGATTTTGGAAATATTGGTCTTAAGAAAAGAAAAACAAATGGACAAAAATAGTGAGACTAAGAGAGATTTTCAAGGGGATTTACATAGACATACGCAAAGAGGGAAAAAACTACAAAGACACACAAGAATGAACGAAAAGACAAAGACAGCTATCCAGACAAAAGCTGAGAGACAAAGATAGAGTATAGCTAGTATCAAATGAAACGATATCCATTATTTTTTCCCCCAGACTGCATTCATCGCAAAGCCTATCATCACACGCAGAAAGACCTGTTCCTAGCCACATCACCATGACACTTCAAAGAAGCCTTTCATGGAAATTAATAAACAAAAAATAATGTAAAATACAATGGGTAGTGAGGTATGGATAAGAAGAAGGAGGAGGAGAAGAAGAAGAATTGCGAAGGAGAAGAAGAATTGCGAAAAGAAAGAAGAATTGAGAAGAAGAACAATTGCGAAGAAGAAGAATTGCGGAGAAGAAGAGTTGCGAAAAAGAAGAATTGCAAAGAAGAAGAATTGCAAAGTAAAAGAGTTGCAAAAAAGAATAATTGCAAAGAAGATGAATTGCAAAGAAGAAGACGTGCAAAAAGAAGAATCGCAAGGATAACAACAAGAATAAGAAGTATAACAGCAAGCGAAAGAACAGAAGAACAAGAAGCAGGAAATCAAAAGAGAAAAACTATTTTAAAAAAGAGGACACCCACCCCCCCTCAACAAATTAGAAAAAAGAGACCAGAAAAAAAAACAAATGAAAAGAACAAAAGAAATAAAAAGAAACTGCAAAATTAATGACACGAAACGAGAAGACAAACTGAAATATCGAACAGAAACAAAATTACATAATAAGCAAAGAAATGAAACGATAAAAAAGAAGCACATATGAAAAAAAAGACAAAAAACGGACAGCAACAAAGACATAAAGAACAAAAATAGAAAAAGCGGGACCAAAAAACCAAGACAAGATAAACATTATAGAAGAATATCAGCTGAAACATACGTACCCCCCTTCTTAATGTGTCAGGGGTAATCACTCTCTCTGGAGACTTAGAGTAAGACAGTGTTCTTAACGCTACAATGACGTTTCCATGACTACGTGAACTTTTGAATCAAAATGCCAAAATACCTAGAATTAGATGAAACATTTGAGAATGAACACTTGGGAATTCAAGCTATATCAAGGCTTAAGTTAGTCAGTAAAGCAGAAACAAGACAATCTATTTAGGACGCTTCTACTTTTACTAAAGCAGCGAGGGAGAGGAGATGGGCGCCGCCCTCAATATGCTGGCCCTAGAGAAGTGAGGTCTCTGACGCCTCGCTCCCCTACGACCTTATAGGTTATGGGACTCTTTTACCTTTTTTTTATACTTTTACTAATAGTGCAAGCTCTAGTTTGGGGTGGAGAAATGAGTGAGAAACTGAAGAATACGAGAAGTGACAAGGCAAGGAACTAAAAAATCCCGTGGCTTTGTGTATAATTAGTAAATGAGATGAAAATATAACAGGCGAACTGGATGCAATTTTGGAATAAGCTAGAAAGGATTATACAAAGGGAGGAAGCAAGTAATACAATTAACAAAAAAGAGCAAACAAAACAAATAGAGAATACACTTTGTTAAAATCAAAAAGAAAGAAAGAAAGAAAGAAAGAAAAAGAAAAAGTGAGAGAAAGAAAAGGACAAATACACGGAGAGAAAAACAGAAGGAGGGCAATCAAAGAATGAAAGAAAAGCAGTTAGAGAAACACTATTTTATGTTTACCACTGGAAACCAAGCAGCTACTAAGGACACACTGATTTACGCTATCTATCTATCTCTCTCTCCCTGAATACCAACAGTTAGCTCCTGTCCATTACGGCAAAGGCCCATAAATCACACCTTCACTCCTAGTACTGGTGATTTTTTATCGGCCTTGTCCTATAACTGGCACCTCCGGGATCAGTAGTGTCACCCATAAAGACGCCAGACATTCCCGCTGTCCCCTACCTACTGTGCTTGTGGCTTCTGGCCAGTGATTCAAGCTCCTGCTACTTCGTCCACCAGGAGCAATTCGACCAGATATGTTTTGGTATTGGTGTGGATACACACATCTGAATGTAGGCATTGATACTTAGCTTACATCAATCAATGGTTTAGACCAGAGCAAACACACAGACATGGAGCTGAGAGACACCCTGAGCGCGGCCGAGAGACGCGAGGACTGGAGAAAGGTGGTTGACAAAGCTTCGAAGGCGCCCCAAAGGATGCGGAATCTGAGGAATTGGTGACTGTGAAAACAGTTTTGAGAGATTCACTGTCTTTTCTGTACCTGTTATGTCATTTTTTTATGCCTCTGTCTCTGTCTCTTGCTGTTTCCCTGATTCTATCTGATGACCCGGGTTCGATTCTCGTTCGAGAGGATTTTTCCTCTGGAGTTAACATCAGTGCGGACTCCACTCTTCCCAAAAGTCTTTTGGATGAAACTATAAATCGAGGTCCCGTGTGCGAAAGCACGCAGAACACCTTGCGCACACGTTAAAAACCCGTTCCGAATTTCGGAAGAGTAGGCTTTTGTGTGCCGGTGGGAACGGATGACAAAATTTACAAATCTGCATAAACACGGGGACTAGATGAAAAAAGCACATGAGTGCTTATTCCATTATCCTCGAAATAAAAGAATAAACTAAACTATCTGTCTCTGTCTATATTGCTGTATCTCTGTCTGGGGTTTTTTTCTATCTGTCTGTGACTTTGTCTGTTTGTTTGTCTGTCTGTCTGTCTGTCTGTCTCTGTCTCTGTCTCTCTCTCTCTCTCTGTCTCTCTCTAGTTCTAAACTTCCCGGAGACCTTGCTATCTCGTCAGAATTATTGATTCTTGGTATGCATTTTCTTCCCTATTCTTCTTTTTCAGTATTTCTGGACAAGCTACTGCGCAAGATAGCCTGGTGGGTAGAGCGCTGCGCTCAGAGTTTCACATCCTGGGACTGATTCAAGGCTCAAATCACCTTCGAGACACCCATTCAAGTGGATCTTTCCCCTGGATTTAACATCAGTACTGACTCCACTCCCCTAAAAAAACATATTTTAATGAGACTACTTGTACTTGTAGTTGTATACTGCTTTAGTCAGAGCAGATTTCTCTGCGTGAAACTTAGTCTGCTCTCTGTGGTTTGAGTGAGTTGCAACAAGAGCAGCGCCTCCCATTATTTTCCATGTCTGCATGTGTGTGTGTGTGTGTGTGTGTGTGTGTGTGTGTGTGTGTGTGTGTGTGTGTGTGTGTGTGTGTTTGTTTCCCAATTCAGAATTTTGCCAGAAATAAATCTCTTATTACCATAGATTCTTTTACGTTTGATGAATGCATGTTGCACACGGAGCATCGATTTATTGTCTCATCCAAAATGCTAGCACTCTGACCACCATTTATGGTCTTGTTAAGAAGGGGGGGGGGGGGAAGCTACAAACAGGAATCAAACTCGCACATGCTGCTCTCTACGTACTTTACCTCCAAACCACTAGTCCGCATAGACTATAACCCCAAAGCCCCGTGTACGAAAGTCCACAGAACATCTTGCACATATGTTCAAATTCTGTCAGCCTTTTTGGAAGAGTTTGCCATTCATGTCAGTAAGAGAAGATAACAGGAGATATATTTTTAAAAAGAAGTGCATGAACACTGGAATTGTCTTTAAGCATCATCCCTGAAGTAAGAATGCGGCTACCTTAATACTAGGCAAAAACAGACTCAAAACTCCGAATCAAATCTTACCATTGGTGAACCTTAGAACTGTATCCCAAGAAAGATAAAGACAAATAGCAATCATCTAAAGAGATATCAACCATCTTCGTCTGAGTCACAATTTCAGCCTAGCTAGCTCAGTTTCCTGCACTGTATATCCCATTGTGCTTTCCGTTTTGTGTATGATTCTCAGCCCCTTCTCGTTCCATGGGCTGTGTTTATCCATCTCTTTTATTAGCTGTGTTTTTCTTTCTTTTTTTTCTTTTCTTTTTGGTCCTGCGCTGCCATTGTGTCTGGGCTACTGTGACCAGTTTTCTGTGAGCTGGTTAAGCTGTTCTATATTGCTCTGAGTGGATTGGATGGATTTTGCAACCGCGTGGCTTTATGCCTCGCTCTGTCTTTGTTCATCTATAGTCTGTCTTTGTCCCTCACTGCTGTGTGTATGTGTGTGTGTATGTGTGTGTGTGTGTGTGTTTGTGTGAATGTATGTGTGTGTGTGTGTGTGTGTGTGTGTGTGTGTGTGTGAGAGAGAGAGTGAGAGTGAGAGAGAGCGAGCGCGTTTGTGTGTATGTGTGTGTGTTGTTGTTGTTGTTGTTGATGTTGTTATTGTTGTTCGTTTTTTTGTTTTAAATAATAAATTCATACCAGGGGTAGCATGACTTTATAGATTATTTTTATGTTGTGATTATGTACTCTATATGCTTTCATGCTACTTTTTATGTTTAGTGACTTTCGTTACGTATGTATCTGTACAATGACAGGTTATATGACCACAAATCTTTATTGTTGCTTATCAAAGATTACCCATTCATTCATTCATTCACTCATTCATGCATTTAGCCTCTCTCTGTCTCTCTGTCTTTATGTCTCTACCTGTCTCTCATCTTTCTTTCTCTCTGTCTGTCTGTCTGTCTCTCTCTCTCTCTCTCTGGATACTCTCTGGGACTGGATGTAAAAAAAAACATGAATACTTATTCATTATCCTGAAAAAAAAGAATTTGTTTCTATTACTTACAATGTGTAGATGTTCTTTTTATGACTTTATTGGCTTTTTTCCCCTCTTTATTATGAGAGTGTATGGGTATTGCACTTATTTTATTACCATGACATTCAATTTGCATGAACATAATTAAAAAGTGTTTGTGTTGATCGTGTGCTATGTGAGTATTACATATTTAGTATTATCCCTGAAACCCTCCCCCATCCCCCCACCCCCCCACACACACTCAAACACACACACACACACACACACACACACACGCGCGCGCGCGCGCGCTCAAACACACACACACACACACACACACACATACTCACTCACTCACCCACCCATATTCTCTCCCTAAACGACTGTATAGTTTTTAATTTCTTCTTGGTTTGTTTCTTGTTTTTATTGTGTGGATGTATGGGTATTAAATTTATTTCATTATCATGACATATAATTTGAAACGAGTATAATGTAAAATGAGTGTTGATGGGATCGCATACTGTTTTGGGATTTATATATTGGATATTATCTCTGAAATACACACACACACACTCTCTGTCTCTGTCTCTCTCTCTCTCTCACCTCTTATCGTCTCGCTTATAGTCATAGTATATCCTGATGAAGGATTCATATTTTTATATTTTCAATACTTTATTGGACTTGCCTCTGTACTTAAGTTTTTAATGAGTGCCCTATTTCAATATCTTATAATTATGTGTAACAAGTATGTGTACCATTTGACAATGTGTAGATGTTTATCTTTATGACTTATTAAGTTTGGTTGTGTTATTTTTCTTGGCTTTGTTGTTGCTCTTGTTCTTGTTGTTGTTGTTTGTCTGTTTTTCTCTTTTTTTATCATCTTTTGTTGGTTTGGTTTTTCCTTCTCTTTTGTTTGTTTGTTTGTTTTGGTTAGGGTTTTTTTGGGGGGTGGGGGTAGGGGTGGGGTATTCTTAGGATTTTCTTTTAATTGCTTGCTTTGGGGGGGGGGAGGGTTGTTGGGGGGGAGCTGTTTTGAAAAGGGTTATTTCCCCTTGTTTTTATTGCGAGACTATATAAGTATTGGGTTATTATTATTAAGATGTATCCCTAACGGGCGGGGACTGGATGTAAAAAAGCACATGTGTGCTTATTCATTATCCTCGAAATAAAAGAATTTGTCATTGTCATTGTCTCTCTCTCTCTCTCTCACTCTAGCACAGTCATACCCATTCCGTTTCTTCAACTAAAACGAAACCTTCCATTCATTCGTTCGTTGAGATATCTTCTTTTTTAAAATTAAGTCATCAAACCTTTGCTCCTAATACTCCAATACTGCATGAATGTGTTTATAACATTGATTAATACAACCTTAATGTTCACTAGCAATTAACGTTTCAGTGGCAATGACATCGATAAAACTTGGTTTACAGCGATTGAAAATAGTGTACAGTGGCCTTCGTGCTAAACATAGCATCGGGAAAGTAAGAATAGTCACATAGCATCAGGAAAGTAAGAATAGTCTCTCTATAAAAAGGAATGTGCAGGGTGCCCTTGCCAATCAAGAGAGAGAGAGAGAGAGAGAGAGAGAGAGAGAGAGAGAGAGAGAGAGAGAGAGAGAGAGAGAGAGAGAGAGAGAGAGAGAGAGAGAGAGAGAGAGAGAGAGAGGAGAGAGAGGAGAGAGGAGAAGAGAGAGAGAGTGATGAAAAGAGGTGTACTAAGGAATATATCAGTGTCGACAGTTTCATAATTTATATTATGTCTGGTATTGCATCATGTGTTCCTTTCTTGGACTGATTTGCTGCGTGTATTGCTGTTTTTATTTCTTTCTTCTCTTATTATTATGTTTTTTCTGTTACTTCTTAGTCTCAGTCTCTTCTTAGTCTCAGTCTGTCTCAGTCTGTCGTTCTCTGCCTCTCTTTATTGTTCTTATTTTCCCTCTCATTCTCTTGCTTCCCATCTATCTCTTTCTATCCCTCTTATTCTTTCTTTGTCTGTCTGCCTGTCTGTTTCTTCTTCTTTCTTCTTCTTCTTCTTCTTCTTCTTCTTCTGCTTCTTCTTCTTCTTCTTTTCTCTCTTCTTCTTCTTCTTCTTCTTCTTCTTCTTCTTCTTCTTCTTCTTTTTCTGCTTCTTCTCCTCTTCCTTTGCATTCTTCTTCTTCCTTTTCTTTCCTTTCTTTCTCCTCTCTTACGTTTAGCTTCTTTCTATCTAAAACCGTTTTCTTTTTTCTTACTCCTTTCTTGTATTTGTCTTTCATTCTTCTCATGAAATCGTTTTAACTCTCATTTTCAATGATAACATTAATGTGAGGAGAGATGCAAAGTGTGAAAAAAAGCAGAAACTGTGATAGCGACAATGACGTTGACAACAATGGCAAAGAAGAAGAACAAGAAAGAAAGTATAAGAGAAATAAATGTAACACGAGGAGGAGAAGGAGGTGGAGGAGTAGGAGGAGAAGTACGAGAGAAGGAGGAGGAAGAGGAGGAAGAGTGGGAGGAGAAACCTAGACTCAATCTCTACTTACGAGATTTATTTTGCGTGACAAAACGGTCCCTGGAGAAAAGATGGAGACAGGCTATTTACCACGTGAGTGGCCATATCATGGGACAGAGATTTACTGTAGGAATGTAAAGGTGTCAGTGGTGTTTCTGTTGGACATTTGAGACTTCCACTCGCTGTGTTCCCCAGAAAGTAATATGAGATGCTTAACCGTTTGACATACGAGACGATGAAGGCAAAAGAGACGTGTCTATGTTTGCACTGCGCGGTGAGCTGTGGCGGGGCTGCATAAAATGTGTGATGTATTACAGCGGGTTTTCATTACGTAGTTTATTAATAGTTTTATTTTTTTATATCGTAAACAGCCATATCAATTTGTTGTACGCATAAAAGGACGTTTCTCTATCCTTTATCCTTTTGATGTGGGTCTCTGTTTTTAAAACTGCAAACAGAAGTGCATGCGTTTGTGATATACAGACATGGTTGTTTATCTCTTATTCTCTACAGTGCACAACATATATTTTGATAGATCAGAAAACTTATCTTAAAGAGAACGAATAGACCAGGATATGTAAATGAATGTTGAATGTAATGGTGTATATAATCCCTTCCCAACACTATTTTACCTGGGTGATATGATTGCTACTAGGAGCTATTCGGACCGTAATGTCCCCACACTGACAATCCTACACTGACCCCTTGACCTTTACAGCAGCAACCCCACCTACCCCCTCACACACAGACACACACACACACACATATCACACACACACACACACACACACACACACACACACACACACACACACACACACACACACACAACACATGGAATAATGTAGTTAGATAATACTGATCAAGTTCTTTTTTTGTTCCTAGATAGATGATTGATGAAAAGCAAATCATTGCTTTTCAATGTACATCTGGAAAATAACGATACAAATTGAATTTGACTTTGACTTTGACTTTGGCTTTGACTTTGACTTTCACACACCACACACACATCACACACACACACACACACACACACACACACACACACACTCACACAGCTTGTTTCTGTTATCTTTATGCTGACTCGCAATTACATCCGATTCTTATAGTTAGGGGAGTAACAACAACAAAATCACTGGCATCAACAAACATTTACAACAACAACAACAACATGGACAATAGCAACATTAAAACTCACAGTGCGTGTCTGTAGTCATTACAACAACAAAAAACCACAGATAATTTTGTAACAATTTATCATACTCGTCTTGCCTTACTACACAAAATAAGAAGGATAATTTTTCAACATTAAAAAAAGAAAGATATTCTTCCCTTATTATATTATACCAACTGAAACAAAAAGGATAAATCTGAAACAGTTTGCTAGATTTTTCACACAGCTGGCTTAGCATCCAATGCCTTGTTAATGGTTGTGGGGTATTTGATGGTATTTGCGATTAAAGCGCAGTCTGTGTTTGGTATGGTATACAATCCCCGAGTCGATGTCATTTAACGGCAATAACTCATGCCTGACTATAAAGGTTCAATAAACTGTGTGTCTGATTCCGTATTACTGCCGTCACTTCCTGACCATGGCATGATGTATTTTTGTTTCAGCACACACTGGTGGTTTTACTTGGTGAGTGGTGGTGGTGGGTGTTATTGGCGGTGGGGTTTTTGGTTTGTTTGATTTGGATTTGTGTGTGTGTGTGTGTTGTGTGTGTGTGTGTGTTGTGTGGTGTGTGTGTGTGTGTGTGTGTGTGTGTGTGTTGTGATGTGTGTGTGTGTGTGTGTGTGTTGTGCGTGTTGTGTGTGTGTGTGTGTGTGTGTGTTGTGTGTGTTGTGTGTGTGTGTGTGTGTGTGTTTCTTTGGTTGTTTGGTTTAGTCACGTCTTTGTTAGCATATGGAACTGTTTCTTTCAAAAATTATTTTATCTACTTTTTATTGTTTTTATATTTTTTCTTCGTTTGATCTTTGTCTGTCTGTCTGTCTGATTGTTTGTTTGTCTGCGTTTGTCGTTCTTTCTGTCTGACTATTATGTTTCGTTTTTTAAATTATTTTGCTTGTTCTTGTTTTCGAAAGTGGAATACTTTCTTCCTCGAGAGAGAATAACAGAAAGAAAACGAAAAGGAAGAAATACTGAAAAAAGAGACAGAGATACAAATTCAAAGAAACATCACCAGATACATAGATTAACGCAAAGGCATACATGGACAAAAAGAACACGACTGCAATAGGCAACACACACACACACACATACACACACATACACACACACGCGCGCGCCCGTGAGACAAGGACCGACATAGGAGCAAAGGCACAGAGACAAAAGAAGAGAAAAAGGAGCCAACAGCCAAAAGAACAAGCATTCAATCATCCTCCACCCACACCAAGTATTCACCCCAATGTCCATCGTCACATGCAGGAAGCCCTGTGAATAACCAGATAGCCATAAAACTTCACACATGTCTCTCGCGGAAATTGGGTGGAAGGAAAAGACCATTGGTAATTATAAGTGAACGAAGGTTTGAGAAGAAGAAGAAGAAGAAGAAGAAGAAGAAGAAGAAGAAGAAGAAGAAAGAATGCGAAGAAGAAGCAAAGAAGAATTGCGAAGAAAGAATTGCAATGAAAAGAAGAATTGCGAAGAAGAAGAATTGCGAAGAAAAGAATTGCAAGAAGAAGAAGAAGAATTGCGAAGAAGAAGAATTGCGAAGAAGAAGAATTGCAGAAGAGAATTGCGAAGAAGAAGAAGAAGAAGAAGAAGAAGAAGAATTGCGAAGAAGAAGAAGAAGAAGAAGGAAGAAGGGAAGAAGAAGAAGAAGAAGAAGAAGAGAAGAAGAAGAAGAAGAAGAAGAAGAAGAAGAAGAAGAAGAAGAAGAAGAAGAAGAAAGAAGAAGAACAAAGAAAGAAGAAGAAGAGAACAAGAAGAAGAAGAAGAGAAGAAGAAGAAGAAAAGAAGAAGAAGAAGAAGAAGAAGAAGAAGAAGAAGAAGAAGAGCGAAGGAGAAGGAAAAAGAGGAAGAAAGAGGAGGAGTAGGTGGATGAAGAGGAGGAGAGGAGGAGGAGGAGAAGAGGAGGAGGGGTTAGTGGTAGCACAAACACAAGAAGAAGGACAAACAAGAGAAGAGAAGGAGGAGAAATGATAAGAGAAGGATTAAAAGAAGAAAGAAAAACAAATAGAAAAAAAATGAAGAAGATATCAAAACAGGAAAAAGAACGAAAGAAAGAAGAAATCATTTTCAAAAAATGAAAGAAAGGAAGAAAGGGAAATGGATAGGAAAAAAGAAATGGAAAACAAAAATAAAACATATAATATGATGACAATGTAAAGGAACATACACCCAAAAATGAAAAAAACAGGAAAGGAAACAAGCAATGAATATATAATGCAACAAGGAAAAGAAGGACACAAGCAAAGACAATCAACAGAGAGAGAGAGAGAGAGAGAGAGAGAGAGAGAGAGAGAGAGAGAGAGAGAGAGAGAGAGAGAGAGAGAGAGAGAGAGAGAGGTGGTGGAGGAGGAGAAGATGAAGAGACACCCCAAAACACAAGAGCAAATAATAAACTGAATAGAAAAATCAGCTTAAACGTAAGTACCCAATTTTTGTTTTGTTTTAAATGAGTCACGGAGAGTAACCATAACCTGAAACTTCAGAGAAAAGGCTTCCTTAACTCTGCAATACTATTGCCATGCCAACGTGACACTTTGGTTTACAAATGCCAGAATGTCCAATTTAAGTTGAAACACTTGGGGATGACCCGCTTGAGGAATAAGAGCTATTTCAAGGCTGAAGTTATTTTAGCAACGCAAAAACAGACCATGTCAATCTGTCCATGATGTTTCTATTTCCACGAAGCGCGAAAGCTGTATTTTAGGGCTGAACAAGAATAACAAACGAAGAAACAGGAGATAGGGTAATGTGAGGAATAAATGCAGGACAATTGGCAGAGTGACAATCTATTCTATGTTTTGTTTTTAAAATGATGGACAAACAGGTTAAGATGTAAAAAAACCCACAAAAAACCAGGGAAACGAAAGATAATGGGGAAGAAAAGAAGAAAAAAAAACAGCAAGAAAGAAAGGAAAAAACGAAAGAGAGAAAAAAAGAAAGAAATAAAAAAAAAGTTAGAAAGATAACACAAAGAAAGAAAAAAACGTAAGCAAAGAAGAAAACGGACAAAAAATTAGGAAGAAGGAAAGGAAAAAGTTATATCACGAAAAAGGAAGAGAAGAGCAACATAAGAAAGAGGAAAAAAAAAGAGAAATAGAAAGAAAGAAAGAATGAAGAAAGTACAGACAAGCAGAAAGAAAGAAGGAAGGAAGAAAAGAAAGAAAGAAAGAAAGAAAGAAGGAAGAAAGGAAAGAAAAAAGGACGAAATAGATTGAGGAAAGAAAAAAAAGAAAGAAAGAAAGAAAAAGAAAGAAAAAAGAAAGAAAGAAAGAAAAAGAAAAGAAAGAAACCTAGAAAGAAAGAAGAAACGAACAAAGAGAGAAAAAAAACGAACCAATCAAAGAAACCCAAAACACACAAACAATACAGAACCCAACAGAAGTGTATGTTACCAAAACTAAGCAGCAACTAACAACACTCTGATTTACGCTATCTATCTATCTTTCTCTCCCTGAATACTAACAGTGTTAGCTCCTGTCCATTACGGCAAAAGGCCCATAAACCACACCTTCACTCCTAGTTGCTGGTGTCTTTTATCGGCCTTGTCCCATAGCTGGCACCTCTGGGATCAGTAGTGTCACACATAAAGACGCCAGACATTCCCGCTGTCCTCTACCTACTTTGCTTGCGGCTTGCTGTTGGTGGTTCAGGTGCTTAGTAATTCACACCCACATCTGATTTCACCAGGTATTGTTAATGTTGTAGTGCATTCCCTAGCTTAAGACTCTCAGGGTCACCTCTGCTGCAATGTGTGGATGTGTAGAGTGCATTTCCTGAATTTGCCTGCTCCAGTTTTAGTTTTCATGCAGATGCCTCTGCTTGACAAAACAATATCAAACAAACTGAGGAATTTCTCTTGCAAAGTCAAAAATGCTCGTAAAACTGACCGTAAAGGCTTATAGTATTGACCCAAGTTGTAAATAGCTTAACATTAATAAATGTCATTTTCTAGGTCTGTATCGAAATAGAAAAGTACATAATTTGTTCAATGAAGTATATTTTCTTTTGACTCATTCATCAATGTTGATTGCCACACAGCTTGCATGTTTCCTAAATATCAACATTATACATTTTGGATGTTAGGGCATTCTCTTACAATTATCAAGGAATGCAAGATTTAAGGGATTTTTTCTCTCTCAGAATTTAAGCCCAAGGAAGTTGCAATAAAAATATTGGAACATAATTTCTTTAGTAAAATAACTAACAGGAACAACTGACAGTATTACAAACCAAAGAAAAAAGAATATTGTTTGCACTGAAACAACTTTTCAAAGACAAAAACGCTTTTCTTTAAAAATATATGACAGGGAAGTACAACAGAGAATGGGCAAGACATGAAAATGCTGTCAAAATTATGTTCTTCTCAGTAAACAATAAAAAAAAGTATAGAAAAAATCTTTCAAATGTAAAGATAAATGCTGCACAGTCCTTTCGTAAATTGATATAATCAAAACCCCAAGTTTGCTTGTCAGTGGTATCCACAATTTTAAAAAGAGAAGAAAAAAAACAGAGATCAAGAAGAGAAAGCCAGAAATGAAATCTCCACAAGGGTACAGGGAGCACAATCTCTGATGCTGGCTTAACGACAAAATCACCACAAAGGGTACAGCATCTCTGATGCTGGCTTAACGACAAAATCACCACAAAGGCTACAGCGAGCACCATCTCTGATGCTGGCTTAACGACAAAATCACCACAAAGGCTACAGCGAGCACAATGTCTGATGCTGGCTTAACGACAAAATCACCACAAAGGGTACAGCGAGCACAATCTCTGATGCTGGCTTAACGACAAAATCACCACAAAAAGGGTACAGCGAGCACCATCTCTGATGCTGGCTTAACGACAAAATCACCACAAAGGCTACAGCATCTCTGATGCTGGCTTAACGACAAAATCACCACAAAGGCTACAGCATCTCTGATGCTGGCTTAACGACAAAATCACCACAAAGGCTACAGCATCTCTGATGCTGGCTTAACGACAAAATCACCACAAAGGCTACAGCGACCACAATCTCTGATGCTGGCTTAACGACCCTATTCACCGGTCCCTCGGCTTCCTGTTCTTTGCGTGTGAGAAAGGGGTTGGGGGCTGGCCGGGTCAGGCTTTAATCTGCCAGCTGGTGACTGGGCAGGCTCCGATCACTGTGGGCTGAAAGGCTGACCTTTGTTTTCCTGTCCCCCTGCTCCTTACTCCGCTTCCTGAGCACTGCTTTCTCTGTCTTTGTACCTCCTCTGTCTTGGTTTTGGTCTTGGACTTTCGTCTAATGTGTGTGTGTGTGTGAGGGGTATGGGGTGGGGGTGGGGGTGGGGTGGATGGGGGTGGGGATGGGTTGTAGTTGTGTGTGTGTGTGTGTGTGTGTCTTTCTGTCTCTCTGTCTGTCTGTCTCTCTCACACACACACTCGCACACAGACTTACACACAGACTTACACACACCACACACACACACACACACACACACACACTCCGCAAATCCTGAATTTCTTTTCCTGCTTCTAGTTTTGGTCTTCTCAGTACTACTTTTTTCCGGAGAATATCGCTGACGTTCCTTCTTTCTTTTGTTTTACCATCTGCCATTCTGACTTCGTCTTTTCTCTTCGTTTCTTCACCACTGTTCCTTCAAAAACACTGTGTATTTGATTTCCTTGCTGTCTTTGTGTCCTTATTGTTCAAATTTGTGGCCCGTGTGTGTGTGTGTGTGTGTGTGAGTGTCTGTCTGTTTCTCTCTGTGTCGCTCTCTGTGTCGCTGTCCCTGTCTCTCTCTGTCTCTCTGTCGCTGTCTCTGTCTCTGTCTCTCTGTGTCAATATCTCTCTCTCTCTCTCACTCTCTCTCTCTTTCTCTGTCAATCTCTCTCTCTATCTATCTCTCTCTCTCACCTAATGAAACAATTGCAAAAAAAGAGCTTGCTGTATATTGGCATTTAAAGTACGCAGTATGTTTTCAACATGATGTGTCTAAATCTGTGAAATCCTACAAGTCAAGTCAAGTCAAGTCAAAATTTTATTTCCAGATGGTACATTGAATAAGCAATGCATTTGCTTTTTTTCATCAAGCCATCTATCTAGGAACAAATTTCGTAATGATTATACTAAGACACTACATTATTGCATCGTTTACCATTAAATTAAACCAAGGAAAAAATCGATAAGGAAATACATACGAAGTGTGCGTTCTATCTTGTATGTATACCCTTTCTAAGGGGCAATGGCCTTTATGAATAAATCATCCGAATCTCTCTCTCTCTCTCTCTCTCTCTCTCTCTCTCTCGCTCTCTAAATCTCTCTCTCTCTCTCCTTCTCTCTCAATGTAGTATCTCCCGGTTCTCTTTCACACACCCCTTACTCTCTGTTTTGTTTAATTTAGTAGTTTGCTAAGGTGGGTGGGAGTGGGGGGGGGGGGGGTGGAAGGGAATGATGAAAGGGGTTGTGTGAATTTTCATTCAAGTAACCTTACGTTCCCATACGCCTAGTATGCTCGCTTCACCATTTTTCTTATATAATTTGTATTTTTTTGTTTATTTCCTTCTTTATTTCTTTTGTTTACTTTTTCTACAGATTCAGATGCTGCAGAAAGCAAAAAAAAACTCACCCCAAAACATAGAAAATCTGCTTGAAAAGAAAGAGCAATACTGTTGAAACACTCACACCTGACAGGAAAATAACAGGGATTATGTTTGACAGATAAAAAAAATCATAAAAAAGGACGAACATTCCGGACATAGGCTGTGGCTTCATTGGCGCTGCTGCTGGCTATTGATTGATTGTGTTCAGTGGCTGACTGAGTTTCTCTTCTTTGCATGTGAAACAGGGTAGTTTGGGTTGGTTGGTTTTGTTCCCCTCTCTGGTCTGGTAGTTGGCGATTTTCCTTGGATGCAATCTCTTGGTACTGAACGATTCTAGTGTGTGTATGTGTTTGTGCGTGTGTGTGTGTGTGGATTTTGCCCTACATCAGTTGCTGGTGTTTTTTTTACTGCCTTTGGTGATCTTACTTTCGATTTTTAATATTATCTTTATCTTTATTACAGCTTTTCCATGTTCTCTGTCTTTAGTATCTCTGGGTTCTACTTCTCTCTGCTTATGTTTGGTTTAACTTTTGTGTTCTTCGTCTCTCTTTATTTCCTCTTGTCTCTTTGTCTCTGTATATCTCTTTGTTTCCTCTTTTCTCTTTGGTCTCTGTATATATCTCTTCGCGTATGAACACATGCGTTTGTGGATATTCATACATAATTACATTCATTTTATGCTATACACACACCTCCAACGTAATCAGGATTATCTCAATATCAGAAAGCGAGAGAGAAAACGAGCAACACAGCTAGGCGACAATGCGTGAAGAATATCGAAGGGGGATTACATTGAAACGCCCACGCTTGACAGGGACAGAGCAGGAATGAATTCTCACTGCGACAAAGAGAGGTACAGGCAAACCACAGTATGAGTGGCAGAGTCTGGCTCTCCTGGCTTAACTGTCGTGTTCAGTTCAGTGGCTGCAATCCTCTCCTCTCCACCTGGTTGGCAGATGGCGATTTCTCACAATACAATAATTATCTTGGTGCTGAATGAATCTTGGTGGGTTTTTTTCCTTCCCGTCCGTGTCCTTGTGGGTTTCATCGTAGTCTTTTCTCTGTTTGTGTACAGGTTTTTTTTTATGTTTGTTTGTTTGTATCATGCGTGTTTCTTAGGCTATCTTACTGTTGATCTTGTAGATCACTTTCAATCTCTGTGTGTACTTGTTGTTCAGGGGCTCTGCCTTTACTAGTTCTATCTTTTCCAGGGAATGTCTCTGTCCTCTTCTATGCCCTCTCTCTCGTCTCTCTCTCTCTGTCTCTCTCTCTTCTTCTCTCTCTCTCTCTATATATATATATATAAATATATATATCTTTCTCCTTCTCCCTGTCTCTGTCTCTGTATCTCTGTATGTCTGTTTGTCTGTGTGTGTGTGTGTGTGTGTGTGTGTGCGTGTGCGTGTGTGTCCGCCTGTCTCACCCTCCCTCCCTCCCTCCCGCCCCCCCTCTCTCTCTCTCCTCTCATATCTCCTCTCTCTCATTCTCTCTGTCTCTATCTTCATGTGTCTCTCTGTTTCTGTGCCTGTGTCTGTCTGTCTGTCTGTCTGTCTGTCTGCCTGCCTGTCTTTCTTTCTGTATGTCTATCTTCCTGTTTGTTGCCTGTTTGTCTGTGGGGGTTTATCTATCTGTCTCCACTTCCCCCTCCTCTCTCTCTCTCTCTCTCTCTCTCTCTCTCTCTCTCTCTCTCTCTCTCTCTCTCTCCTCTCCCATCTCTCCTCTCTCTCTCTCTTCTCTCTGTTTCGCTGTCTCCATCTCCATGTGTGTCTCTGTGTCTGTGTCTGTTTGTCTGTCTGCCTGCCTGTCTATCTGTATGTCTATATGTCTGCCTGTCTCTCTCTGTGTATCTGTCTGTCTCTCTGCCGCCTCCCCCCCCTCTCTCTACTACCTTCTCTCTCTACTTCGCTCTCGCTCTCTCTGTCTCTCTGTCTCTCTGTCTCTCTCTCTCTCTCTCCTCTCTCTATATATATATATATATATATTATATACACAAAACACACACACACACAACACACACACACACACACACAAATATATATATATATATATATATAATCTGCCTTTGTCTGTCAGTGTGGCTGTGTTTGTGGAGGTTTATATAGATATGTTCGCGCTTGCATCTGTAACGCATCCCCAAAGCTTTCACTGGCGTTTTCTTTAATTTGAGAGTGTAAGAAAGCAAACCGGCAATCCAATTTACACACTCCAGGGATACAAAAGGCAATTACACTGAACCACACACTCAAAACAGGAAAAAGCGAGCAGGATTTACATCTGACTGCAACACACATACGCACGCACGCACTCGCGTGCGCGCGCACACACACACACACACATGCACGTGAGCACATACACACTCACACCATATACACATAAAAACATGCCCGACCGCAAGCACGCGCGCACGCCCCTTCTCTTCACGCGCGCGCGCGCACGCGTGCACACACACACACGCACGCACACACGCACATACACACCATATACTCACACAACCATGAACGCTTGCACTCGCGCACGTACGCCCTCTCCGTTAACACACACAGGCGCGCACACACACATGCACATACACATACGCGCGCGCGCGACATATAGACATACAGAGAGAGAGACAGGCAGGAAGACAGACAAACAGACACAGACACATGGCAAGTTTAGCTGGTCCCTCTGGCTTCATGTATAATGATGGCGGTGCAGTCTTGTCGTGACTTCCTGTTATTTCCATGTGAGGCAGGTGGTTTTTTTTATCTCTTGCTGCTCTGCCAGATCGCGATTTCTCAGCACTAGTGTCTTGGTACAGAACTATTTCAGTCTACTTTTGTCTGCACTGGATTCTGAACTGTTCTAGTCAAGGATTTGTCCTTCTCTTTTACTTTTTATGTGCTTTGATTTCTTGTTCTTATCTTTGAACTTTTAAAGTGCATCTGTATCTGTGTTTGTTTTGTTTTTGGATTTGCTTTCGCTTTTTGTTGTTGCCTGTCTTGAATTTGTATCTGTCTCCAAATATCTCTGCATTTGTTTCTGTCCAGTCATTTACATGTATATATACACCTTTTTCTGTTTCTTAGATTTTGAGTCTGTCTCTCTCTGAGAGTATGTTAATAGATGCTCATGATTATTTTTGTTATTGGTTACATGTGTCATGGAACTTCTTTTCTCACACTTAAAACACATCAAGATTTGAGGATATTGGAAAGTAAACATGAAGTTAAGTGGATAGATATACGAATGTGTTGATATAATTACAATTGCTGATTTAAAAAAAATGAGACAATGTCTGGCTGTTGAACAAACCAAAACTAACGATAAAAGAATAATAACCGAAACAAAAACCCCAACAACAACAACAAGAAGAAGAAAAAAAACAATTGTACTTGCACCCCCAAAACCAGAACTAGTTTGGCAGACTCTTTACTTTCGTGCTGCTGGCTTAACGATCGTCTGCTGTTGTTGCATGACATCCTGAAGCAAGTTTGTTTTTTCTTCTTGTGATTTTATAGCAGGAGATTTCTCAGCATCAATGTCTTGGGGCTAAACGATTCCAGTGTGTTTTTGTGTTTCAATCTTTGGATTGTATTTTGGACTGTTGTTCTACGTGGTTTGCTTCGTGTTGTTGCTGTGTGTGCCTTGAAGTCGCTTTCCTGTGATCTGTTTTCTTTCTTTTTGAGAATGTCTTCCTGGTTCTGCTTGTGTGTACGTTGTGTCTGTGTATACGCTCTGTTGCTTCATACCCGTGTCTCTGTTTCTGTTCACCTCTATTTCCTGACTTTCTCTATTTCTGTGAGTCTGTCTCTTGGTTTCTGTGTGTTTCTATCTATAGATGTTTATGGACAATTATGTGTTTTGGGCTTGCTCTTGTTATGAACGTTTGTCTTTTACTCAGTCTGTTTTCTAGATGTCAGGGGTTAGAAAGGAAAACTCATGATTCGGTTCAAAATCTGTACAAATAAAGACAAGGATAACACTCATACACCCAATATCAGGTACAATAGAACAGACACATTTTCTTTCTGCTGAAGACATTAACAAAAACAACAACAACAAAACATAAGAAAAGCCACCAAAACTCCAAACCAGAATTGATATGGCAGATGTGTTGGTGCTGCTGGCTTCACAATCATGTTCACTTGTTGCAGGAACTCCTGTTGTTTACATATGAAACAGGGTTTTCTTTTTTTCAAAATCTGTTTTGGTAACTGGCTATTTCTCAGCATCAATGTTTTGTTGCTAGATGAATCCATTTCGTTGTCGTGTTTCTATCTATGGACTGGATTCTGAACTATCATACTTTGTTTGTTTCTTTATGCACGTGCCTTAAATGTGCTAATCTTTGATCTTTAAGCGTTTACTTGTCTGTGTCACTATTTGTGTTTAATTATGTGTCTGTGTATGCTTTCCATATGTATCACTCTCTGACTATGTTTCTGTGCACCTCCATGCTTTGATTTTCTCTGTTTCTTGGACTCCTCCTCTCTCTCTGTCTGTCTGTCTTTCTCTGCCTCTCTGTCTCTCTCCCTGTGTCTGTCTCTATCCCCCGCCACTCTCTCTCTCTCTCTCTCTCTCTCTCTCTCTCTCTCTCTCTCTCTCTGTCGGAGTGACTGTTTCCATGTATTGTCATGGACTGATGATTTTGCTTGTATGTGTACTATGGCTACTTATTATTCACATTTCAAACATAATTATATTTCCGACACTTCTTCAAATAAACCTACAATTTCTCTTACAAACTGTAGCAAATAACAGAATAATTACACTGGCATCTCTAGTTGACAAAAGAAAAGAGAGAAACAAGTTCTAGCTGTTAAAGAAGAGAAAACAGCAACAACAGCAAAAACCCTCAAACCAAACCACATCAAAACCAAACCAAACCCAAACCAAAACCAAAACAAATCAAAACAAACAATGCAAATGAAAAGGAAGAAAATAAAACGAGACAAAATTCAAAACATACTGGACAGATTCTCAAGTGCTTTCTTGTACTGTGCTGTGCTGCGCTGTGCTGCGCTGCGCTGTGCTGTGCTGTGCTGTGCTGTGCTGTGCTGGCTTAACGATCGTCTTCAGTGGTAGCGTGACTTGCTGTTGTTCGCATGTGAAGCAGAGTTTTCGCGCTAGTCTGGTAGCTGGCGATTCTTTGACATCAGTGTCTTGGTGCTCAACCATGCCAGTCTTGTTTTCTTTTTCGCGCTTTTTTCCCCTTCATTTTCTTCTGACAGTCTTCAGAGTAGGTCACGGCCTTTGCTATTTTGGTGGGTCATTTGTGTTAGCACTTTGGATTATCTTTCCTTGGATCTTTTTGATCGTCTCTGCCCTTGTCTGTGTTTGTGTCTTTATTTGTCTCTGTGTATCTGTCTGTCTGTCTGTCTTTCTGTCTCGACTCAATTCCAAGTAAGATTTGGCGTTTTCCAGGGTTTATAAGTACTGTGCAAGCAGACTAATGCCAATGTCATTAATTATTTGGTGAGTAATTGTGCAAGGCAGTTTGCTGTACAGATATGTGCATCTATCTATGCATTAAAAAAACCGGTTTTGCATAACCCAAAAGGTTTTCAAAAAGTTACCAATTATTATGTCATCGTATCCTTGTATTCTTTATTTTTATCACTGTTGTTTGTCTTTCAACTGACTAAGTTCAGTACGCTTTGTTTTCTCTCGTTATCCAAATCAAAATATCCCAGCTTCATGAGTTACTATGTCTGTCTGACCATATGTCTGTCTATCTTCCAGTTGATAGGTCTGTATCTCAGTACAGTAGCCCAGCCATTTGGTTGGCTGGTTTGTCAGCTGATCTGTCTGTCTGATTATGTCTCTGTCTGTTAGTCTGTTTGATGATTTGTCCCTCTGTCTGTCTTTTGGGGATATTTGTCTATCTCTGCTTACCTCTGCATCAGGTTTTGCATCTGAAAATACCTTTACTTTTGAGTTCCTGTATAAGATAACAATTTCGCTTTCTTCTTCGTTTTCTAAGAATTGCTGACTCACAAACTACACAAACAGCAAATCAATCAACAAAACCACCACACAAAAGCCCCAAGAGAAACCCAAACAAATTAAAAAAAAACACACCCAAGCAAAACAAACACGACAAAACGAAATCAACCTAAACTAAACCCCTTCCATCACATTTTCCACTCCGAGAAAGAAAAGGTGATTAAGGAAATGAAGGCCTAAACAATCTTCTTGCTTTCACTTGATAGTCAACACACATTGGAAAAGCAAAAGGAAGCAGGAGAGAGAGAGAGAGAGAGAGAGAGAGAGAGAGAGAGAGAGAGAGAGAGAGAGAGAGAGAGAGAGAGAGAAGAGAGAGAGAGAAAGAAGAGAGAGAGAAAGAGAGAGAGAGGGAGAGAGAGAGAGAGAGAGAGAGAGAGAGAGAGAGAGAGAGAGAGAGAGAGAGAGAGAGAGAGAGAGAGAGAGAGAGAGAGAGAGAGAGAGAGAGAGGAAGGAGGCTGGGAGGTTGGCAGCCAGGGGGAATAAAGTGACAATTAACGGAGGACTAATGAAGACATCGATCGTCTGCTGTTGGCCATCGGCTTTTATCGATCGTGGCCGGCTGTCCCCGACTATGAGGCTCTGGCACGAAAGAGGTGCTGGTCAAGCAAGGCCTTTCTTGTGGCCAGGCTGGCTGGACCTGCGGTCTGGCTGGCCGTTGTCCACACGGTGATGCTGTCTTCAATAGCGACCGCGCAGACTGACCGAGGGACAGACTGATAGACTTAGACAGGAAGGAAGACGTACAGACGCACTGATGCTTGCGCGTATAAAATTGAACCCCGAATATGTTTATTCCTTTTTATGTTTACCCTTTGTGGGGCGTATGGTGGAAATTGAAACAGGATTATCAACGCGCACGTGACTGCATGTGCGCATGCACCCATGCACGTATGCGTTTACAGAGGCCAGCTACCGGTTGTGCGTGCGAGTATGCACGAACTTACAAACGCGTGCATGCAAGTGTACGTGTACTACCCACCCCAGCATCTATGCTAATTCTTGCTCGCTATTTATCTTAGAGGCACGAATTATATAGCTACTCTTAAGAACATACTCCGGGGTGTGTTTGCTTCGTCTGTTACGTTTTAGGTTTAAAGATGCATCGCGAAGCCGATGTATTCATGATAGTGCATTGTTTGATGTACCTTCCATTCTTTTCTATTTTTGTTCTGTTTGTTCGTGTCATTCTTGTGCCTTATTTTCCTCTTGTTGGAGTTTTGAAACCAAACGTACACAAAGCAGATGAGAGAATAATACCGGTAAACAGCATGCTTTTTCAATACATTTCAACCTGAAAAAGAAAGAAGGCAAATAGAATGAGCGAAGCAAGGAGAGAGAGAGAGAGAGAGAGAGAGAGAGAGAGAGAGAGAGAGAGAGAGAGAGAGAGAGAGAGAGAGAGAGAGAGAGAGAATCTATGTTTCAAGGGTGAGAGAGAGAGTGTGAGAGAGAGAGGATGAATCTTTATTTTTCAAGGGTGAGAGAGAGACTCACGCACACTTACAAACATGTTGACAGAGATAGAAATCCACACAGAGAGAGACAGAGACACGACCGGATAGAGCCAGAGAGAAAAAACACACAGAAATTTGGGAAAGCAGAGACAAAGAGAAAGACAGAGAGATACAAAGAGGGAGAGAGACAGAAAAACATACGTTAAAAAGGCACGCCCAAAGACGTACGTATAATAAACGAGAGAGAGAGAGAGAGAGAGAGAGAGAGAGAGAGAGAGAGAGAGAGAGAGAGAGAGAGAGAGAGGGAGGGGGGATAGGGAGAGAAAGAGGGAGAGAGAGAGAGGGAGAGAGAGAGAGAGAGGGAGAGAGAGAGAAGACATTTTCTGTTGGTGGTCTATACATAACATACACAGAGAGGACAGGGTGGTCCATTGGCGATTAAACCCTGAGGGCAAAGCATATAATCTCTTTCTGGGCTCCACCCAGATTTCCATTTTTTAAAATGTTCTTTCTTTTTTTCTTTCTTTCTTCCTTTCCTTTTTTCCTTCCTTTGTTTGTTTCTTTCTTTGTTTCTTTGTTTCTTTCTTTCTTTCTGTCTGTCTGTCTTTCTTTCTATCTCTCTGTCTGTCTGTCTATCTGTCTGTCTGTCTTTTCTTTCTTTCTTTCTTTCTTTTTTCTGTTTTCCTTTCCTTCTTTCTTTCTGTCTGTCTGTCTGCCTGTCTTTCTTTCTTTCTTTCTTTCTTTCTGTCTGTCTCTCTGTCTGTCTGTCTGTCTGCCTGTATTTCTTTCTTTCTTTCTTTCTTTCTTTCTTTCCTTTCTTTCTTTCTTTCTTTCTGCCTGTCTGTCTGTCTTTCTTTCTTTCTTTCGTTCTTACTCTCTGACTGTCTGCCTGTCTTCCTTTTTTCCTTCCTTTCTTTCTTTCCTTCTGTTTCTTCTTTCCTATTTTCTTTTCTCCCTTTTTTTTCTTTCTTTCCGTTTAATCTGTCTTCTTTTTTCTGTTTTATTTATTCGTTCTTCTTTGTTGTTCTTATTTGAGTTTGTCTTTTTATCTATCAAATCTGTCAACTGTTGTTTTGTTTTCTTGTCTGTTTCTTTCTTTCTTTTTTTTTGTGGGGTCCTTTTGTTCTTTGGTTCCTTTTATTTATTTATTTTAGTTTAGTTTGGGTAGACTGCCGGTCTATTTCTGTTTCTTTCCTTTACTTGTTTCTTCTTCTTTTTTTCTTTTTTTCCTGTTGTCCTATTCCTTTCATTTTTTTTTATAGTATGTGAAGTCTGCCTGTCTGTTTTTCTTTCTATCTTTAGATTATACGTTCGTTTCTTCGCTGTGTGTGTGTGTGTGTGCGTGTGTGTGCGTGCGTGCGTGAGGCGTGTGTGTGTGTGTGCGTGTGCGTGCGTGTGTTTTTGTGTGTGTTTGCGCGCGCGCGTGTGTGTTGTGTGTGAGTGTGTGTGTGCGTGCGTGCGAGTGTATGTGTGTGTGTGTGTGTGTGTGTGTGTGTGGCTGATTTTACTTTATTTTTTCTTTCTTCCTTACTTTGTATCTTTGTTCTTGTATTCCTTCCTTTCGTCATTTCCTTCTTCTTCGCTCTCGTTTATTTATTTCCATCTTTCTTTTGCCCTCACTTTCTTTCTTTCTACCCTGCTGTCTTTCTATCTGTCTTTGTCTGTCTGCCTTCCTTTCTTTTGTCTGTCTGACTTTCTTTCTTTTGTCTGTCTGACTTTCTTTCCTTTGTCTGTCTAACTTTCTTTCTTTCCATCTCTTTTATTCTAATTTCCTCCCAGTAGTATTGACTTTCTGTATCATTGCTGATATTCTTGTGTGTGTGTGTGTGTGTGTGTGTGTGTGGTGTGTGTGGTGTGTGTGTGTGTGTGGTGTGTTGTTTTTATAAATTTTGCGACAACCAACATGTTATGTTTGTGCCCGAGTGTTTGTGTGTGTGTGTGTGTGTGTGTGGTGTGTGTGCGCGCGCGCGTGCGTTTTCTCTGTTCTTTATTGCAACAGCTGCCTCTATGTTTGGGCGGATAAATAGTATCTGTCATGTTTGTTGTCTCCTTGTCCCATTTTTTTTTTTTGGGGGGGGGGGGGGGGGGGGGGGGTGTCTGTCTCCTTTGTATGTATGTCTCTTTCTTCTGTTCCTCTTCCTCAGCCTGTGTCTTTCTTTCTTTGTCTCTGTCTTTATGTGTGTTGCTATCTTCGGCTGTTTGTCCTTTTGTCTGTATGGCTTTGTCTGTCAGAGTGGGGCGTGGGGGTAGGGGGTGGGGATGGGGAGGGTGATAGCCTAGTGGTTAAAACGTTGCGCACGTAATCTGAGTGTCCAGGTTTGAGCCATTTCCAAGACACCTGTTTGAGGGGATTTAATCCCCTGGTATTAACATCAATGCCAACTCCACTCCACCAAAAATCCTTCGGACGAGACTATCAACATAGGCTCCGAATGCAAACTCACGTAGGACGCCTTTGCGCATACGTTAAATACTTGTTCTGCTTATTCGGAAGAGTTGGCTGATGTGTGCCGGCAACCCCCACCCCCCTTCCAAAAACAAACAACAAAACAACAACAACCCCAAACAACAACAAACAAACAAAACAAAAACAACAACAAAACTGATGGCAAAATTTACGAAACCGTACACACACTGGTGTCGTGTGTTAAGACCATTATCCCTGAAATCGTAATGGGGCTGTGTTAATGGTGTGTAAACGATTATATACACACAATCTCACCAGCATTGAACGTCTGAGCTTAAGCAGAGAAACAACAACAAACAGATAGAGAAACAAGCAGCCTAACAATAACAGCTCCAAAACCAGAAAACCGATCTGTCTCTGTATCTGCCTCTCCAGTCTTCTTCATCTTCCCTCTTCCTCTCCTCTTTTACTCTTGTCTGTCCGTCTATCTATCTGTCTGTCTCTGTCTGTCTGTGACTGTCTGTGTGTTGTCTGTCTGTTTGTCTGTCTGTGTGTTGTCTGTCTGTCTGTTTGTCTGTCTGATTCTGTCTCTGTCTCTCTCATCTCGTTCTCTTCTCGTCTCTTCTCTCTGTATGTCTGTCTCTCTCTCTTGTTTCTCTATCTGTCTCTCTCTATGTCCTCTCTCTGTCTCTCTCTGTCTCTCTCTCTGTCTCTGTCTTTCTCTGTCTCTGTCTCTGTCTCTCCCCCTCCCCTCCCTCTTTCACTCTCTCTCTTCTCCCCCACCCTCTCTCGTTCTCTGTTTCTCTTCCTCATTCTAGCAATCGTACCAAAACGCTCATTTCGCATTCACACAACACACACACACACACACACACACACACACACACACAAAACAACACACACACACACACACACACACACACACACACAGACAAAAGGGTCTGGATTTCAGGGTACACATATTTATCCTAGGTAGACCAAACTTATAAAGACGAGCTCAGTCCACCCCCATTAGCACCCTAATACTGTTTCACCCCTGGCGTAAGTGAATAGGTTCTTTCCGCTAAGCTAACGTTTGCCGGTAGCAACCCCAAAACACCGCGACTGGGATGTCTGTGGGAACTGTGGGTTTTAGGGAGGATGAATATTCATGCTTTGTCCACAGCGCTTTCGCTTGTTTTGTCATGTGTGTTATGAATGGGGACAGGCTTGATGCGATGAATGGATGGCGCTTTGTCTTTTCGCTTTGTGAATCTGTTTCTCTGTCTGTCTATCTGTCTGTCTGTCTGTGTGTCTGTCTGTCTGTCTGTGTGTGTGTCTCTATGTTTTTGTGTCTGTCTGTCTGTCTGTCTCTATGTTTCTGTTTATGTCTGTCTGCCTGCCTGTCTGCCTTCTGTTTGTTTGTTATTGTTTCTGTCTCTTTGTCTGTTTCGTCTGTGATTCTGTCTGTCTCTTGTCTGTCTTCTGCGTTGTTATCTTTATCTGTATGTCTATCTATCGGTCCGTGTGTCTGTCTGTGAGTCTGACTATCTGTTTATTTATCTCTTTCTCTCAGTTTGTGTCAATATCTCTGTGTGTATTTATGTCTCTGTCTGCTAATCTTCTGTCTTTCTATCTGTCTCTGTCTGTCATGCCTGTCTGTCTGTCTGTCTGTCTGTCTATCTATCTATCTATCTATCTATCTATCTATCTATCTATCTATACTATCTATCTACTATCTATCTCTCTCTCTCTACTACCTATCTATCTGTCTGTCTGTTTGTCTGTCTGTCTATCTCCTCTCTCATTATCTACTATATCTATCTATCTATCTATCTATCTATCTATCTATCTATCTATCTATCTATCTATCTATCTATATGTCTGTTGTCTGTCTGTCTATCTCTCTCTCATTATCTATCTACATCTATTTATTTATCCTCTCTCTATCTATTTATTTATCTATCTCTCTCTATCTGTCTGTCTTCTGTCTATCTCTCTCTCATTATTTATCTTTCTATCTAACTACCTAGCTACTACCTACCTATCTACCTATGTATGTATGCATGTATGTATATATGTATGTATGTCTATCTATCCTTATCTATCTATCTATCTATCTATCTATCTATCTATCTATCTATCTATCTATCTATCTATCTATCTATCTATCTATCTATCTATCTATCCATCTATCTATCAAGTGCTTGATTGATCACGGATTAAGTGGAACTGGCTATCGAAATACTGGCAGATGACGCAGCGTTGCTCTCAGAAACATTCATAACAATGCACACACAAATCAATAACGCAAAAAAGCTCAGCTGATAATATGCAACTGAAGGTCAGTATTGAGAGCAATACGATTATAGTGGTAATGAAAAAAGCTCTCGTTGTGTAGCAAGCGAAGAATGGATATTTAATTGCATGGATATACCTGGTCTTCATGTTTATGAATATCTTGATAAATGTTTCCCCCTCTACTCGATTGAAGTTTGCAAATGTTTTAAGAGATTTTTTTTTACCTGAACAGTGATGTGTATAGCTCGGGTGTATCTGATTTCCATTGTGCTTAGTGAGAGAGAATGGCCATGCTTCAGAACACAGAATTTGGCTTCGTGCGTGTTATGGATAGGATGCTCGATAGCAATACATGGTGGTATTTTGTTGTTGTTGTTGTTATTTTTCACTTTCAATCTGTCTGCTTGGGTCTCTTTCCCTGGATCTTGTTCTGCTGCGGTAGGTTTGCCTTCTGCTGTTGCCTGTTCTCGTGCCTTTGTGTTTCTTTACCTGCCTGTCTGCCTTCCTGACTATCTTGCAATCGGGACTGCCTGCCTTGCTGTCTTCCTATCTGTCTGTCTGTCTTTATCTGCCTGTCGGATCGCGGACGCTTGGTTTGTCTGTCTCTGCCTGTCTGTCTGTCTGTCTGTCTGTCTGGTCTCTGCCAGTCTGTCTGTTTGTCTATCTGTCTCTGCCTGTCTGTCTGTCTGTTTGTCTCTGCATGTCTCTGTCTCTCTGTCTCTCTCTGTCTCTATGTCTCTCTGTTTCTGTCTCTCTCCCTCTCTCCCCCCCTCTCTCTCTCTCTCTGTACGCCAAATTTGTTATATGCTTGCGTTTTGCCTTATTGTACCAAAACACTGGGCACACTTATCATACCGCGTCCTTTCCGTGTCCATTAGTTGTTCCTTTCCCCTCCTCTCCTCTCCTCTCCTCGCTTCCAAATGCACACAGTTAGAGAGAGGCGTCAGCCTGCGTGTGGATACGGTCAGATATATCACAGGCATACACTCATTGCCAGCATATGGATACGGTCAGATATATCACAGCCATACACTCACTGCCAGCATATGGATACGGTCAGATATATCACAGTCATACACTCACTGCCTTCATATGGATACGGTCAGATATGTCACAGTCATACACTCACTGCCAGCATATGGATACGGTCAGATATATCAGTCATACACTCACTGCCAGCACATGAATACGGTCAGATATATCACAGTCATACACTCACTGCCAGCGTATGGATACGGTCAGATATATCATAGGCATACACTCACTGCCTTCATATAGATACGGTCAGATATATCACAGGCATACACTCACCGCTGTGTGTTGTTTATGTCTGGTCCGGTTTTTTCCCCTTTCTTTCTATATGCCTTTTTTTCCAACCCTTTTAACATAAAGTCTGTTTCTCTGTTGTTGTTGTTGTTGTTGTTGTTGTAGATTTGTTGATGATGATGATTTTTATGTCTGTTCTGGATTTGTTCTACCTGTGTGTGTGTGAGTGTGTGAGTGTGTATGTGTGCGTGTGTTTGTGTGTGCGTATGCGCGTGCGCGTGCATGCGTGTGTGCGTGTGTGTGTGTGCGTGTGTGCGTGTGTATGTGTGTACGTGTGTGTGTACTTTATGTCCGCACAGAGATTCCAAGCGGTGTGTGTATAGCCTGGGTTGACTCTTCTTCAAGCTGGGATACGCGCAACAAGCCATGAATATTGCAAGGCCGTACCGTAACACCTACCTTGCTCCGTGTTGTGGACTAGACAATGCCCTCACACTGTTAACACTTCGCTTCCAGTCAATGACTTACCTTCGTTATGTAAAACCTGGTAGTCTTATGGCAATTTTAACAAAACTGCATACACACGGGAGACTGCGTGTAAAATAATAGATAATAATAAAATAACATATAAGATGAAATTTATATAAAAAAATAAATATATAAAATAAAATAAAATAGACTTATATACTATATCTTGCAAAGACAAATCAGAGCGATTGCATTCAACATATTCTTACAGAGTCATGCAGCCAATAACTATCAAAAGCTTAAACAAAATTCAAATGTACGCACATACACACACAACACACACACACACACACACACACACACACACACACACACACACACACACAACACACACACACACACAACACACACATCCCAGGTAAAATAAATAAAACCATATGAGTGCTTATTCCATTATATATCCTCATATAAATCATTCGGATGAGACTATAAACCGAGGTCCCGTGTGCGAACGCACGTAGAACATCTTGCGCACACGTTACAAACCTTTTCCGCTTTTCGGAAGAGTAGGCCATTGTGTGCTTATGGGAATGGCTGACAAAATTAGCAACATTTCATACACACGGGTACTGCATGTAAAAACAGCACAAGAGTGCTTATTCCATTATCCTGAAAATAAAAGAATATATAAAACTAATAAATCCTTGAAATAAAAGAATATACGATTTTTGTTTCACCCTTCAGTTGTTCTCAACCACAAAGAAAATGCCACCAAAATTATGATTAGCAAAATTTGATGATGGATGTCATTCTTTCTCGGGAAAAAGTCACAATCACTGACACATGTCTAAGATATGATTTAGCATTTATTCATTTTTGGCTGGGCTATGCATGTGTTAACATTTTGATCAATATAACGCCCTATCCATGTGTTACCACATGTTGCCCTCCTTGCGAGGTCAATGGGTTACACAATATTTGTTTTGCTTGGTTGTTTTTGTTGTTGTTGTCTCTTAACAAATCTCGGTCTCTGTGTCTGTATCTGTCTGTCTTTATGTTTGCCTGTTTCTCTGTTTGTCTGCCTGTTTGTCTCATCGTCTGTCAATCAGTCAGTCAGTCAGTCAGTCAGTCTGTCTGTCTGTCTGTCTCTCATTGACATGACAGCGGTATGTGTGTATGGCTGTGTGTGTGAGTGTGTGTTTGTTTGTGTGTGTGTGAGTGGTTTGTGTGCATGCGCGCATACGTGCGTGCATTCTTTAGTGCGTTGCATGGGTGTATACCCGCGCATTGGTGCGTGCGTGCGCGCGTGCGTGTGCGACGATCGTGCATGTCTAATAGATATAAAACCAAGCGGAATACATATTTTTATGTGTGTGTGTTTGCGCACGCGCGTGCGTGCGTGTGTTTGTGTGTGTGTGTGTGTGTGTGTGTGTGTGTCTGTGTATGTGTCTGTGTCTGTGTATGTGTCTGTGTTCTGTGTCTGTGGTATGTGTCTCTGTCTGTATGTCTCTGTCTGTATTTGTGTCCGTGTATTTGTGTCCATGTGTCGTATCTTG
>CM054139.1:62930728-62933228 GCA_028751875.1 Rapana venosa | reverse complement strand
AATTTACAAAACCGCATACACACGGGGACTGGATGTAAAAAAGCAATGAGTGCTTATTCCATTATCCTCGATATAAAAGAATAAATAAATAAATAATAAATAAATAAATGCCAAGGAGTACTTTAACGATGTCCTGGAATATCTTCTCTGCTGGACACAAGAGAGAAACGCCCCCCAAACTAAGCCTCTTGTCTGATTGTGGGGTCATTCTGTGGTTGTGTGTGTGTGTGTGATAGAGAAGAGAAGTCACTGTGGCTCCTGGCCACGATCTCTTTGCCTCCCTCCATTAGCAATATGGGATGCAAAAGTCCTGCAGGCCTGGATTAAGGTTGTGTTCTCTGTCTCTGGTTTTCTTTCTGCCTCTTTCTCTGTGTGTGTGTGTGTGTGTGTGTGTGTGTGTGTGTGTGTGTGTGTGTGTGTGTGTGTGTGTGTGTATCTGTCTGTTTCTGCCGCCAACTTTCTGTATGTGTGTGTGTGTGCGTGTGTGTGTGTGTGGGGGGGAGGGTTGTGTGTGTGGTGGGGGGGGGGGCGTGTGTGTGTCTGTCTGCTTGCTTGTCTGTCTGTCTGTCTCTCGCGCGCGAGTGCGCACGCTATGAAGTCTGGAGAGATATCACAGAGAGAGAGAGACAGACAGACAGAGAAAGAGAAACAGAGAGACAAACAGAGAGACAGACGGAGTGACAGAGGCAGAGGCAGAGACAGACAGACAGAGAGAGACAGAGACAGAGAAACAGAGAGACAAACAGAGAGACAGACGGAGTGACAGAGGAAGAGGCAGAGACAGACAGACAGACAGACAGACAGACAGAGAAACAGAGAGACAAACAGAGAGACAAACAGAGAGACAGACGGAGTGACAGGCAGAGGCAAAGACAGACAGGGACAGACAGAGACAGACAGACAGACAGACAACAAAACAACCGGGCAGTCAGATAGACAAACATAGAAATAGCCAGCCAGATAGACAAAGGGACTGATAGAGACAGAATGATGACAACGCGGTAAATCCATTCTTCATCTGTAACACGGTAACGATGACGATGACGAATGGCAGGGTGCTAAAGACTTTGTTCGCTTTGAGATAAGCCATTGGGTCTGTACTCTCCACTCGTTCTTTTCTCTCTCTCTCTCTCTCTCTCTCTCTCTCTCTCTCTCTCTCTCTCTCTCTCTCCTCTCCTCTCTCTCTCTCTCCTCTCTCTCTCTCTCTCTCTCTCTCTCTCCCCCCTCTCTCTCTGTGGCGAATTTTTCTTTTTTTTGTTTGATTTCGTTGGGTTTTTTTTCTCCTGAAAATTATCCCTTGATCAGCTTGGCTTGATAATAACAGGCACTTGCGATTGCCAGGAGAATATTTCATGCCTATTATTTGAGAAATGTTGTTGTTGTTGTTGTTGTTGAGTGTGCTGTTGCTTGTTTGGTTGCTTGTTATTATGTTTTGATGTTTTTAAGAATTGTCTTTCTGGGGATGCGTATATGTGTTTTTTTCCCAAATGATATGTTTGTGGTGACAGTAGTGAATGATTAAAATGCTAGTGGTGATATTGAGTGATTGATTACTTGATTGGTTGATTTCTCTTTCATTCTTTTATTTCGAAAATAATGGAATAAGCACCCACGTGGGGGGTTTTTCCAATCAGTTCCTGTGTATATGCAGTTTTGTATATTTTGTCATCCGTTCCCATCGGCACACAATGAGCTACTCTTCCGAAAAGCGGAACGGGTTTTAACGTGTGTGCGAGATGTTCTACGTGCGTTCAGTACACAGGACTTCGGTTTATAGTCTCATTCAAACGACTTTTGGGGAGACAGGAGTCGGCACTAACGTTAGCTCCAGAGGAAAACTCCTCTTGAGCGAGAATGGAATCCGGGCCAGCAGATCACGAATACATCACTCTACCCACCAGGCTATACCCCCCCCCCCCTCCCCCGCCATGGTGATAGGAGTGGAGGCTAGGCGGCAATGTTGGTGTTGGTGATGGTGTTATGGTAATGATGCTCATTGCGTGTGGAGGTGGTGATGGGGATAGGGTTTTCTTTTAACAGGAGTATGTCTTCAGGAACTTAAGTCCTCAGAAAATGACATGTATGGCTGATTTTTGTCGGCTGTTTCTTTGCTTGTCCGTATTACCTTATTTGATTTCGCTGTTGGTATCAGTGTGGTTTAATTTATTTGATTTTGTTTGAATGGTTCTGTGATTGATTGGTTCTTTGATTGATTGGTTCTTGGATTGATTGGTTCTTGGATTGATTGGCTCTTGAATTAATTCGTTCTTTGATTGATTGGTTCTTTGATTGATTGGTTCTTGGATTGATTAGTTATTTGATTGTTTTTTGTGTGTTTGTTTTGTTTTTTGTATTGTTGGAATGATAAAGTACTGAATATATCAACCCTGAAGATCGATAAGTTTTGCTTTGAAAGTTTGCATATGCCAAATTGGATTGGTTTGTAGGTTTCCAACTTTAGAGATATCGTAAGATTATGCTTTTTGGACTTCTATATTAA
>CM054139.1:62888228-62925728 GCA_028751875.1 Rapana venosa | reverse complement strand
CTACTACTACTACCACCACCACAGCAGATTCCACTGAACCAGCCACCACTAACGATGACATCTATCCGATGGAATTCTGATACGATAGGGACGGGGAAGAGAGAGAGAGAGAGAGAGAGAGAGAGAGAGAGAGAGAGAGAGAGAGAGAGAGAGAGAGAGAGAGAGAGAGAGAGAGAGAGAGAGAGAGAGAGAGAGAGAGAGAGAGAGAGAGAGAGAGAGAAAGTGGGGAGAGAGAGAGAGAGAGAGGGGGGTGGGAGAAAGTGGGGAGGAGAGGAGGGGGAGAGAAAAAGAGTGGAATGGGCATGGGCCAAAGACGACCACAGATGGCGCCGACAAGATAATCCCAGAGTAGCCTCCCTTAATGCTGTCGTCACAACGCCATTTCTGGGCTGAAGGATAAAATCGGACCGCTGGTTTTGTGTGGTGTGGTGTGGTGTGGTGTGGTGTGGTGTGGGTGTGGTGTAGTGTGGTGTGGTGTGGTGTGTATGTGTGTGTGTGCGTGTGTGTATGTGTGTGTATGTGTGTGTATATGTGTGTATGTGTGTGTGTGTGCGTGTATGTGTGTGTATGTGTGTGTGTATGTGTGTGTATATGTGTGTATGTGTGTGTATGTGTGTGTGCATATGTGTGTGTGTTTGTGTATGTAAGTGTGTGTATGTGTGTGTATGTGTGTGTATGTGTGTGTGTATGTGTGTGTATGTGTGTGTGTATGTGTGTGTGTATGTGTGTGTCTGTATGTATGTGTGTGGGTCTCTCTCCCTCTCTACCCTCTCCCTCCCCCTCCAACACACACACACACACACACACACACACACACGCATGCACGCACGCGCGCACGCTTACACACACACACACGCACACTTTTTTCTGTGGTTATTATACTCAGGGTTAAAAAAACAACCCAAAACAAACATGACGGTGTAGAAAAGGTAAAGAATGTTGCGTTCTGTTTGGGTTTTCTGAATGTGGTTCTGGATATTAATATCGCGCTCTGTGTGTCTGTATATTGTTGTTGCTGTTGTTGTTGTTGTTGTATGTGTTTCTGTTGCTGGGTATCTTCGTTACTCTGCCTCTGTTTGTTTCTGTCTTTGTTTCTCTTCTTGTCTGTCTGTCTGTCTGTCTGTGTCTCTGTCTGCCTGTATGTCTGTGTGTCTGTGTGTGTATGTCTGTCTGTCTCTCCCTCTCTCTCTCTCTCTCTCTCTCTCTCTCTCTCTCTCTCTCTCTCTCTCTCTCTCTCTCTCTCTTTCTCTGTTATTTCTCTCTTGAATCTATCTCTGTCTGAGTCTTCATTTATTTACTCTCTCTCTCTCTTCTCTCTCTCTCTCTCTCTCTTCTCTCTCTCTCTCTCTCTCTCTCTCTCTCTCTCTCTCTCTCTCTCTCTCTCTCTCTCTCTCCCTCCTCTATCTCTCTCTCCCTCTCTTCCTCTGCTCTCTCTCTCTCTCTCTCTCCTCTCTCCTCTCTCCTAATTTTTTTCTCCCTACCTCCTCATCCAGTAGCCCCTCCTTCCTTCCCTACCTTCTTTCTTTCCCGACCACTCTGTCAACCCATGTAGTAAATCTAACAGCATTCTTTTCTGTGAATTAACCCATTATACCCAGTCCTCCCATAACCTATAGCTTCTCAACTTAAGTGTATCGTGTAACATGAGAGGGGAAGAATGAAGAGAAGGAGAAAAATGATGAAAAGACAGAACATTCTACTGGCTGGCACTCGTGGAAGGAATCGACTCTGTGTGGTTCCAATGTTGCTGCTGAGTGCCAGACATCCTCCAGAGAATCTCTGTAGTGGACAGCACACGTAACTCATCCCTCGGCTGTGGGATTATTTGGAGAAGTGCAAGACATGCGAAATGTGCAAACGTGTCACCATACAAGCTAAGAAAGTGGTAGGAAGATTATGACAGAAAAAGACAAAGGGGTAGAAAGGAATGAAGGAAGGAAGGAAGAAAGAAAGAAAGGAGATAATGGTGGAAGAAAGGCGGAAATAAAGAAAAAGACATAATAGAGACAGATAGACAGGAGAGAGAGAAGAGAGAGAGATAAGAGAGAGAGAGAGAGAGAGAGAGAGAGAGAGAGAGAGACAAGAGAAGAGCAAAAGAAGCAGACAGGAAGACAGAAGAGAGAGAGAAAGGCAGAAAGAAAGACAGACAGAAAGAAAATAGGGGGGGGGGGTGCAGTGGGGATTGGGAGAAAAGAAGGAAGTCAGAATGGAAGGAAGATAGAAATGAAGGAAAGACAGGAAGGAAGGAAGGAAGGAGGGAAGGAGGAGGAGGAAGAAGAAGATTGCGAAGAAGAAGAATGCAAAGAAGAAGAAGAAGAAAAAAAAGAAGAATGCGAAGAAGAATGCGAAGAAGAAGAATGCGAAGAAGAAGAATGCGAAGAAGAAGAAGAAAGACAACAAAATCGACAACAACAACAGCAACAACAACAACAACAACAAAACAAACAACAACAACAACAACAACAGTACCATCAGCAAATCAGTGACGATGGGAAAAAGTTGAAGATAGTGTGATAACATAACAATGATGACAAAATGATGATGACGACAATACCAATCACGATGACCAGGATGCTGCAGAATATAATGGTGAGAAAAGAAACATAAGGAAAAATGAATAGAGAAGAAAAGACCGAGAGAGAGAGAGAGAGAGAGAGAGAGAGAGAGAGAGAGAAGAGAGAGAGAGAAATGGGAGGATATTTTTTAAATGAAAAGACTATGAGAGGGGTTGGATGTGAAAATAAATAAATAAATAAAGCACAACACAAATACAAAAAAATAGAGAAACAAAACAAAAAAACAGACAAAAAATCCAAACAAACACCCCTTCCAGCCCACTTCCCCCACCCACTCCCCCCCCAAAAAAAAACCCCACCCCAACAACAACAAACAAAATAACCAAAAAAACCACAAGCAAGCAAAAAAAAGAGGAAGGTAGTCAGTGACATTCATCTGTTGGAGGTATCAAGTTTTGCTGAATGATTATTTATGCAGACTATCTCTAAATTGCACAATCTGTTGCTATTTTTCCCCCTTTGCCATAACCATGCCCACCTCTATCACCACCTCCCCTTCGTTCTTATTTTTGTTTTGTTGTTGATGTTGTTGTTGTAGTTTTTCTTTTTTTTTCTCCTTCTTCTTCTTCTTCTTTTTCTCTTCTTCTTCTTCTTCTTTTTTCTTCTTCTTCTTCTTCTTCTTCTTCTTCTTCTTCTTCCTTCTTCTTCTTCGCATTCTTCTTCTTCTTCTTCGCATTCTTCTTCTTCTTCGCATTCTTCTTCTTCTTCTTTTCTCATTCTTCGCATTCTTCTTCGCATCTTCGCATTCTTCGCATTCTTCTTCTTCGTAGTCTTCTTCTTCTTCTTCTTCGCATTCTTCTCTTCGTAGTCTTCTTCGCATTTTTTTGCATTCGTCTTCTTCTCCTTCTCCTTCGTCATTCTTCTTCTTGCATTCTTTGTCTTTGCATTCTTCTTCTTCGCATTCTTCACATACTTCTTCTTCTATGCAATTCCTCTTCTTCCTTTTGCATTCTTCTTCTTCTCTTCTTTCATTCTTCTTTTTCTTTCTTCTTCTTCGCATTCTTCTTCTTCTTCTTCTTCTTCCTTCTTCCTTCTCATTCTTCTTCTTCTTCATATTCTGCACAATATTTATTTGCATACTTCGCATTCTGTTTAAGAAATTGCGGCAACCAGCTACAAAGTAGCATCCTGGATATCAACGCGAAAGTAAACATGAAAAAGAGAAATGAAAGAGGCCGGTGCTAAGAAGACTCCACCCTCCCGCGTCCCCCCCCCCCTCCCGGCAACTCCCCCCCCCCCCTTCCCCCTATCTCCCTCTCCACCACTCTTTCTGCTGTCTTGTCTCTTCATATATCGATCTCTCGGGTTCGGGTTTTTTTTCCCCCTTGCTCCTTCCCACATGGACGATCTATCGATTTGTCTGTTTCTTACTGTGTACTTATTCATGGTTTGGTGTCTGTCTGTGTGTCTATGTGTCTAGGTGGCTGGCTGCTTGGCTGTCTGTCTGTCTGTGTTGGTATCTTTGTCTCTTTGTGTGTATGTGTGTAAGTTTTGTGTTTACGCTTTGTTTTTGTTTTGTTTTTGTTTGTTTGTTTGTTTTCTTTTTCAAGGGTCGGATGAAAATGAAAAAGTACTTCTTCTTATTCTGCTGTCCTCTGAAAATAAAACATTGTTCTCTCTCTTCTTGCGCACGAAGAACCTCTAGCGCACACGTTAAATCCTGTTCCGCTTTTCGTCAGAGTAGGCCATTGTGTGCCGGTGTGAACAGATGACAGAATTTACAAAACCGCATACACACGGGGACTGGATGTAAAAAAGCACATAAGTGCTTATTCCATTATCCTCGATATAAAAGAATAAAATTAAAATCAAAATTAAACAAAACCTCCCCCCCTCTCTCTCTCTCTCTCTCTCTCTCCTCTCTCTCTCTCTCTCCTCTCTCTCTCTCTCTCTCTCTCTCTCTCTTTCTCTCTCTCTCTCTCTCTCTCTCTCTCTCTCTCTTTCTCTCTCTCTTCTTTCTCTTTCGTGAGATGGGTTGTGATTTCAAACAACATTGATTCTGTACCATGTGCTTCTTTGTTTGAATCAGCGTTGATGTTTAACACTTTATTGCTATTTCCAGCCTGCGTTGTGGTTTTCTTCTGTACTTCTTGTTGCTAAATATTATGGGAGACCTTAAGCAGAATGAAAGGGGGGGGAGGGGGCAGGCGTATCTTTGTAATATGCAAAACTACACTATTTCTGATGGAGTAAAATATTTGTGTGTATACATACATACATATGAGTGCGACTCCCTGTCAATGATTCATTCATGAATGGCTAATGTGCATATGCAAATTCACTGCTGATTCCCTTGTGGTTGTTTTCTTTTTATACGTGTCTCTCTTCCCAAAGGCAAATGTACTTTTGAACCCTTTAGAATTCCGATCCCCCCCCCCTCTCTCTCTCTCTCTCTTTCTTTCTCTCTCTCCTTCTCTATCGCTCTCTCTCTCTATCTCTTCCCCCCCCCCCTCTCTCTCTCTCTCTTTCTCTCCCGCTCTCTCTCTCTCTATCTATCTATCTATCTCTCTCTCTCTCTCTCTCTCTCTCTCTCTCTCCTCTCTCTCGCTCTCTCGCTCGCTCTCTGCACTTTTACTTCCCCCACTTCTTTATGCAGAGTTGGTTATCTCTGTTTGGGTATCCTCAACCATCTCTCCCCCTCCCCATCTCCTCTCCCCCCCCCCCCCAACCTCCCGACCTCCCCACCTCCCCGTTGTTCCCTCTCTTCTCCATTCCAAATGTCTGCTGTCAATCCCACCACCATCCTCCTCCCATCCTCCCCCATCCTTCCGTCCTCTTGCTCCCAGTGGCTCATCAAACGTGGCGATCTTAAGACTAAGGCCATGATTCCGTTACTTCCAGAATCTAGATCCGGATGGGGATGGAAATGAGGACTGTGGGGGGTGATGAGGGGGAGGGTTGAGGGTGGGGGAGGGTTGAGGGGTGAGGTGAGGGTGGTGGTGGTGATGGGGGTGGCTGTGATGGAGGATCGTTCCGCTGTCTTGAAATCAGGCAAGGTGCCAATCTGTCCCATGAGAGCTTTGACCCTTGTTCGTTGAAGATGACCAGCAGGCTGGACAAGCAAACATATGGTCAGTCGGATTAATGGACACTTAGTGAATCCTGGGGGTCACTTTTTTTTCTCTCATGGGCGGAGGGTTGGGTGGGGATGGGGTGGGGGTGGGTGGGTGGGTGGAAGAGATGCGGGCTTGTGTAGATGCATGCAAGGTCTTTGAGAAATGGGGGAGTGTAGGTTTGAGACAACGTGCTGCGTTCGTTAGTTCGTTTGTGTGTTTGTGGATATTTTTCCTTTTCCCCCCATTTTTTTCTTTCTTTTTCATGTCTTTATCTTTCTTTCGTTTACTTTTGTATCTGTCGTTCTCTCTGTCTCTATGTCTGTCCGTTTTTCTGTGTTTTTAAAAATAATTTCTTTTCTTTCTATCTGTCTTCCTCTCTGGCTTTCTTTGTTGCCCGAAGTTTCTTTATTTACTGTTTTTTTTCAGTTATTTACATCAGCTGCTGTATATCTTTCTTATCCATCTATTATCAGTTATTGTCAAATTTATGAAGATTTATTGCTAACTAATGCAACTTCTCGAGGGTCTTCTTACCAGCCTGCTTGATAAACGGGTCTTATGGTATGTTTTAAAGTTTAGATACAGTTTAAATACGGTTTAAATTGCGCATGACAATTTCACTTTTTTAGCATTTTGTTGATTAAAACGATCAGGAAATGTACATTTTTTGGTCTGAATTTTTTCATCTTTATTTTCTGATTTTAAACAATAAAGACATGTACTAATAGTGCCACACTACAGTTGTCATATTATGGCAACATTAAATCTAGCAGAATATTTATTGTACCGGATGGGGACTGGTAGAAGCTAGCCTCTTCTAACAAAGTGTGCATCATGCAATGCGTTTTAAATAACATTGGGGAGTTAGGGGAAGGACATACGAAAAAGATCTATTTTAAAAGGGAAGGAAATGACATATTTAAATAATCACAAATACTGACTAAATCCAAGAATGTCTATATTCCTCAACTTTCAACTTCAAAATAACTACTGCCAGATATACACATACATGAAGTAACTGTGTGACTCTATATTTGTTTTGAACAAGAACAACAACAAACAAGCTATAACAAAATATTACAAATAATATGATATAAAATCAATCTTTTATATCAGAAAAAAAATCGGATTCCAAAAATGAACTTCATGCTTAAAGCTCATGCAAAAGATGTTCTCCTTATTTCTTCACAAACATGTTCAAATTCTTCATTCTATTCTGAAAACCATATCTGAATCCAAGTCTTTACCAACAGTGTGGACAATCTTTATAGGCCGTTTCTCCAGCACTTTACGCGTTTGGAGGGCTATGAACTCGCCCCTTGCCTAGCAGGCTTTCCTAGCAGAAGGTGGTGTCCAATAGCTGTTAACCTTTACCTGGATTTGTGGACTGCACCGAATGTGCGCCTGATATCTGTAAGGTTTTAGCGCTTGGGTTTCAGCCTGGGTGGTGTGAGGTTTGAACCCCCTAGAGAGCTAGCGATAAGAGAATGAAAGATGCATCTCCTTGCAGAGGTCAGTGCAGTGCACATGACAGTGATCAGTTGGATTTTATACCTACATACCATCGCACATCGCTTATTTCAAGCATGTTTATTCTGAAAAACAACAACATTGTAACAACATCGGATGGGCTGGGCCTGATTTGTCAGTCGCTTAGTGGCAGCGCAACGCAGTTTTGCTCATATGACAGCCAACAATAACTGCTGCCTGCGCTGTCGACGAAGATTATAATCGTGTTGTTTATAGCCCCGCCGACCACAGAGGCCATATCGGAGCTGGTTTGGTGAAGAAGAAAAAGGGGATACAGCGCATCCTTTTAAGCGTGATTTTAACGCAGTGATGTGTGTGTATTTATTTATCTATGACAAAATTTGACAAATGGACGACAGAATTTACAAAACTGCATACACACGGGGACTGGATGAAAAAAGCACAGAGTGCTTATTCCATTGCCCTCCAAATAAAATAATGCATAAATGAATAATGAATGAATGAATGAATGAATAAATAAATAATAAATAAATAAATAAACAAATAAATAAAAAAATAAATAAATAAGCAGCAACAAGCTAAGAGCTCATATTGTGCTCAGTCTAATGGACACATTTTAACAAGCGAATGCAATGACATGAATTAATGGAAAACGACATAAATCTGTTGAGTGTTCTTGATAGTGTCGAATAATCATACGATAGTATGCTTACTCGTGTACATGTTTCTTTACGTTCCTATGTTTAGGGGGTTCGCATAATATGTCTAAGTTGCTACGATTCTCTCCCTTTTGTTAGTAAGAAGTCGTAGCACACTTCAGTTTTGACAGAAAGGCACGCTGACAAATTAGGTCCTGCATATTACACATAAATACAATGATATTTTGTGAGTGTGAATAGCTGCTTCGAGGCGAACAAATCCAAACCAAAACAAAGTAAATCTATATTTTGCTACACAAGTAAAAATACAGAACTAATGTTTACTTTTCTTGACATATACACACGCATACGCGCGGACGCGCGCGCACACACATGCATACACACATGCATACACACACACACACACAAGCATGTGGATAGCTGTCCACATCTCCTTCTTTTTTCTCAACGTTGTCATTGCTGTTTTTTCATCATTGTTATTATTAAAACATTTTTTAGTATCATTTAATGTATAACACAGCTATAATTCTGTCAAGAGTTTGCTTTTTAAATCAAATAATATTTGCACACGCATACCGCTTATTGAAACACAATGTGGTTGAAAAACTAAGCAGGTTAGCGGGGTTTTTTCACACTTCGTGGTTTATAACTACAAAAGGTGATACGAAGCAAAACCCTCTCAACACCAACAATAATCTCTTCATTGCTGTAATGGGTTAACAGTTAGTTCACAATACGTAGTTTTTAACTACAAAAGGTGATACGAAGCAAAACCCTCTCAACAACAACAAAAATCTCTTCATTGATCAGAACACATACACATGACGTTTGAAACTCCTTGTTCATTGTTGTTAGCGCATAGGACGGTAAGTCCTCGTGTCTTTACTCCGCATGGCCACAGCTTGCAGAACCAGTAGAGTAACCTGAACTTGTTGTCGATCATAAACTGCTCAAGCATCAATGGCCGCAACTCCATACCGTATTCTCCCGCTACTGTGCGCCATACAGTCATCCAACAAGCATCAGTGTCAGTCCTATAGGCTTCACATCTGTCAATATATCACATTAGCATTAACGCTGGACTAACTGCTTAAAAGAGAAACAAGTAATGGGATGTACAGCTTCAGATACCAGTGTAAATTGTACTCGTCCCTCATGGGATGATTAAAATGCTTTTGATTTTACTTTGACTTTGACTTGACTTCCCTTGACTTGACTTCCCTTGACTTGAATTCACTTGACTTGACTAGACGGAAGGTGGCAGAACGATTTACACATTCACCTGCCTTAACAAAAGTAAAAGTAAAAGGTTAGGTTCTGGGTTCGATTCCCTCCTGCCTTGCCTTTTTTTTTACATACGAGATGATACCTTCATCTGACTATAATATCTTGTGCATAAAACCGGAACATTACCTGTGGATCTTCGAAAGGAATGGTCAACTGTACCTTAAATATACCATGCATTCATTCATGTACTCTCTCTCTCTCTGTCTCTCTATCTCTGTCTCTGTATCTGTCTGTCTGTCTCTGTATGTCTCTGTCTCTCTTCCTCTGTCTGTCTGCCTGTTTGTCTGTCTGTCTGTCTCTCGCCCTCTCTCCCTCTTTGTCTGACTGTCTGTCTGTCTGTCTGTGTGTGCACGCGCTTTCACTTATACACTACTTAGTCCTCCCCCGAACTCTCTCCAGCATTTCTCTCCAGCGAGCAAGCTCTTATCTCCCTTACTTCCCTCAACCCCCTCCTCCCCCCGAACTTCATTTAACCCCATCCCCCACCCTCCCTGTCACCTCTGCTCACTGCTCCTCATCCACTGACCAAAGGCCGTAATTCCCTGCCTTCCAGAATCCAGATGCGGAAGACTAAGGAGCGAAGTGTGGACAGTGCTAGTGGGGGGTGGAGAGGTCATTCCACTGTCTTGGAATCCGTTAAGGTGGCAATCCTCCCTGTGAGACTTTGACCTTGCACGTTAGGGTTGACCAGTGCGGGATTCAGACAAACACGCGGTCAGTGAAAGTCAATGGACAGGCAGAGAAGTCTGCGAGGTCAGGTTGTGGGTGGGGGTGTGGGGGTGGGTGGGTGGGGTTCTTTTTATTTCTCCGGAAGGAAAACTGAATGTGTGTAGTTACAGTGTGGTGGATAGGAAGGACAATGTAAAGTAGGAAGATGTGTTTGTTTGTGGTGCTGTACTAAGTGTGCAGTTTGTCTTCGTTGGTTCTCTTTTGTTCCCGATTGTTTATTCTTTTATTTCCATTTGATAAATCAGTCACCTTTCATTCTGTCAATTACACTGTAAACATTCGATGAATACACCATTACTCTACAAAATGTTTAAGTAGTTTAATATGACTCTTCTTTGTTTGCTCATTGTTCACTTTAAAAAGATTTCTTTAAAAAAAAACGCTTTAAAATAAGTACTGTAATATCACCTGAACTGGGTTTTTTTTCATGTTCGGTACTTTAGAATGAGAGAAACACTGACCAATGAGGTGCCTATCTAACTAACTGCTGGCTTGGGTTGTTTTTTATTTTACTTAAAATTCCTCAGTTCTACTCCTATTTTCCTTCTTTCTATTATTCGTTTTTAATTGTTGCTTATGGTAATAACAATAATATAACTCTGATAGTGCTATAATATGTGTAATTAATATAAAAACTGAACTGAACGTATAAAACTGCAAGCAAACTTTAAAGTGTCTTCCCCACTAAAACTGATTAATCACCATTTTGCGGATAGTTTCCCCATGCAGTTAGGGTACAGATTAGATGGACAAATTTGGAAGTACTGCCCTTCGTTCTACTTAGTTACATAGCCCAACAGTTGGATGCTAAAAGTAGATTTTAATGTGGACAATTCTATACGTATAATTAATCTGTTAAATTGAGAGTTACGTTCTAATAATCCTCAATCAGAGAGGACAATGGACATTTGTCCAGCAATTTTCCTCGTTGATATAGAATGCCTAGCCTGTGTTTTTATGCGCGTTTTTTTTTTTGTTGGGGGGAGGGGGCGGGAGGGTGCGCCATTAACAAATGCATGAGAGAAATTTCTGAGACAGTGAGACAATAAGTGTAAACCTAAACAAAGATTTACAATTTCCGATATTAATACCAAGCGTAACGTTCATTCACCTCCATCCAGTGTTGTCAACACAACAAAACACAATCCTGCTCCTACCTTTCACAAAGTCATGCCACACATTCTAGGTCATGGCCAACAGGGAAAAAAAGTTAATAAGATCCCACAACAGACAATAAACACACACGCTCAACCAATCCCTTTCCCTTATTAGATCAGATCAAACCCCTTGCCAACCATGCACATTCCGTTCAGCCAATAAAACAACAAGGAAAACATCAAGTGGAAAGGGAGGTAAGACTTCATTACAATATAATCCGCGGTGACAGCTGTGGGCGCTGTAATTTAGCCTGTGTGCTGTGCTGTCTGTCTGTGGTGAACACGTATCGCACCGATAGTGACCCTGCAGAGCAGTCTCACTTCACTGGGAAGTGTGCATTCAACAACCAGCGTCGATGGAAATCCAGTGCACTCCATGCATCCCATCTGCCAGCATGACATGGGAACAGATGCTGGAGTCGCTGTTGTAGAAATATCATCCTCTGCTCTATGGATGTCAGGCCTAGTTTTCGTAACTCACCCAAACAATGGCGTGTCCGATGTATTGCCTGGGCTTTATCACAGTTCTTGATTAAACCATTGACGCTGGGGAAAACAGCAAAGTGAGAGGCTGTATGACCAGTGGCTTTCCCACTCATCGAATTCCACTTTACAGCTTAGTCTTCAGTTATCGACTATGACTCTCTGACTAGGAGGCTTGACTCGCACAGTCCTTATGTGCTGCAGCCCTGGGGGCTGGTTGGCCTTTGGAGAACATCTCCAACGCTGACTGTCCCTATGCCCTATGCCCACTTGGCCGAGAGAGTGGAGATGTACTGTGAGCAAGGCATCTCCACTATAATCAAATTCTGGCCAATTTCCGAAACAGCAGCTGCCTCCTCTGCTGTTTTGGAGGTCATCGTCGAAAACGACGAACTAACATACATACACAGGATTGTAAAAAAAAATTATGTTGTTGGTATCGTCAGCTGTCTTGTTTTATTCTATTTTTTTATTGATATATTTGATACCACTTTAAATCACGGCAGATTTCTCTGTGTGATTTCTCCGAGCTGCTCTCCCGGGAAGATCGCGTCGCCACAAGAGCAGTGCCACATATTTTCTTTTTCTATTCATGTTTCCCTATCAGAGTGTTGTTGTTGTTTTCTACAGAGTATTGCCGTGACCTCTCTCTTGTTCTCGTGGGTTCTTTTACATGCGCTAAATAATTATGTGTAAGACACGACCTCGATTTATCGTCTCATCCGAAAGACTGGTACCCAGACCACCACCCATGAGTACAACGGGGATCGACTTGCTGCGCACTTCCTCGCCCATTATTGGATTGTATCAGTGGTTGGTTTTGTTACTTGTCTTGTCTGAGTTCCACCACTCACGTCTCTGATATCTCTGTCTCTTTTCCCTATATTTGACATACCTGATCTTTTCACTCTGTCTCTTCTCTCTCTCTTCTCTCCCTCCTCCTCTCTTCCTCTCCCTCTCTCTCTCTCTCTCTGTCTCTCTCTCTCCATCTCTCTCGTCTCTTCCTCCTCTCCTCTCCCTCTCTCTCTCTCTCTCTTCTCTCTCTCTCTCTCTCTCTTCTCTCTCTCTCTCCCTCCTCTCTCTCTTCCTCCCCTCTCTCTCTCTCTCACCCCTCTCTCTCTCCTCTCCTCTCTCTCTCTCTCTCACCCTCTCTCTCCCCTCTCTCCTCCTCTCTCCCTCTCTCTCTCTCTCTCTCTCTCTCTCCCCCTCTCTCTCTCTCTCCCCCCTCTCTCTCTGTCTCACCCCTCTCCCTCACCCTCTCTCTCTCTCCCCCTCTCTTCTCACCCTCTCTCTCTCTGTCTCACCCCTCTCTCTCACCCTCTCTCTCTCTCACCCCCCCCTCTCTCTCACCCTCTCTCTCTCTCTTTCCTGAATCCTCTCTCCCTCTCTTCTTCTCTCGTCGCCAACACACACACACACACACACACACACGCCACGCACGCACGCACGCACACGCACCACCGCATACACACACACCACACGCACCTCCCCGTTTCCCACACACATACACACCACACACTTCGGATGAGACTATAAACCGAGGCCCCGTGTGCGAATGCACGCAGAACATCTTGCACACACGTTAAATCCTGTTCCACTTTTCGTAAGAGTAGGCCATCGTGTGCCGGTTGGAACAGATAACAGAATTTACAACAACAAAAATCCGTATACACACGGGGACTAGATGTAAAAAAAAGTACATGAATGCTTATTCCATTATCCTCGATATAAAAGAATAAACTAGAAATAAAATAATATAAAACACATACCACACAACATCAAACACATCACACACACACACAAACACACACACACACATTCCCTCTGCTCTTTTCTCACACTACACCAAGCCACCTCCTCTTCTTGCAGCAACAACAGCAGCAGTCAACTGCCGCTCTTTCTCCGATGCTGTCGCTGTCGCTGTCCCTGTTGCTGCTGCTGCTACTACTACAGCGGCTGTCTGATGGCTATTACAACTTGGACAAGGTCGCCAGACCAGACCGGACCAGACAAAAGACAAGACAAGACAAGACCAGACCAGGGAACAAGAGGAAGGGTTGGGAGGAGGGTATCAGAGGTGCCAGCTGCCCAAATGCCCCCTTCACGTGCCCCCCCTAGTGTCAATCGATGTCCAAGGTGGGATATGTCACCGATCTCTATTGCCTGTGAAGTTTGTAGCAACACTGAAGGTGTACATAGTGATAGTGATTCCTTTTTTGTTGTTTTGTTGCTTTTGTGTGTTTGTTGTTTTTGTGTGTGTTGTTGTTGTTGTTGTTTGCGTTTTGTTGTTGTTGCTGTTGTTTAAATCTTTTTTGTGCTTTTTCTGTGTTTTTTGCGTGATTGTTGTTGTTGTTTTGTATATAAACGAGTGGAGGTGGGGGGGAGAGAGAGTGGAGATGAGAAGAGAGAGAAGGAGAGAGGCAGACAGACAGGACAGATGAATGAATGATTTTTTTCAAGGGTTAAGATAAGCATGCGCAACTTTTTGTTTCATCCGCCCTTGCCCTGATTTAGACTATCAACAAAACAAGGTAATCTTATTACAACGCATAATAACAAATTATATACTACAATACATATCTAACTGACTGGGCATTAATTCGCGAGATACATAGATTTTTTTTTTTTAGAAAAGAGATATACGTTAATAAACCTAATAGATTCTAAAAAAATCAAACATTCACATGAAAACAGAGAGAGAGAGAGAGAGGAGAGAGAGAGAGAGAGAGAGAGAGAGAGAGAGAGAGAGAGAGAGAGAGAGAGAGAGAAGAGAGAGAGAGAGAGAGGAAGAGAGAAAAGAGAGAAGAGAGAAACAGGAGAAGACAGCAGATCAACAGAGATACATACCGGTATACACGAAACAAAGAGACAGACATATTATAGAGATAAACCCTGAAACAGAAAGATGGAACGAGACAGAGAAAAATAGAGGCAGAGAAGGAAAGGCATGGAGAAAGAGAAAGATATAGAAAGACACTCAAGATGGGGAAAACAAACAGCAGTCAGACAGATAGATAGACAGACAGACAGAACGATACAGACAGACAGACAGAACAGAGACTGGAGGCAAAATAGAGAAGAAACAGGCAGACAAGCAGAGACAGCGACATAATTATACAGAGAGAGAGGGGAGAGAGAGAGAGAAAGAAGAGCGACAGAGGAAGAAGAGAGAGAGAGAGAGAGAGAGAGAGAGAGAGAGAGAGAGAGAGAGAGAGAGAGAGAGAGAGAGGGAGAGTGAACTAGATAGAGAGAAACGAGGAACAAGAAGGAAAGAGGGAGAAAGAGATGACTAGAACTTGGAGGAAGAGAAAGATAGAAAACAGAAACAGAAAGACAATCATGATGAGGTAACGGACAAACAGCCAGCCAGCCAGACAGACGGGCAGACAGACAGGCAGACAGGCAGACAGACAGGCAGACAGGCAGACAGACAGGCAGACAGGCAGACAGGCAGGCAGACAGGCAGACAGGCAGACAGACAGGCAGACAGGCAGACAGACAGGCAGACAGATACGTACACTTAGAGGTTTAGCTAACTCGGCAGCACGTATGCTCTGGACAGTCATAAGAAACGTACAATAACAGCAGCAGCAACAACAACAACAACAGTAACAACAACACCAATAACAACAACTCTCCAACCGCTACACACATATACATACGCACACACAAACATCCTCCCCCCCCCCCCCCCCACACACACACAAAACGCTTGCTTGTTTGCTTTAGAAACGGCTTGTGTTTCCTTCTTAATTTAATGTTCTTCCTTGTTTTTGTGGTTGCTGCTTTAGGGTTTGTTGTTGTTGTTGTTGTTGTTGTATTCTTTTAATATTTCCATCTTCAATAATTTTGAACTGAACTACCCTGAGCTGAGCTGCGACGAAACTGAACTGCGCTGAAGTGAACTGCGCCAGACAGCATGTCAGGAGGCAGCTGCCCAAATATACTACCTGACATCTTGCAGTGTCAATCGATGCCTAAGGGCGGATTTCACAAATCGCGATCGCTGTAAGCTCATCACTTCACTGAAGGAATACTTATTGATTCTCCTATGCTGCTGCTGTGGACCGAAATAAACAAGGGTGGGGGGAAGGAGGGAGGGAGGGAGAGAGAGATAGAGAGAGAGAGAGACAGACAGACAGACAGACAGAGACAGAGAGACAGAGATACAGAGATACAGAGAGAGACATCGCAACAGAGATAGAGGGAGAGACAGAGACATAGAGAGAGAACAGAGACGGACGGACAGACAGACAGATAAACAGAAAGACACACAGACAGACAGAGACAGAGAGACAGGGAGAGACACAGAGACAGAGATGGAGAGACAGACAGACAGACAGGAAGGCAGACAGACAGACAGACAGACACATAGACAGGCACAGAGATAGAGACAGACACAGGAACAGAACAATACATGTTTCGTTTTTTACTGAACATTTTTAATCCATTGTGCAAATGAACACGTCAATTTCCTGATAAATGCATTGCCATAAAATAATCCTCAAACTGCATAGAACAAAGACGGAACAAAAATAAAGGAACAAAGAAGCAAACAGACAAATAAAGAAAGAGGAAACGGAGAAAGAAAGAAAGACAGAAAGAATGAATGAGAGAAAGCATTTTGGTGGGTTTTTTTGTTTGCTTGGTTTTTTTGTTGTTGGCTTGTTAATGTATTAGGGTTTTTTTTTGTTCGGGTTTGTTTCTTTGTTTCTTTGCCTGCTTGTTTGTTTGCTTCTTTGTTTGCTTGTGTGTTTGTTTGTGTGTTCGTTTCATTTGAATCACGTTGGTTTTTTCCTGAAAGTGAAGTGCACTCTGTGGCCTTTTCGTATGATAAAAGTGTACCGCATTCAATTCAAAGAATATGTTCAAACTATGCTTTATATTTGATAACAAAATTACTGGGTTTCAGAGCTCAGAACAAATTCGATAATAGAAAGACATTGGCGCAGTGAAAAAAACACAGAGAGAGAGAGAGTGAGAGAGAGAGAGAGACAGAGACAGACAGAGACACAGGAAGACAGACAGACAGACAGACAATGACAGTGACAAATTCTTTCATTTTTGGGATAATGAATAAGCACCCATGTACTTTTTTACACCCAGTCCCCGCCCTTAGGGATATATATGATATTAAAATAAAACAAACCCAATACAAGAGAGAGAGAGAGGAGGAAGTGGAAGAGAAGGAGGGGGAGGAGGAGAAAAGAAAAAAGAAAAGAAGAAGAATGTGAAGAAGAATGCGAAGAAAAAAAGAATGCGAAGAAGAAGAATGCGAAGATTAAGAAGAAGAAGAATGCAAAGAAGAAGAATTCGAAGACGAAGAATGCGAAGAATGCGAAGAGAAGAAGAAGAAGAAGAAGAAGAAGAAGAATGCGACGAAGGAGAAGAAGAATGCGAAGACGAAGAATGCGAAGAAGAATGCGAAGAATGCGAAGAAGAAGAATGCAAAGAAGAAGAATGCGAAGAAGAATAATGCGAAGAAGAAAAAGAAAACGAAGAAGAATGCAAAGAAGAAGAAGAATGCAAAAAAAAGAAGAAGAAAGAAGAAAGAAGAAGAAGAAGAAGAAGAATGCAAAGAAGAAGAAAAAGGAAAACGAAGAAGAAGAAGAATGCGAAGAATGCGAAGAATTGCGAAGAAGAAGAAGAATTGAGAAGAAGAAGGACAAGAATGAGAACAAGAACAGCACAGAACAAACAGAGAAATGACATAAAAGAAAGCAAAACAAAAATGGCATAACGGGAAAAAAGAGGACAGAAACCTGGAACATGAAAAAAAGTAAAATAAACTAAAGGACAGATGGAAATGGAAAAAAAACCTGACTCAAGGATAAAGAAAAATAAAAGAACTAAGAAATACGGAAAAAAGAAAGTAGGAGAAAGCATTAAGAAGAAGAAAAAGATAAAAACAACAACAAAAGAACGAGCAAGTGATCGAGCAGACTACTAAACCAAGCGTACCTACAAACGAACAACCGAACGAACGAACAAACGAACAAAAGAAGAAAAGAAAGAAAGAAAGAAAGAAAAGAAAATAAAGAAAAGAAAAGAAAAAAGAACGAAAGGACGGAAGGAAGGAAGACAGAAAGAAAGAAAAGGAAAGAAAGAAAAGAAAAGAAAAAAAAAGAACGAAATGACGGAAGGAAGGAAGACAGAAAGAAAGACAAAAGGAAAGAAAGAAAAGACAGAAAGAACGGAAGGAAGGAAGCAAGAAAGAGAACAGAAAAGAGAGAACGAGAAAAGAAAAGAAAAGAAAAGAAAGAGAACAGAAAAAAAGAAAGAGAAGAAAGAAAGAAAAAAGGAAGAAAGACAGAAAAGAAAGCAGGCAGGAAAGACATAAAATAGCAAAAAAAAAGGAGGAAATAACAAACATATTGAAAGAAAAGAAGTGCAGAATGTGCAGAGCAACATACAGTCCTAGCGACTTTTAACCTTCACCTGACCAGGCAATGACCCCGCAGTATTACCTCCCCCTCTCCTGCACCTAAGTCCTGTTCTCAAAATATTGAATACCTGCCTTTTCTTTTTCTTTTTTACCTTTTTCCATGATCGAAGTGACTGATGACAAAACACAAACAACAGCAAAAAATACCCCCCGAACAAACAAACAAACACAAACAATAACAAGAAATCTCGAACTCTAGTGTGTGGGTTTCGCCTACATGAATTTTCGCTGAATCATATGCCAAGATTGTTTCTACGGGTTACTGTCTTGTACAGACATGGCAGTGCTTCTATGCATCCGTTTTCTTCAAAACGAGAGATTTCCATGCTAGGGTTCGTATAAGTTTTATCGGGACGGGAGAGCCTGGTTGGTTAGAGCGTTGCACATTGCGCTCGTGATCTGCTGACCAGGGTTTAAATCCCCTTCAAGGGGGTATTTTCCCATGGAGTTAACATCAGTGCAGACTCAGCTCCACATCTCCCAAAAGTTTTTTGGATGAGACGATAAACCGAGGTCCTGTGTGTGAATGCACGCAGAACATCTTGCGCACACGTTAAAACCTGTTCTGCTTTTCGGAAGTGTAGGCCATTGTGTGTGGGTGGGAACGGATGATAAAATTTACCAAACTGCATACACACGGGAAATGGATGTAAACGAGTGTATATGTGCTTATTCCATCATTTTCTAAACAAAAGAATAAATTAAATAAAATGAAAATATCGGGTTCCCAAAACAGGAAAACATCAAGCAGACTGTTAAAATGTTACAAGCGGACTGGTTTATGCTGCTTTTCAAAAATCCACTAAAACAGATTTGCTGACAGACACAGCCTAGCGTAGACCTTATATATTAATCTACTCAACATGCTGTGGTTATCCCTAAACACTGAAAAACGGACACAAATCCAAACTAAAAAAACAAAAAACTAACAGTAACACTCAGAGGCTGTAGGCTTAGCGCTTTTAAAGACAAGTGGACAAAATCGTTCCTGGCGTTGAATTAAAAACCTGAGGTAGTTCTCGATCCACAATGACATTAAAAACATGCAGGGTCTAATTCTTCATAGGCGTGGGTTTTCCACCAGCTGGTGACAATGAGGCCTTCTCTAGGGTGTGGAGATAATGCCTGTGGTAAAAAGTTGGCATCGTAATTGGGGTTAAAAATACGATGACGTTTGCTAGCAAATCGCATCCACGCTCTCCAGTAGTTATGCTGAGGGTCTGTCAGTGTAAACAGCATCCGCGCCTTCTGGAAATTATGTGGGAGGAATTTCCTCTTTTCTATTCTCTTTGTTTCTGTCGTTTTCTTCCTGTCACGTCTTTGTCTATTTTCTGTCTTCTTGATCCATTTCCCTGCCTTTTATTTTTCAGAAAGACTTAACAGATAGTGATTCTCTTACATACCGAAGTCGGATGCGCTAGGGCTGACTTGTCAGGCGCTTAATGGGAGTGCTACGCATTTTGGCTGATATGACAGAGAAATAACAGATGCTGTTTGAGCGACTGACGAACAAGAAACAACTCAGGTTATAAGGTTTGTAGGATTAAGGCTTGTGTGCCGAGCGCGCGCGCTCACACACACACACACACACACACACACACACACACACACACACACACACACACACACACACACACACGCGCGCGCGCGCGCGCGCGCGCGCGCTATTCTGATATCTTAACAACATTATGTCAGCGGGTTTTTTTCCCACACAATACACAACGCTGTCCTCATAACTATGCCCCCACCCCCCTTTTTGCACCAATCTGAACAATCAAATAACTCAGCCTCAAGCTAGAAACATATCTTGAGATCGAAAAAACACACTGCTAAAAACAAACAAACAAACAAAATCATAGGTTTAAACCCAGACCACAAAATACCCAATCCTTCACCTTAACCACGAAGCCACAGCTATCATCCATCAATCGAAACATCACTTTCTGCAATTTTTTGGTTTTGTTTTTGCATGCAAATTAGTATTTTTTTTGGGGGGGAGGAAATGCGAAATGTCTTGTCGGAAATGTTTATTTTCCTCTTCAATGATGAAACATTGTCCAATGAATAAATGATGAGCATTTATACTCCCTCCCTGAGTGCCTTTGGCATTTCAAATATCTAAATCGGAAACAGGGATAGCTACACATTCATTAAAAAAATCAAACAAACAAAGAAACAAAACACAAATATGCCAGAGCCTTCATCCAATCAATCTGTTCTAGAGTGTCTGAGTTATTGGAATATTGGGGGGACAAGAAGAAGGACATCACATTCATTTTGCCGGTGATGCGTCATTTCTGAATTCTGCAGCTGATTTAAACAAAACAAAACAAAAAAATTAAAAAAAAGAAAAATCGTTGCCGAGAATCTTAAAATTCGAAAAAAAATCTGTGTTTTGGTTAAGTGATCAATTCGTATTTTCTACTTAATCTTAATCTTCTTGTTCTTGTCCCTCTTGTTCTTCGCATTCTTCATCACACTCTTCTTCGAGTTCTTCTTCTTCTTCTTCTTCTTCTTCTTCTTTTTCGCATTCTTCGCATTCTCCTTCGCATCCTTCTTCTGCGCATTCTTTTTCGCACTCTTCGCATTCTTCGTATTCTTTTTCGCTTTCTTCTCTTCTTCTCATTCTTTGCATTCTTCTTCGCATCTTTCGCATTTTTTGCACTTTTCTTCGCATTCTTTGCATTCTTCTCCGCATTTTCCTTCTTCTTCGCATTCTTCTTTGCATTCTTTGCATTGTTTCTTCGCATTCTTCTTTCATTCTTCGCTTTCTCCTTTGCATTCTTTGCATTTTCTTTGCAATCATCGCATTATATTTCCTCTTTGCATTCTTCTTCTTCGCAATTTTCTTTGCATTCTTATTCTTCTTAGCATTCTTCTGTCGTATGCTATTGTGCCGTGTTGCACAGTGTTGTGTTGCATCGTGTCGTGATGAATCGTATAGCATTTCACAGTACACACATTAGGCAACTCTTCCGACAGAGAACGCGTCGCCACAACAGCTCTTCCACTTTTATATTTTGCGTCCACAGATGTATTTCGTTTTCAATGATACTGCACTTTTCGACATGGCTTTACCTTGGACAACTAGCTTGAAGCCGTGTTTCTTCTGTTCCTTCAACTTGTTCTACTTGCGATAAACATTTTTTTGTACACAGAGTCCGAGTCTACCTCTATCTTTTCAGAAAGACTAGCAGGCTCGCTACTACATGATTGTGGTCTAGTGCATGGGTGAACATCTGGCCTTAGTCGAGATTGGAACCCACGAGCTTTTGCTTCCTTGAGGCGTGTGCTACTACTAGGCCATAGATCTATTGATTCTTCTTCCTATGATTATCGTGATCATCATCGTCGTCGTTGTTGTTGTCGTCATCGTTATCGCAGTGTGTGTGTGTGTGTGTGTGTTTGTGTGTGTTTGTGGGTGTGTGTGTGTGTGTGTGTGTGTGGTGTGCGTGGTGCGTGCGTGCGTGCATGCGTGTGTGGGAGAGAGAGAGAAAAAGAAAGGAAGAGAGAGAGGAGAGAGAGGAGAGAGAGAGAGAGAGAGAGAGAGAGAGAGAGAAGAGAGAGAGAGAGAGAGAGAGAGAGAGAGAGAGAGAGAGAGAAGAGAAAAGTCGCATTGCCTGGTAAGGTAATCTTTAATACGACTTTAATTCACATTTACATTTTTGGTGACATTTTCACGCCTGTCATATATACTCAATGTATCAGTATAATAAACACTACATCACAGCCCGGTTTGGTAAATGATATCTTAACATTATTGTCCAGATGTGGAAAATCCTGCGGCGGTTTAGAGGTAATGTATCTGGCTGGAAAATGACAAAAATGAAATTCAATACCCGTTTGAACCCGAAATCACCCCCTACCCCCCCCCCCCCCCCCCCGCCCCCCCCCCCCCCCCCCCCCGAACTACAAAATCGTGACCTCTCGTTAATGTGCTAGTCTTTCAGATGAGACATTAAAACTAAGGTTCCGCGTATAACACGCATTATAGTTGCTCAGCAACAAGAAAGTTATCCCTGGTACGGTTCTGTTGGGAAAAAAAGCTACTTTGAGAGGGATTCAGGGGAACAAGTACATATTATGCCAAAAGGAATCAAAGACAAACATGGGTGGCGCTGCTTTTATGAGGAACGATCTCTCCGAGGAGAGCATCCCAGATTTCACTCAGAGCATTATATATTCTACCGTGATCTAAAGGTGCTATGCAAATCAAGACAAAACAAGACAATCTACAGCAATATAACAAACCTAGAATGCATGAATTCTGAGGCAGATTTTTCTCTCTTTCATTTGACTAAACTAACCCCCAAAAAACCCGGTCTATCGTATGTCGACTGTAAACCAGGTTCCATTAAGCAAATGGTCTGTAGACTGATTTTTTGTGTGTATATGGTTATAACCATGTTTGCAGTAAGTGATGGTCCGTGTACTAGTCTTTCTAATGTGGCCATAAAGAAAGTTCTGCTAAGCGATGATCAGTGTTCTAATCCTTCGCGAGCGGCCATAAACCGTGTCCAATGTAAAACATGCATTTCTTGCACGTCAGGGGACTCGCAGTGACAATAGTAGTGTACTGAAACTGTTCTGCAGAAAGAAACCCATTTTCGCGGAGAAACAATACATGCACAAGCAGCTGAACATAGGGAAGGTAGCCAGTAAGCTGATAAAAAGAATTGAAAAGCCGTGCCATGCTTTGCCATTACCTTTTCCCTGGGGAAGACAAGGCTCATAATTATATCCACAATGAAAAGAAAAAGAGTTAAGTGCTTGCTGTTGATGTGTTGTTGCTGCTGTAGTTGTTGTTGCTGTTGCTGTTGTTGTTGTTGTTGTTGCTGTTGTTGCTGTTGTTGTTGTTGTTTAGCGCTTCCAGCTTAACACCCTAAACGACACCCAAAACAACTTTCAAAAGTACCGTTTTCCATAAACCAATGTAGGCATAGTTGGGGGAAAATGACAGTACTCGTAAATAGAAAAAAGTCTGTTTGGGAATGAAATTATAGCTACTGCTTTAAAGTTGCAGTAGTTTAACAGCAAAACACAACAGCGCCGATAACAACACAATAAAAACATCACTGATACGACTGGTAACAAGTAGACCTGCACTGAGAAAAACAATATTTACAGACTGAGAAACGTTTTCCCCCGTGGGGATGCCGGGGACTGACAGTATAAACAGTAAACCGATTTCTGGAAACTCTGTGCTAGAAATTTCATCTTTTCTATCACACTCTTTCATTCTGCCTTGTTCCTTTTTCTGCCTGTCACCACCTTCTTGTCTATTTTCTGCCTTCTTGATTCATTCTCCGGCCTTTAATTCCCAGGCAGACTTAAAAATAATATAACAATTCTCTCTTATGCCGAAGTCGGCTGCGCTGGGCCTGACTTGACAGGCGATTAAGGGCAGCGTGACGCATTTTGGCTCATATAACGAACAACGCTAGTTGCTGTCTGAGCATTCGACGAAGAAGACGAAAAACGAAGAAACGTGTTCGTTACTGGTTGACAAATGATACAGTTTAGTGTTGCTGTTTGGAAAAGCGTCTCGAATCGATGGCTTGCTTTTCCTCTCAATATTTATAAATATAAGTTAAAAAGGTACGGTAAAGGTGTACCATAACGTACACGGTCGTAGGGGAGCGAGGCATCAGAGACCTCACTCCTCCATGGGTCAGCATATTGAGGGTGGCGCCCATCTCCTCTCCCTCGCTGCTTTACCTTACCTGACCCTAAAGAGGGCAGGTACCCATTTACAGCTGGGTGAACTGAAGGAACTGTACTGAAGCCAAGGCGAGCACACGGTCACCCATCCAAGTGGTAACCACGCTCGACGCTGCTTAACTTGGCTGAGGGAAAGCGAGTGCTATATTAATTAAGGTTTCATTTTGAATAAGTGTATATGTTAGACACTAATACAGTTCATGACAATTCTAGATCGCTTTAAAGCAAAAGAACAAGGCCGTTTACATCAAGAGCAGCGCTACACACATTTTTGTTTTTGCTTTCTCTCTACTAATACATTTTTTTTCTTTAAGAATGTGCTTGTTGTGGGTTGTCTCTTTCCTTCTTTTACGTACGCTAAATCTATGTTAGACACAGACAGTGTATGTACTTTGTTGGTTGTAACCTTACACAATTTTGCCAAGGATCAATTTGGTTGCAGTGGGATCTTTTACGAGCGCTGAATCTGCATTACATTCAAAGCCTCACTTTATCGCCTCAACTAAGAGATTAGCACCCATACGACTACACATGATCTGTCAGACTGGTACAAGAAATTAGTTTATAATTGGGAATCTACACCGAAGTCGGATGTGCTGTGACAGACTTGTTAGAAGAAGAAAAAAGAACGAAAGAAAGAAAGAAAGCAACAAGCAAGGAAGGAAGGGAGGGATGGAGGAAGGAAGGAAGGAAAGACAGAAAGAAAGAAAAAGAAGAATGCGAAGAAGAAGAAGATGATGAAGAAGAAGAATGCGAAGAATGCAAAGAAGAATGTGAAGAATGCGAAAAAAATGCAAAAAAGAAGAATGCGAAGAAGAATGCGGAGAAAAATGCGAAGAAGAAGAATGCGAAGAAGAATGCGAAGAAGAATAAGAATGTGAAAAAGAAGAAGAAGGCGAAGAAGAAGAAGAATGCGAATAAGAAGAATACGAAGAATGCGAAGAAGAAGAATATGAAGAAGAAAAATACGAAGAAGAAGAAGAAGAATATGAAGAATACGAAGAAGAAGAAGAAGAAGAATGCGAATAAGAAGAATACGAAGAATACGAAGAAGAATACGAAGAAGAAGAAGAATACGAAAAAGAATACAAAGAATACGAAGAAGAAGAAGAAGAAGAAGAAGAAGAAGAAACAAGAACAAGAACAAGAACAAGAACAAGAAGAAAAACAAGAACAAGAAGAAGAACAAGAACAAGAAGAAAGCAAGGAATGCAAAGAAGAAGAAAGCAATGAATGCGAAGAAGAAGAAGAATTGGGAGTCAAGCCTGCGATTTCCCACTGTGTAGATAGTTGCGTTATCTCTAGACCCCCAATCTACCACACCACTGACTCTCCATTGACCATTGTAGTTCTGAAACAGTGTGTAGGAGTTGAAAGTGCATAGTCATTATACAATTTCCTGAAGCGGAACGAACCACGCCATTTAACAAAGGGGGAAAAGTGTATTTCTACTGAGAGAGAGGGAGAAAGAGGGGGAGAGAGAGAGGGAGGGAGAGAGAGGGAGGGAGAGAGAGAGAGGGGAGAGGGAGGAGGAGAGGGAGCGAGAGGAAGAGAGAGGGGGGAGAGAGAGAGAGAGAGGGAGAGAGAGGGAAAGAGAGAGAGGGAGAGAGAGAGAGAGAGAGAGAGAGAGAGAGAGGATCAACATTTACATTGAGAGAAACGAGTAAACACATTGGTGGCTTTTTCTCCTTCAGTCCTTAGTCAAAGAAAAAAGCAGAGGAGAGAGAGAGATAGAGAAAGAGAGATAGAGAGAGAGACACAGAGAGAGAGACAGAGAGAGAGAGGGTTCTGGATGCTGATTGGTGTATCAGAGAGTGCATGGTTAATCAAAGGGAAAAGAAAATGATCGCTGACATGAGAACGCGGGGGTTGGAGTAATAACGAGAGAGAGAGAGAGAGAGAGAGAGAGAGAGAGAGAGAGAGAGAGAGAGAGAGAAGACAGACAGACAGACAGACAGACAGACAGACAGGCAGGAAGGAAGACAGGCAGACAGAGGGACGGACTGACGGACCGACAGACAGATAGACAGAGACAGAGAGACAGATTGACAGACACAGAGGATGAGAGAGACAGATAGAGAGAAAGACAGAGAGAACACAAAAACAGAACGAAAGAAAGAAAGAAGGAAGGAAGAAAGGAAGGGAAGAAAGACAGACAGACAGAAAGAAACAGAAAATAAATAAAAGAAAGATAGCTAAGAAAAGAAAGATGGAAAGGAAGAAAGAAAATCAAGAAACACACACACACACACACACACACACACGCACGCACACACGCACGCACGCACACACGCACAGAGAGAGAGAGAGAGAGAGAGAGAGAGAGAGAGAGAGAGAGAGAGAGAGAGAGAGAGAGAGAGAGAGAGAGAGAGAGAGAGAGAGAGAGAGAGAGAGAGAGAGAGACGCAGAGAGAGGGAGAGAACGAGCCTAATTGCCTCAAGGCAAAAAACCCAACAACACCAAAACAAAACAAAACAAATCAAAATTTAAAAAAACACATCGAGATTTCAAAACCTTTACCCAAAACGAATCTAAACCATCCAAAACAGTTTTGGATAGATATTTCACTTTTTTTTTTTGTAAATTGGTGTAAATACATTCTATTCAAATAATCGATTACACAAAACACCAGCGAAGACAAGCACATAAGTGAAAGACATCAAGCCGTGGTTTATCTTATCCCACCCTTGTGACCGGCCATTTTGCAAATCAGCAACGGACTTTGCGCTTTGCCAACAATGAGACAACAAGCTAAGCCTACTGGGAGAAAAAAGTTGTATCACAACACTTTCGCACTTTCTGTCATTGAGTTAAACACATAAATAACCATAAGAATAAGTAAAACAAGTGGTTGAATGAAAAAAAAGAGGTGGTGAAAGTCCAAGTAGAAAATACTTTGTTGTTTAAAAAGTGAATGGAAAATGTGAACAGAGGAACACGTGCAGTTAAAAAAAAGCAGTTAAATAAGCGAAAGGAACATATCATTATCTTAAAAAAATATACCCCTTTAAGTCAAGGCAGATTTCTCTGCGTGGAAATCGAGCTGCTCTCCCCCGGGGAGAGCGCGTCGCCACAAGAGCAGCGCCACCTTTTTTTTCTTTTTCTTGTCTCCAACTGTATTTGTTTCCCTACCAGAGTGACTTTTTCTACATACTTTTGCCAGAGACAACTCTCTTGTTGCCATGGATTCTTTTACGTGCGCACAATAATTATGTGTAACACACGTACCTCGATTTATCGTCTCATCCGAAAGACTAGCACCCAGACCATCCCTCATGGTGTAATAGATGGGGGGAAAAGTGTCGGGCCCATACGGGGTTTGAACCACCGCACACTCCCGACCCGGACTTTTAGCTTACTAGGCAGGCGCTTTACCTCTAGACCACCGATCCAGTTGAATGTGTATAGCTTTGCTGAACATAGTATTTGGCGCTGTTCTTGTTCTTAGCAGCTCAGCTCTTTAGGCTTTTACACGAACATGTTTGTTACATCCATGTCCTGCATTTAGCACAAAGCGAAATACAGGAACGAAAGAAAAAGAAAACAACAAGTAAACAAAGCAAAACAACCCCGACACCACCAAAGAAAGAATCTCGCTGTATCATGTACAGATTCAATTCCACCAGCTGACACATCCTCTCGTCACGGAAGTGTTAATCCATACAGAAAAACCAGGAGGTTTATATATAAAACAAACATAAACGCATGAAAGAAGAACACATCGATATTTTCGCTTGTGTGTTTGTGTGTGTGTATGCACACGTGCGTCTGCGTGAGAGTGCCCCTTCTCTTCTCCTCTCTTCTCTTCCCTTTTCTTCTCTTCCTTCTCTTCCTTCTCCTCCTACTCTTCTCTTCTCTGGTCTCCTCTCCTTTCCCTTCTTTCCTCATCTCTTCTCTTTCCTCCTCTCTTCTCTTCCCTTCTCTTCTATGCTCTCTTCTTCTCTGCTCTGCTCTCCTTTCTTTTCTCTCGTCCTCTTCCCTTCTCTTCTCTTCTCTGCTCTCCTCTCCTTTCTCTTTTCTTCTCTTCTCTTTTCTCTTCACTTCTCTTCTCTTTTCTTCCCTTGTCCTCTCTTTTCTTCCTCCTCTTCTCTTTCTTTTCTTCTCTTCTCTTTTCTTCTCTTTTCTTCTCTTCTCTCTTTTCTTCTCTTCATTCCCTTACTAGGTAGGCTGCATAGCGTCTGCTATTCTCATGTTCTTGTAACTCTGCAGGAGTTCTTCCCGCTGGCCTTTACCAATACTCCAACTTCCCAGCAGCCCATTTTGTGTATAGGATGCATGCTGGGTATGTGTATGTTTCCGTAATCCACCGGACACAGACATGAATGATAAGATCTTGAACGTGCATCTTTGATCTTCTGCTTGTGTGTATGCGCGTGAAGGAAATTAAGAGCACTGACAATTCTGCACTTTTGAAGGACCTTGAAAATCGTCCAAAAAAAAGGTAATTCAGTAGATGATGCTGTAGAAATTTGAACCTAATACCTCATGGACCCACGGGATTGAAGTCAAATGGTGTTAGCCATTCTACTATAACGTCCGTCGTGTGCGTGGAGGGAGTACCTGTGTAATTGCTTGCTTGCGTGCTTGTGAACATGGTCTGGCAAGTTTGACACAGTGTTTCCTTGTTAAAGCCTCCTTCACTGCAGATGTCAGCTGTAGGTTTGTAGTCAGTCATAATATGATTTTTAGTATGCCTGGACTTTCAGATCTGTACCTGCTTTTACACTGCAAAATATTGTCTTCTCTTTTTTTTCAAAACAGTTTATCCTCCGCCCAGAAAGGGTACAATTTGATTTGTATATTCCACCTGCAAAGCATCATGTGTACCGAGTAAGAAAAACAAAACAAATTGAAACAAACAAGTAAACAAGACAATGAATACACACACACACACACACACACACACACACACACACACACACACACACACACACACACACACACACACACACACACACACACACAAACAGAGAGACAGAGAGAGAGAGAAAGAGAGAGGGGGGGGGGGGGGGGGGGGGGGGGGGGGGGAGGGAGAGGAACGAGAGAGGGAGGGAGAGAGAAAGACGAAGAAAAAAAATCAAACAGAAAAACCTGTGTCTTAAGTCATATCGATCTTCGCCCTCACTTGAATAACTTTACAACATGTACCATGTATGTCTTATGGCGATGTCTTGTCTTCGGTTTTTCTTCTTCTTTTATTAAAATTTTGCTTGGTTTATGTTTTTCAATGTTGTTTCGATTAGTTGTTTTGCATGTTTTGCATTTAAGATGCATCCATGTGTGTGTAGCACATAATAACCTCTTCTTGGAATTCTTCTCCTTCGAATTCTTCTTCTTTGAAGTATTTGAATGCTTCTTCTTCTTCTTTTGTCTTCTTCTTCGAACCTCTTCGAATTTTTCTTCTTCGAGTTTTTCTTCTCTTCTTCTTCTTCTTCTCTTTCTTCTTCTTCTTCTTCTTCTTCTCTTCTCTCTTCTTCTTCTTCTTCTCTCTTCTTTGTTTCTTCTTCGGGTTTTTTCCCCTTTAAGAAAAAAACCGAAGTAACAAGGATATGTCCTATTATCCTTGTTCACATTGTTTTGTTGCTAGTTAATTGTGTATTCGGCTATACTGTGTTTCTTTCAAGTATGATTTGTAAGAAAAAGAAAAAGAAGACAAAGAAGACTGTGGTGGAATCAGACACAAGCAATATTTAAGAAAAGAAAGAAACTAAATAGAAAGACAACTGAAAGAAATTACTATGAACAACAAGCAAACAGAAAAGGAACGAATGAAAGAAAGAAAGGAAGAAGAGAACGAAGAAAGAAAGAAAGAAAGAAAGGAAGAAAATACGGAAAGAAGGAAAGAAAGAAAGAGAGAAAGACAGACAGAAAGAAAGAAAGAAAGGAAGGAATAGAGAAAGACAAATAGACAGACAGACAGACAGACAGACAGAAAGAAAGAAAGAAAGAAGGAAAGAAAGAAAGAAAGGAGTAAGGAAGGAAGAAAGTTGATGGCAAGAAAGAAAGAAAATTGAAGGCAAGAAAATCCTAGCACGAAGGAAATTTAATGGAAAAATAACAGTAAGAAACTAAATAAAGAACGAAAAAAGAAGAAAGGAAGCAAGAAGAAAGACAAAAATAAACAAAACAAAGAAGGAAAGAAAGATAGAAAAGGAAGTACGGAAGTCAAGCAGAAAGAAAGAAGAAGGAAAGAAAACTATAGATGGAGAAAGACAAACAAGAAAGAAGGGGAAAAAATGAAAGGAATCGAGAAAAAAAATCATGTAAGAGTAAAAATTAAAAAAAATTAAAAAAGAAAGACAATAGAGAAATTTAACAAAACAAACCGAAATAAGCAAACAGATAAAATGCAGCCACGGTGACTTCACACAAAATGACAAAACCATCAGTTACAGATCTTTGATGTATCACTGATGTTTCTTTGATACATTTTTTCGCTAACTAATTGACACTAACAGAACATAAACTGGCAATGACATGTTCACAACTATCAATAAAGTATTAAAAAAACACACCAAAATGTTACCTTCAAAAACACAGCACTGTAAAACAAAAAACCAACAACAAACAAACAAACAACAACAGCAGTAGCAGCAACAACAATAACAACACAGACTAAACAACAACAACAACAACAACAGCAATAACACAAACATCCTCTAACACCACTACCACCACCAACACCAACAACAACACACAACACAAACAAACAAATCTCAACTCCAAAACATCACTCACCAAAACTTTTTTAACACAAAAACAAAACACAAGACTTTGAAACTCACCGCTCAAAAAACCAACTCCCGGCCCCTCCAAACAACCCCCTCACTTAGGGACACACAACCAAGTGACAAGACGCAGACGAAGAAGACCAGAAGAAGAAGAAGCAGAAGAAGAAGAAGGCAACACCACCACCACTACCACTGATGAAGATCTCCAAACCACACGCGTGTTAGCGCTTGAAGCCCACCACCGACACCTCCACGACAAAACAGAAGACAGGGACGGAAGGACGGACCACCGACCGACCTTACGACGTACGTACGGCAACGCACAGCAGCCACACAGCACCGCAGACAGCACGACAGCCCAGATAAATGAAAAGCATCGCGTCCAGCAACGACGCCAGCCGCATGACGCTTGCTTGCTGCTGCTGCTTGCTGCTGCTGCTGCTGCCGCGGCGGTGCGATGTTGCGCGTTGCGTCGCGTCGCTAGCGCCCAAAGCATCCACTGCTAGTGTAGTAGAGGCCTAGGCTACTACTACTACCAAGAGCTGAAAGGTGGCGATTTTTACTAACGCCCCGTGATAGTCAGTGGCCAGCGCGCACGAGGGAATACAGGGATTTGAGGGCGTGTGTGGGGTGTGTGGGAGTGTGGGTGTAGGGGGTGTGGGGGTTGGGGGGGGGGGGGGAGGAGAAGGGTGGGGGGTTTATACTTAAAGGAGAGAGGGTGTAGTTGATGGAATGCTGCTAGCAGTGATGAGTGAGTGAGGGAAGGAGGGAGGGAGGGAGGGATGGATGGAGCGAAGCAGTTGGTAGTAATAGTTCACTCTCTTTTTTATTGTGGATGGAGATTGCGGGGAGGATGAAAGATATTTGCAGAGGATGGTGTGGGAGTGTTTGGGAGTAAGGAGGAGGGGTGGGGGGTGAAGATCAGAAAAGGAAAAAAAGGTGGGGGAAGATGGTAGGGAGTGGAGGGTGGAGGGTGGAGATGGGGGGGAGGTGCCAGGGTCGGTGTGCTGAAATGCAGGTGCAGCCTAGTTATAAGTTTGGGAAAACTTTATTTGCAAGTGCCCACGGCTTTTGAAAGGAATAAGAGGTTGGTTGTTGTTTTTTTCTGTACCTATCCATCATTAGCCTCTCTGTCTCTGGTTCCGTTTGTCTGTCTGTCTGACTCTCTCTCAGAAATAATCTTACCTTTAAATTTTGAATTGATCTGTACTGAGTTGTTTTTCCTGTTTTCTGTTTGTTGTTGGTGGTGCTTTGTTTTTGCTTGTTTTTTTCTCAGCGATATAAGTTTTACATGATCTTCGATCATCAATGTCAATTTTTCGGAAAAATAATAGTTCAATATCTTTTGGAATCTTGTATTTTAAGTAGTTTCATGTGTGTCAATACACTCTTAAGGCAAACACTGAACCAAATGCGACACTGAATCGATTTCTAACATCCATAGTACATGTCTTTTCATTCTTTCTTTTTTAATTTTGACATCGCAGCCAATATTAACATTGATTACAAATCCATATTTGTTATATGACTTTATTATACCACTTTCAGTTTCAAAATTTTCCTGTCTAAACTGCTGACTTCCCTCCCTTGGGACGGCGCGTAACCACAAGAGCCTTGCCACCGCCATTCGTCAAAAGTATTTCCCGTCAGCCTGTCTTATCTTCACTCAGACAGAGGAAACGATGGGATGACAACATCAGAGAGTAACTAGCCTTGAGTGGAACGATTGCTACAGAAAGCAGAAGATCGTGGGGAGTGGAGGAAGCTGGTTGCAAAATCTTCAGTAGTGCCTCACGGTCCATGGGACAACGGGATAGGTGAAGGTGGTGGTGAAGATGTCTTCGCTTATTTATGTGTGAATGGGGCTTTTCCTGTAAAGATTCTTATTTAAGAGACGAATCTCTTGTTGCTGTCACTTCTTTTATTTTTTTAAATTGTTATTACGTACACTATTTTTTAGGGGACAGGATAGCTCAGTGGTCAGAGCGCTCGCTTTCCCACAGCCAATGTCAAGCAGAGTCGAGCGACGTTGCCAATTGGATGGGTGACCGTTTGAGCGCCTTGGCTTCATTCAGTACAGTTCCCCCAGTTTACCTCAGCTGTAAATGGGTACCTGCCCTCTTTAGGGTCAGGGAAGGTAGTAAGGGAGAGGAGATGGGCTCCACCCTCAATATGCTGGCCCCTAGAGAAGCTGAGGTCTCTGACGCCTCGCTCCCCTACGACCACATAGGTAATGTGACACCTTTACCTTACACTATTTTGATGCGTGTTGCACAGAAAACCTTGGTGTATCGCCTCATCCCGAACACCACACCCTAGAGATACCCTTACTCTTGGTCTAGTGGATGGGAGAACGCTCTGATTGAAACAGGGATACGTCCTTCAGATGAGAAAATAAGCCGAGGAGTGTGTGTGCAAACACACGTAGAACATCTTACACATACTAAAAATCTGCCTTTTAAAAGAATAGGACACTGCGTGCCGGCAAAAATGCATAAAAAAAATTTCGAAAACGCATGCACTTGGACGCTGGCATATGGATCGGTGGTCTAGAGGTTACGCGCCTACCTAGAAAGCGAAAAGTCCGGTCAGAAATGTGCGGTGGTGCGAATCCCGTTTGGTCCCGAAACTTTTCTCCCATTCATTAGACCATGAGTGGTGGTCTGGTTGGTAGTCTTCCGGATGAGACAATAAACCGAGGTCGCGTGTATTATACATAGTTATTCAGAGCACAGTAAAGAACTCAAGGCAACAAAAGAGTTGTCCCTGGCAAAATTCTATAGAAAAAGCCACTCTGACAGGGAAACAAAAAGAGATGCAGACAGGAACAAGAAAAACAAAATAATCGGTGGCGCTGCTCTTGTGGCGAAGCGCTCTCCCAGGAGAGAGCAGCCCGAATTTCACGCAGAGAAATCTGACTTAAAGTGGTATAAAACAAATAACAATAATAAAAATAAAGCAAATAAAATCAAATAAAATAAACAATCAAACACATAACACATAAAACTAAACACGGGTGTCATGTTTAGACATCATCCCTGAAGTCGGAAATTTCAGCTACAGTTACAGTGGGTAAAAAATGGTCGCATACGCAAAATCAAACCATCTCTCCTCTCTCTCTCTCTCTCTCTCTCTCTCTCTCTCTCTCTCCTCTCTCTCTCTCTCTCTCCTCTCTCTCTCTCTCTCTCTCTCTCTCTCTCTCTCCTCTCTCTCCTCTCTCTCACTCTCCCTTCAAGATTGATAACTAAATAGATATATTGAGATACAGAGAAATAAATAGATGAAGTATCAAGTAATCTAAAGAAATAAAAAAGCATATGTATGGTTTCTGTCATTAGGTTTCCCGACTTAGCAACATGATTACAACTGAAAGCAAAACGAAATAAAAACACAGCCAGACATGGAAGAAGAAAGTAAAGAAATGAAGGCAGGGAAGGGAAAACAGAGAGACCTGTCCCCGGTAATAATATGTAGCCATCAGCTAAACTAAAAGCCACAAAAAAGCAACATAAAGTGCAATTAAACAAACAGACAAATAAAATGAATGAATTGCAATAAGATGAAATGAACAACTAAATAAACAAGTCAGTAAACACAGCTTTAATCATGGCTTCTGCAATCGCCTTGTCTGCAAAAAAGGGGAAAAAATCCAGATGAAATTGAAAATAAAACAACAAACATATTAATACAAACAAAAACAACAACTTGTAAAAACACAATACTGAGTTTCCGAAATGATTGTTTTCTATCGCACCCGACAGTTTCTTTAGAAACAACAAAATAATGCCAGGAAAACAGGAGAACTGACAAAAAGCAAACGTTAAAGACAAAACAGCAAAGAACCCGTACTGCAAAACTACTTTCCAAAGATTCTAATGGGCGTTTGTTGTCCGTGATGCAAATGGCCTCCCTAAAGATGCTTTTGGAGCATAGAAACGGGGTTGTTTCTGTTGTTTCTTTGCTTCTGTTTTTCCTTTCTTTGCTTTTGATTTTATCTTCGTGTGTCTACAAAATCTCCATTCCTGCTTCCAACTGTTCATTCAAATATCCTTAGTAGGAATTCAGAAAACAGTGTCCCTAACACAAATGTTAATAACCGAACATAAAACATGAAGCAAAAAAAGATCACGTTATAACCAGCAAGAGATTTAAGAAGAACGCTAAAAAAAAGTATAAGACAAATGAAAATGAAACTAAACACGAAGTAAAACCAACTTAAACCCTAAACAAAATACAACAGAGTTTAATTCAACTAGATTTGAATGTAATAAAGCACAGCAAAGAAGTAGGAACAAAACCGCTCTGAATTACATTCCAGACAGAGTGTATAATTACTGCTGATAATTGACACATGACGAACACAAAAGCCCTTTCCTCCACATTGGCTTCACAGAACTTCCAGCAAATCGAATGGGGTGGATATTCACAAAATACTTTGTCAAAATGGAGAGTAAGATGGATGACTAAATGAGCAATACGTAAACAGGTAAAAATAGAACAGCTGAAATAAAAAATAAACAAATAAATAATAAAAAGTTCAATAAACGGATAAATAAGCAATAGCATACATAAATGAATAGATAAGCTGGTGAATTATTTGATAAGTAAATAAACAAATAAACAAATATACAAACAAATAAATAATAACAATAATGAAAAGAAAATGAAAGAATGCAAGATGAAAGAAAAGAGAGAAGAAAAGATAGATAGAAGAAAGAAAGAAAGAGATAAATTGTCATTGTCAAATTCGAGGTCAACACTCATATGATATTCAAAGTTTTATTCAGTTCTAACGATCATACTGCTCCTACAGATGGCCCCACACACACACACACACAACACACACAACACCACACACACACTCACACACACACAACACACACACACACACACACACACACACACACACACACACACACACACACACAACCCACACACACACACACACACAACACACAACACACACACACACACACACACACACAACCACACACACACACACACATCACCCACATCCCATCCATACATCCAAGCAGGAAACACTCTTTTTCATCAAAACCTGATGGAATGAAAGAGATTTTCAGAATGGCTTGAAGGCTGAAACTGTATCAAAAAGATGGAAACAAACAAAACAAACAAGAAAATAGAATACCCCCCCCCCCCCCTCAAAAAAAGAAGAAAAAAAGCCAAAAAAGCACCAATGTAGAAAAAAAATCCCTGCTGAGTGCAAACAGGCAGGTCCACCAGGGCTTACAGGCTGTAAGTCAGAATTGAAGGAAGCCTTGTGTGAGATGAAGAACCAAGTTGGACAACTGGTATGTACATAATGCCCGAGAAACTCTAACAAGCAGGAAGCGTCCATTGCATTAACACAGTTTGGTGGCTTTTAATCAGACTCCCAAGTCAAGTGCTAATGAGGTTTTGGAGGTCTTTTTTATAAAATTGTGTTTAGAGTGCATTCTGAACCCCCCCCCCCCCCCCCCCCCCCTGTCTATGCACAACTATATTCTTGCGGGTTTCTTCAAATCCAGCATTAAAATCAAGTTTTGGTGTGTTTTTTCCAAAATAGATTTAGAATCTTTTTTGGTCTTTGTTGACAAAAAGTAAACACACACACAAACACACACACACAAACACACACGTGCGCACGCACGCACGCACACAATATAAGCAAATACATCCCCACCTCTCCCACCTCCTTCCAATAAAAAAAACACCACCATTTAAAAAGAACACCCAACAACAACTCCTTACTGGTTTAAATTCCCTGTTTCTTCCATCTTTAATATGTTTTCAGAGAATGACGCAGAAGAAAAGGAACATGAAGAATACAGAGGAAGAACGCGTTGAGAAGTATGCCAGTGAAGCAGATTTTATTTACTTTTTTTAACTAAGGAGAGATTTTTTTCTAACCTCAGGCAATCACATTTATGAGTGAAGACTAATATTCTGAAAAATGTATCTATTTTGTAATGTATGTGTCAACGTTAAAACAGATTTGATCAAACTATTTTCAATTCGTCCCCCCTGCTTGTCACGATTCAACATATTCCTTTAGCCTCGTTTCCTGTATTTGATTGAAGTTATAGATTTAAGCTTCAGCTTTTACTCAACATTGTGCATGTATGTCTGTCCGGCGTGTTCGACGATGACCTCCAAAACAGCAGAGGAGGCAGCTGCTGTTCCGGAAATTGGGCAGAAATTTGATTATAGTGAAGATGCCTTGCCCACAGTACATCCCCACTCTCTCGGCCAAGTGGGCATAAGGACAGTCAGCGTTGGAGATGTTCTCCAAAGGCCAACTAGCCCCCAGGGCTGCAGCACATAAGGACTGTGCAAGTCAAGCCTCCTAGTCAGAGAGTCATAGTCGATCACTGAAGACTAAGCTGTAAATTGGAATTCCATGAGTGGGAAAGCCACTGATCATACAGCCTCTCACTTTGCTGTTGCCCCCAGCGTCAATGGTTTAATCAAGAACTGTGATAAACCCCAGGCGCTGACTGCAGCATTGAATCCTGGGATAAATGCATGCAAAAGTGTTGGTCTCTAGTTGTCAGATTTTTCAATAAAAGAGAAAAAAAAAAGATGCCTAGTGCGAAGAAATACTATACATGTTACACCACATTTGATCAACTTGCTGACTGGACTGGCCACTGACCAGCTACCCAGTCTAGTCCACTGGAAGAGCCTAAGGTAGATGCTGTGGATAGATATATTTCTGCTATCAACCAGCATTACTTAAAACTGGGCATCTGATACTCTACATGTGTGTAGCCACAAAATAAAACAAACAAGCACTGGTCAATGATCACGAGATGTCATCAATACAACAATCACCCCTATTCTACACAGACTGTCAATATTTCAACTTACAGCCCATGGGGTCATGGTCACAAAGAAATAAAGACGTGTCCAGTTTGAGCAATATAATCCCAGACAAACACTAAAAATAATAATAATAATAAGAAGAAGAATAATTATAATTATAATAATTATAATAATAATGTATGGAACTTATATAGCGCTGAATCTTGTAAAGCAACAAATCAAAGCGCTCAAAAAGCACTGATGGAGATAAACGGACAATCAGAAGGGGGTGGGGTGGGGGAGGGATGAACTAGAGGCCGTCTCTTACAACCGCTTTGCGCCACTGAATGTGGATGGC
>CM054139.1:62878228-62883228 GCA_028751875.1 Rapana venosa | reverse complement strand
TTGTAGGCTTCAGCTTAAGCTTCCACTCAATAGTAAGTCCTAGAATTAATGCAGGCACATGTTTTAGTCTTGAATTGCTAGTTCTTAAAGGAGATAAAGAAAGGTGACACGGAGCAGGTACAATTATTATACACATCACACCATAATTATCTTATAAACTTGCTCCCGAGATTGGTCGCTGACTAGCTGCACAGTCCAGTGCACTAAAAGAGCCTAAGGTATATGCTGTGGATAGAAGTATTTCTGGCTATCAACCACGGTTACTTAAAACTGTTTGAAGAGCTGACATTCTCCATGTGTGTAGCCACAATGCAAAAAGCAACAACAAACAAACAAAACAAAAGCACTGACAAATGTTCATAAGATGTCATAAATACAACCATCACCCCTATTTTACCACACTGCCAATATTTTAACCTACAACCCATAGGGTCAAGGTCACAAAGACATAAAGATGTGTCCAGTTTGAGTAAATATGGTCTAATACAACAACTGACGGGAATAAAAGGACAATCAGAAGAGTGGGGGCAGGGGGGGGGAGGGGGGGGGGGGCTTAGAGGCCGTCTCTTACAGCCGCTTTGCGCCACTGAATGTGGATGGCGCCATGTGCTGGTTCATCCATCACAATTATGTACCGATAGCTGGACTGGGGTGGCCGTGTAACCTCCTGTCGCCCCATACAACACAGGATCACGTGTCCAGCTTGACCGTTGGACCTCACAGTGGTTTTAATACTTGAGCCTGAATGGAATACATCTGTGTTCTGTTTTACTTGGTAGGGGTGTGTGTGTGTGTGTGTGTGTGTGTGTGTGAGAGAGAGAGAGAGAGAGAGAGAGAGAGAGAGAGAGAGAGAGAGAGAGAGAGAGAGAGAGAGAGAGAGAGAGAGAGAGCGAGAGAGGGGGGTGGGGAGGGACAGAGGCAGGGACAGGGGGAGACAGTATATGAATAGCACACAGCTGTGTATGTGTGTGTGTGTGTTTTAATTTTTTTTCAATATATTAATTTAAAACAACACCTATGACATGTCATATGATCGGAAGAGTATAAACTCTCTCTCTCTCTCTCTCTCTCTCTCTCTCTCTCTTCTCTCTCTCTCTCTCTCTCTCTCTCTCTCTCGCTCTCGCTCTCGCTCTCTCTCTGTCCATCTATCTATCTATCTATCTATCTATCTATCTATCTCTTTCCCTCTCAATCAGAGCTTATAAGCCACTTGCATGGGAACTGGTATTTCAGTAGGATGACTCAAAATTACATTTGACGGTATTGAATGAAAAAGAAAAGACTGGCAATTGACATTTATTGAAGCATACGATAATGCATTATGACTGACTTCCACATTTTCACATTTCAAGAAAAGCTCATCTTTTGGAAACACATCAAAGGCATCCACTCTCCAGCTCCAGCACTTTTGTTTGCCTTAAATTAGATCTGAATAGAAAAGGTATTCAAGTGTCAACCCCCAAAATGTGTTTGGTACTTAGCAAAATAGTGTTGATAACGTCATATACAATCACCTCATTTGTTGTTGCTTGTTGATGAGTGCTGGAAATATGACGGTAAATTGAGTTTCTTCTGGAGTGTTTTTCAAGTATAAGAAAATAATGAACATGTTAATCGTCGTAACACTTTCTTCCTAGTTCACGCCATATGCTGCGGTTTAGTGTAAGGATAAACCTGTTGTAGGAATAAACTTCTTCGTGCAAGCACAACGTCAATGCTCACCTAAGGTTATTATAACGGTAAAGATTATTATGTTGATTAATCTACATAGTTTGTTACAGGATTACCATTGTAAGTATATGGATTCAGAAGAATTTTTTTTTATTGAAACATGATGCATGGTGTGTTTACACGTGTGAAAGTGCTTTTTTATACAAAAACGAAAGTGTCTAAAAGCCAATGTTTACTGCAAAAAACAAATGATGGTATCAGGAATGGTCTGGCCATTATATACTGAATGGACCCACTAAACGGGAAATAATGAAGCATAATGGTATCTGAGGCTAAACAGGGACTATCTGATTCCAACTAAACCTTGCAATGATCGTGTGATTAAGGGCAGAGACCACAGACTTCAGACAAAAGGACTGTTGTGTCAGGGAATGGGCAAATCAGTCAAAGGGAGACATAGCCAAAGGCACGCACAGAATGGGGATTGATCAGTTCGGTGATTTGCTTTCAGGTGGAACTGTTTCTAAAAAGCAGGAATCTCCATCAATCTGATAACAACCTATTGTTGAGCATGCCTATATATATATATATATATATATATATATATATATATATATATATATATATATATATATATATATATATACATATATATATACTACATAATAATTATATATATATATATATATATCATATATTTTTCTATCTCCCCTCTCTCTCTCGCTGTCTCTCTCTCTCTCTCTCTCTCTCTCTATATATATATATATATATATATATATATATATACATATATATATGCATGTATATACACTCACACACACACACACCTATGTGCATGGATAATGATACAGACAGACAGTCAGACAGAGACACGGGCACAGACAGAAACAAAACAACAAAGACAGAATGTGCCATCACAGCCACCTTTCAGTCATGCTCCATCTCTCAGCCACGAGACACCCCCTTCCCCTCTAGCTTGTTTTCATGATTTCTCGGCTGCAAAATCAACTATCGCATGTTTATGAGTATGACAGATTTCACCACCACAGAGGGCCGCCAGAATATTAAGAAAACAATAATCTATAATAAAAAAAGAAGACAAAACTGTCAGGGGGTCAGTGAGTCACCCAGTAAGTTAATCGATCAATCAAAAACACTTTATAATATCCGTTTTGTTGACCACCAAGTATTTTCAAGCTTGTCAATTTGTTAAGGAAACGTGACAGGACAAGGACAAGGCAACGCAACAATCTGAAGGAAAAAAACCCACCTGAACCAAAGCAAAAATACACTCAGACATTATTTTCCAACCAGGGTTATTGATGTCAGTTGTGATGGCTACAACTCAATGTAAGCAGAAGTCTCCTTAACATTAGAATTAGATTCTCCATTGCCATCTTAATGACACCATACGTTTTTAATAAAGACATCAGTCCCTAAAACAACAACCAACCAGCCAAACAAACAAACAAACAAACAAACAAACATAAACAACCTATCCCACTAAAACCCCCAAACCCCATTGATTCTCACCCAACATCGTAGTACCCTGGTATGAGAGAGATAAAAACCGATCCTTAAGGAAAAGTACATACCTTAAGAAAGGATATGAAACTATCGGTGACAGACAGAGTCCCGAGGTGTCATCCAGCAAGATTCCCTGGATCATAGGAGTGTCTGAGAACCAAGGAAAGAAGAAGGGAGTGTCTGTCTGTGGGTAAGTGTGTGTGTGTGTGCGTGGGTGTTTTATTGTATCCCGTATTGTCTTGGCACAGAGGGGGCACAGAACAGGAAAGGATGGAGCGCTGATTTGAAGGACTGCATCCTACAGGGGATGGACAATGCCATGGGTGCTAAGTGGATATTTTGCTGTCTGGTGTAGTGCTGTGTCTGACATTGAGAGAGACAGAGAGGGGGAGAGAGAGAGAGAAACGCGGAGAAAGAAAGAGGGAGGAGAGAGAGAAGACACACAGAAAGACCGAGAAACAGACGGACGAGACAAACAGTGAAAAGAAAAGAGACAGAGCGAGAGAAGAGTGAGAGAGAGAGACAAACACAGACAGAAGAGGACAAGCAGACGGACAGACAAAGAAAAGAAGAAAAGAGAAAGACAGACAGGCAGAAGAGAGAGAGAGAGACAGACAGACAGACAGACAGAGACGGACAAAGAGACAGACAGACAGAGACAGACAAAGAGAAAGACAGACAGACAAGGAAGAGAGATAAGCAAAGGCAGAAAAGTTCATGTCCTACACTCCTAGAGCTGACGTCAAACTGCTAAATGCATAACCAAATAAATCAGGATGACAGAAAACAACACAAAACATATAATGCAAGACTTGGTTAACAGAAACAGCTGATAATATCAAAGTGAAATCTGATTGCGGACTCAAAATATGCCAGGAGTGAGGTTAGCAAGATCAGATATAAATGTCCTTGAAAAATAAAACTGGTGTTAAAAAGAGAACATTGATTGCGGATGTGCTCATCTCTAGTGAGAGAAAAAAAAGGTACACATTGTGTGTGTGTGTGTGTGTGTGTGTGTGTGTGGTGTGTTGTGTGTGTGTTGGTGTGTGTGTGTGTTGTGGTGTGTGTGTGTGTGTGTTGTGTTGTGTGGAGGGAGGGGGGGGGGGTTGGGGTTGTGTGAAAAGAAAAATGTCTAGCTATTCGTTGTTTTTGTCATTGTTGCCCTTTGTTTGTCTATTTCTGATTCTTATAAGAAGAAGAAGAAGAAGAAAAACAACAACAACAACAACAATAATAATGATAATAATAATAATAATAATAATAATAATAACAACAACAATAACAACAATAAAAAATAATTATAATAGTGATGATGATGATAATAATAATAATAATAATAATGGTATTATTATTATTATTATTATTATTATCATTATTATATATGGAAATTATGTTATGCTATGTATTATGCTATGTCTCCGGCTGTTTCTCTGCTTGCCTGTCTGTCGACATGCCTCTTTGTCTGTCTCTGCTTATATCTGCCTCTATCTCTTTAGGTTTTTCTCTGCGTCTGTTTGCCTGTCTGTCTACCTGTCTGTATCTGTCTATGTCTTGATGTATGTATGTCTCTGTCTGTCAGTCTGTCTGTCTGTCTCTCCCTGTCTCTGTCTTTCTGTCTCTGTCTCTGTCTGTTTCTTTTCTCTCTGTCTGTCTATCTGTCTGTCTCCCCCCCCCCCCTCTCTCTCCTCTCCTTCTTCCTCTTCCTCTCCCTCCCCCCCCCTCTCTCTCTCTCTCTCTCTCTCTCTCTCTCTCTCTCCTCTCTCTCTCTCTCTCTCTCTCTCTCTCTCTTCTTTGCCTCAGAA
>CM054139.1:62850728-62873228 GCA_028751875.1 Rapana venosa | reverse complement strand
CTAAATTATTGTTTACGTCACAACAATGGCTTAGTAAGATCAGATTAGATGTCTTTCGGGAACATAACAAATCCAAAAAAACAAAAACTGATTTCAGCTGGGATTGCAACTTTTGGTTTTTACATGAGCAATGGTGAATGTTTGTATTTACAAAAAAAAGGGTTTTGTGTACAAAAGGTCTAGTTGGTATTTCTTTTTTGTTTCTATATTTCGTCTTTGTCTCGTTATTTTGTTGTGTTTTTCTTCAGTCAATCTCTCACTGCCTCTGTCTCTGTCTTACTTTAAATCTCTGGTTCTTGCTGTCTGTCTTTCTGCTGCTGTATGTCTGGGTTCCTGTCTGTCTGGCTGTCTGTCTGGTTGGCTGGCTGTCTGGCTTCCTCTGTCTGTGCTCTCTGTCTCTGTCTCTGTCTCTCTCTCTCTCTGTCTCTCTCTCTCTCTCTGAAGACAAACTTACCTTTCAGAAACATATTGAAGGCGGCCACTCTTCAATTTCAAAGCTATCATTCGCTTCAAGGCAGATCTGGGCTATAAGCATACTTACAGCCAACTCTCCGACAAAAATATGTTAATCTCAAGAAATACTTTTGAATTTAGTGACATCGTCAACAAATAGTCACATCATCGTCTTGAAGCCCAACATGTTGGAACTATTAATACATAATCAATAGCAAACTAGGGAAATGGCATAAATAAGCGAAAGGTCTTCAGGTTGTTTTCAAAAGATGTAACAAGTCAACACGCCAAACCATAGCATTATTCATCTTCTTGTAAAGAAAAGCTTTAAAGTCTTGTAAAGACTGACCAAGGATATCGTACAGGAACAACACAAGGGGACAAAAACGAAGAGGCAGACGGAGAAAACCTAAGGAAGACAACATGAGAGAGTGGACTGGCCTCGAGTGGAACGACTTGCTACGAAAAACTGAATACCTCGAGGAGTGGAGAAAGCTGGTTGCAAATTCTTCAGTGGTGCTCCAACAGTCTACAAGAGTATGGGATAGGCGAGGGTGTTGATGAAAGCAAGCCCATTGTAGGAAGAAGCAAATGTTTACCCAAGTATTAACGATATAGTTTATAGATCACAAGCAGATGAACTATATACTCAGTACTCTACACATGCTCCTTCACAAACACACATTTTGGGCATCTACATAGTTCTGCTTTAGACACATTCCTGATTCCGAAATCATGAACATGTGCGTGTTTCCTGTTTTAGATCTCTTTTATACCAAAACAATACAGGCACACACTGTTTGCTTGCCCGAAAACTAGCCGATCGTGTCAGAAAAGATCCAATCTTTCAGTGCAGATTTCTGTGTCCAAAGACCTAAAAAAACAAGAAAGAACAAATGGCAACAACATCAGAAGATTAACGAGGACAATCTAATTCTAGCTAAAATTTGACTCCTGCAGAGAAAGTTCTAATGACTATTCAATAAACGGCAGATACCCCAGACTTCAGAAAAACTCTGTCGTTTTACAGACACTGCCAACATTTGGTCAAAGAGGGAATGGGTAAAGTCACGCACAGTGGTGCGAATGATGTTTTGGGTTGTTTTGATGTGTTTGCGAGAAAGAACATGAGATCTCTCGATCCGTAGGACAATGATGTTTTTGATAATACTATTGGAAAAAATGGATTAGTTTATAGTTGTATACAATCTTACATTCTGTGTGTTTATTTGCAAAGAAGTAGACTGCTGTGAGCATATCACACACACACACACACACCACACACACACACACACACACCACACACACACACACACACACACACACACACACACACACATACATGAAACAGATGATCTTCCAAACAAAAAACAGACAGAATACCACAAACAGAACACTTAGTTAAGGTCAGCTGAATGAGTTGGTCAGTCAATCAACAGGCAGTAAGCAGTCAGGCAGTCAGTCAGCAGCCAGGCAGGGAAACAGGCCACCAGCCACTCCAATGGCCTATCAATAAATCCAACCTAGCAATGAAACTTTTAAATCCAGCCTCAAGACATATTTATTTCAAACCTAAGATTTCCCCCCTCCTGTTTCCTATCAGAACTATCCCACCTTCACTAACCCATGTCCGTTCACCTTGCTAAAGTATATGACCTGTGTGAGTGTGTGTGTGTGTGTGTGTGTGTGTGTGTGTGTGTGTGTGTGTGTGTGTTGTATGTATGTATGTATGTATGTATGTATGTATGTGTGTGTGTGTGTGCGTGTGTGTATGTATGTGTGTGTGTGCGTGCGTGTGTGTGTGCGCGCGCGCGCGTGTGTGTGTGTGTGTGTGTGTGTGTGCTTTTGAAAAAAAAAATTGACTATTGCAATTTTTTTCATAGATTTGGTCTGCAGTGTAACATGTTTGTAATATCTGTTTGTTTAAACTATTGATTATTTGTCATTGGTTGTATGACTGTGTAGGATTAGGTTGAATACATGGGCTTTGATTTGTCTTTGCAAGATATAGCGCTATATGTTCCATTTTTTAAATTATTATTATTATTATTATTATTATTATCATTATTATTATTATTATTATCATTATTATTATTATTATTATTATTATTATTATTATTATTATTATTATTATTATTATTATTCAACTAATCTTGACAATCACCAGGACCTAACACATGAGCAACTGTGTTAAACAGGCACGGCACGGCACTGAGAGGCGAGGCAAGGCAAGGTAAGGCAAGGCAAGGCGAGGCAAGGTAAGGCAAGGCGAGGCAAGGTAAGGCAAGGCGAGGCAAGGCAAGGCAAGGTAAGTCAAGGTAAGGCAAGGCGAGGCAAGGTAAGGCAAGGCGAGGCAAGGTAAGGCAAGGCGAGGCAAGGTACGGCAAGGCGAGGCAAGGTAAGGCAAGGTAAGGCAAGGCGAGGCAAGGTAAGGCAAGGCGAGGCAAGGTAAGGCAAGGCGAGGCAAGGCACGGCACGGCACGGCACGGCACGGCAAGGCAAGGCAAGGCAAGGCAAGGCAAGGCAAGGCAAGGCGAGGCAAGGCGTACATGAGACGAGACCAGTCGAGAAGAGACGAGATGAAATGAGACAAAGACAACATGAGACAAGGCAAGACAACACACAGGAAAAACAAAACAAAGTTGTTTAAACAAACAAACAAAACAAAACAAAACAAACACTAAAAGTCATCATCAAGAGACAATGATTGACGATGTAAGCAGTGGCAGCTGCAATACACTGTAAAACATAAGACTGTATCGCTGAAAATAGCAGCGCTGTTAATAACTAAAATGACCTTTGAACAAACACCCCGAAATTTCACAAAAAAACCAAAAATCACAACAACTTTGTTCACAACGAACATTGTGATAGTTTGATGGAAAGGGAGAAAGCGAGCCTCGGGGGAAAAGAATGTTCCTTTAAAATATATATATATGTAAAAGAACAGATGTAAAAGGCAGCAGTGGTTATCGTCACACAATTCTGTGATTCGTGGAAGTTTTATTTCTTTCGTAAGAAATGAAAACGAAGAACATGCCTTGTCTGCAGGTACATTAGTGTACGGTAAATTGCATTGTGTTGTATTTGAGGTAGTAATAAAGGACAGTGGATCGGTGGTCTAGAGATAACGCGCCTGTCTAGAAAGCGAAAAGTACCGGTCGGAAGTGTGCGGTGGTTTGTATTCCGTTTGGACCCGAAACTTTGTCCCTATCCATTAGACCATGAGTGGTGGTCTGGGCGCTAGTCTTTCGGATGAGACGATAAACCGAGGTCCCGTGTGTTACACAACAATTATTTAGCGCACGTAAAAAAACCCACGGCAACAAGAGAGTTGTCCCTGGCAAAATTCTGTAGAAAAAAGCCACTCTGATAGGGGAACAAATGCAGTTGTAGGCAGAAAAAAAATGGATGCCGCTGCTCTGTGGCGACGCGCTCTCCCCGGGTAGAGCAGCTCGAATTTCATGCAGAGAAATCTGCCGTGACTTAAAGTAGTATAAATAAAATAGAATAAATAAATAAAGAAAATAGTAATCTTGTGTATTATTATTTTTCCACACACGTCATCTCATCTCATCTGCTCCCATAACACACAACTACCAGTTTCCCCCACTTTCAGCTCCTCTCAGCTGCTATGCATTCCATCCCAGCTGCTGCTAATTCTAGCAGCACTAGGGACTTGGAAGAAAAAGGGGCTGATTTAGCACTGAACCCTGGACCCTTGACTGAGTTATGCAGGATTTGCTCGCTGTTCCTCCGGGGTCGTAGGGGCACTGCTGTGATGAACGTTGCACCAGTTGGCTTCCATTTGCCGCGGTTGTGTGCAAGTGTCTGGGTTGTGGAGAAACTCTTCCATGTACATGTGCTAAAACAGTGAACCGATCCAAGGCTTAGAACACCGGTTTATTTTGCGGCATCCATCATTCACTTTCATTTTTGGAGTTATCAGCTGCCTCTCTCAAGCAGGAAATGACGTAGAAAACCATTTTGAACCGGGATATATTTATCTGTGCTACAAAATAAACCCGTATAGTCCTCACCTTGGGTTGGTTTACTGCTTTGCACATAGAGATGTGTGTTTTTATATGTGTGTGTGCGTTAACTAGAAAGAGAGAGAGAGACACAGAGAGAGAGACAGAGAGACAGAGAGAGATACAGAGAGAGATACAGAGACATAGGCAGACAGAGACAGACATACTGACAGAGAGAAAAACACACAAATAGGGACAGAGGCAGAAAGGCAGAGACAGGGATAAAAAGAGAGATAAAGACAGACAGACAGAGACAGACATACCAGACAAACAGACAGAAAGAAACGGACAGACAGAAAAAAAACCACATACCGGGACAGATGGGAGCAGAAGGAGACATGAACAGAAACAAAACAAAAAAAAAACAACAACGCAAAAACCTCCCCCAAAAAACTAAAAGGAGAGAACGGGGATGGATTTTGTTTTTGTTTGGTATCTGTCCTTTGTAACCACATCAGAGATCGCACTAACGCCAGAGGGGTATAAAGGCCACCCAAGAAATCCTGATGACTCCAAAATACCAGCCTAACTCTCAGTAGCAGACGAACACTGATGATATCATTGATGGTAATCACCGACCTTGGACCTCACAGAGCTGTTGGGTTCAGGGAGGGGGGGGGGGGGTAGCTTCATAACAAAAAAACAAACCAAAACAGCAGCAACAACAACACCAACAGACACGCAAACACAACGACAGAGATCACATCACACGATGGCTTGGATGAGTCAGATAAAGTACCATTCTTTTGGGATCGCATTGCACAGGAAATATAGAAAGAGATGGATGAAACAAACAAACCAACACACAAACAAACAAAACAAAACAAAAAGGATAACAACAGCAACAACGACGTCGATTGTGGAAGCAGTGGTTGCCCTTTTTTTATTTGAAGGAGCCTATTTGTGAAAGAGTGTTTGCAAAAAAGCAAACAAACAAACAACAACAACAACAGCAGCAGCAAAATGAACAAACAACCCCCCTCAAACAAATACAAGAAACTGATAAAAAAAAAAACCAAACGAAATAAGCGAGGAAACAAACTACGTGCGTGTGTGTATGTGTGTGTGTGTGTGTGTGTGTGTGTGTGTGTGTGTGTTATGTGTGTGTGTGTGTGTGTGTGTGTGTGTGTGTGTGTGGTTGGTGCGCGCGCGCATGCTGGTGTGCATGTCTATCTTTGTCTCTCTATGTCTCTGTCAGTATATTTTTTGAGCGCTTTGATTTGCTGCTTTACAAGATTCAGCGCTATATAAATTACATACATTATTATTATTATTATTATTATTTTTTATTATTATTATTATTATTATTATCTGTATCTATGTATGTCCGTATAATTATGTGTATGTGACCGTGTGTTTGGTGCGTGCGCGCCCATGTTGGTGTACGTGTCTACATGTATCTATATATGTCTGTATGTATGTATGTATGTGTGTGTGTCTGTCTGTATACGTGTCTATAAATATAAATGTGTGTATATTCGTGCGTTTTTTGTGTCTTTGTGTCTGTATGTGTCTATGCGTGTGTATGTGTGTGAACGCACGAGCGAGCGTGCGCATGTGTATATGTGTGCGTGTGTACGTGTACGAGCGCTCCAGTGTATATAAAACTATATTTTGTTTGTCTCATACACAGTCATATCAAAGTCTACACTGGCACCAGCCTACCTATCATTACAGGTCATCATAATAAAGAGATCAGGATGCCAACTAAATGTCAGGGGATTGTTACCAAACGAGGGCGGACACTAGCCCTGACAGTGACACAGGTAATTACAGAAACTTGATCTCAGTGGGATTACTGAAAAGCCACGCGGACTAATGCACAGCAATACCATTACAGGTTCAAGTATAAAGGGCGAGTGTTAACATTAGGAAACACTGGGGCAATCTGATGTCGACTAAACAAGCAAAAAACAAAACTAGTATGGTGTAGACAAGGTCTGATTTATTTTTCTTTCTGTGACTATGAGTCTTTGTCTGTCTGTCTGTCTCTCAACGTCTGGTCCTGTCTGTCTCTGTCTGTGTCTGTCCCTGTCTGTTTATGCATTTATCTGTCTGTCTCTGTTTGTGTCTGTCCCAATGTGTCTGTCTCTGTATAGGACCCTGCCTGCCTGTCTGTCTGCCTGTCTGTCTGTCTGTCTGCCTACCTGCCTGCCTGTCTGTCTGCCTGCCTGCCTGCCTGCCTGTCTGTCTGCCTGCCTGTCTGTCTCTCTGTCTGTCTCTGTCTGTCTCTTTTTCTCCCTCCCTCCCTCCTTCCCCCCCTCTCTCTCTGTCTCTCTCTCTGTGGGATGGGGACGGGATAGCCTGGTGGTTAGAACAGTGTGCTCGCATTCTGACGACCCGGGTTCGATTCCCGTTCAATGGGATATTTTTCCCGTGAGTTAACATCAGTGCAGACTCCACTCTCCCCAAAAGTCCTTCGGATGAGACTATAAACCGAGGTCCCGTGTGCGAACGCACGCAGAACATCTTGCGCACACGTAAAAACCCGTTCCGCTTTTCGGAAGAGTAGGTCATTGTGTGCCGGTGGGAACGGATGACAAAACCTACAAAACTGCATACACATGGGGACTACATGAAAAAAAGCGCATGAGTGCTTATTCCATTATCCTCGAAATAAAAGAATGAAATCTCTCTCTCTCCTTCGGATTAGACTATAAACCGAGATCCCGTGTGCCAACGCACGCAGAACTCTTGCGCACACGTTAAAACCCGTTCCGCTTTTCGGAAGTGTAGGCCATTGTGTGCTGGTGGGAACGGATGACAAAATCTACAAAACTGCATACACATGAGGACTGGATGAAAAAAGCGCATGCGTTCTTATTCTATTATTCTTGAAATAACAGAAAGAAACAAATAAAAATCTCTCTCTCTCTCTCTCTCTCTCTCTCTCTCTCTCTCTCTCTCTCTCTATATATATATATATATATATATATATATATATATATGATAGATAGATAGATGGATAGATTCACATATATATGTTCACCACACGCACACACACACACACCCACAAACACACACACGCACACACATAGACACACACACATACACACGCACGCACGCACGGACACACGCACACACAATGCTCTTTCATTCCCAATAAAACAGCCATGTTAGTCACATTCATCGTGTCCTCATGTTACATGGCACAAGTATATTTACGCTGATCCCTTATCTGATTGTTGCTGTGCTGGACTGTACTGTACTGGACTGGACTGTACTGTGCTGTGCTGCGCTGATCTATGTCGCCGTTTTATTGTTATTACCGTGTTGAGGTTCAATGTCTGCCCTGACCTGTCTGCCACAGTGTCAGTGATAGCATCAGTGCTCGTTTGGTAAAAAGCCTCTGGCAGTTAGTTGGCATCAGTCTTTCTTCATGACCTCTACGGTACGTTGGTGACAGTGCGGCAGCAGTTCCTGAGGTGATTGTGTATGAGGTTGTCGGAGCGGGCACACACACACGCGCGCGCGCGCGCGCGCGCGCACACACGCACGCACACACACACACACACGCACACATACTTCTTTGCTCTGAATCCAATAGCTGTTGGTTATTCTTGTTTTTCTTATATATGAGTATATTATGTGGTGAAGGGGATATGGGTGAGGATGTGTATGTGTATGTGTATGTAAGTGTTTAAATGATACATCAGTTTTCTCTGTTTATATCCATTAATTTTGGTTGTTGTTGTTGTTATTGTTGGTAGTGGTGGGGGTGGGGCTCTGGTTTATTTTGCCTTTTGTTTGTTTTGGGTTTAGGGTGGTTTTCTTGGGGAGGGGGAGGGGATATTTTGGACTCTTTTTATCGTCTTTTGTTAGTTCTATATTGTTCTTCATTTGTCTTGGCTGTTTTTCTTGTCCTATGTTAGTTATTGTCGCTGTTGTTGTTGTGTATGTATATTTGTGTTTGTTTGATTGTTTATTTCCTTGTTGTGGTTGTCCTTGTTGATTCATCATTTTGTTGTTGTTTTATTCAGTTGTTTGTATGGTTGAAGGTTTGTGTGTACATGTGTGTGTGAGGGGGGGGGGGGGGGAGGGAAGCAGTTGGAGTGGGGTTTTTTTATTCTGTTTTGTCTTCTTTGTTTGTTTTGGTTTGGTTTTTTATTGTTGCTTGTTTGTGTTATGACGGGGTTTTTTTTCAAGATTTTTTTAATTATTTGAATTGTATGGTCTCATATTTTTCTGGGATTTTTTGTTTTATTTTAATTCCACATATGCATATGTTATTGTTTTTGTTTGTTTGATTTGTATAGTTTACCATAGATTTTTTTAAAATTTTTATTCTATGTCTGCATATACATTATCTTTTTTCTCGTTTTTTTTTTTCTTTCTTTAGATAGATGGCTTGATGAAAAAAAGCAAATGCACTGCTTATTCAATGTACCATCTGAAAATAAAAGTTTGACTTTGACTTTGACTTTGACTTTGACACACACACGCATACACACATGCCCGGACGCACACATACACAGGCACACATACGCACACACCTACACACACGCACGCACGCACACACACACGCCCCCCCCCCCCCACACACACAAACACACACACACACTCACACTCACGCGCACGTGCACACACACTCACACCTGTATGTGAGTATATGTATGTATGTTTGTGTGTTTGTGTGTGTGTGTGAGGGGGGTAGGGGAGGTGCACGTGCGCATGTTGTCTTTCTCCTCCTAACTTTCGCATACTTCGTTCATCGACATGTTTACATCACTAACCACACGATTTTAACATTTCTCCATTGTCTGCACTTTTGGCATAAAACTAATCTTGGTTTGCTCTCTACGTAAGAAAAGCATTATCACGTATGTAAAGTGCAATATATATATAAGAAAAAATGTGCACACACAATTCCAAACTCAAAAGTGTCTTAATAACGAGAAATGAGAAGATGGGTGTTCACTCTAGCCCAGTCTCTAGGCCTTTGAAGAATTGAAAACCAGTCACAGGGGACCTGGTATAAAGGGTGCAGGATAATCATTAAAAGAATCCGTATGTAAAAGCCTATAGGAAAGGACACCGGAGAGAAGGAACATGTTGATTTGTGTGTGAAACTGTGCAAAAGTGATGTTATAGGTTCAAAAGCAGTTGCATGCTTCCGTGAGTGGGGAGGGGATGTTCTGAGGGGTTCTCTCTCTGTCTCTGTTTGTCTGTCTGTCTGTCTCTTTCTCTGTCTCTTTGTATTTTTGTCCAGGTCTCTTTCTACCTGCCTCTGTCTCTGTCTGTCTGTGTCTTTTTTGTAGGTGTGTCTGGTTCTATCGTGTCTGTCTTTGTGTCATTCTGGGGAGCATTTTGCATACTTCTATCCCTGTGTTTTTGTGGTTGTTTTCTTGTTTTTTTCTTATTTTGTCTTTTTTTGTGCGTTCTATTTATAGTCTTTCATCTTTTCTTACTTAACCATTTTATCTGTTTCTCTGGGTCTCTGTCTGTATGTTTGTCTGTATGAGTTTTCTTTTCTTTTTGTCTGTCTGTCTGTCTATCTGGGTTGTCTGTCTGTGTGTATGTATGTCTGTCTCTGTCTCTCTGGCTCTGTCTGTGTGTCTATAATGTATATCTGTCTCTCTTTTTCTCTCTACATATTGTCATATCTCGACACATCTGTACTGTTAACAGCACAAGCCCCCATAGCTCTTACGATCATCAAAAAAACCCACCCAACCAAACACATTGATACCAGAGCGAGTGTTGACAATACCCGCAAGATGTATCCCCGCTTCCAAGCATTCCCGTACGGAGTGATAGAGACAAGCCTACCGCAAGAAAGGAAAGAAGCCTAGAGAGATAGATATGTCACCGTGTGAAGCCACTGACCATGGCCGTAGCGAGTTTGATGTTTTGGGCTGGTCAGCAGCTGTGGCTGCATGTCCTTCACGCTGGAGGGAAAGATAGAGTGTATCTCACTGACTGACTGCTTAAAGATCTGTGGTACGCAGGGGTTCAAGATGCTACCCCAAAGTCTAAGGCTTAAAGTCTAGTCTGTCCTTTTACATATGCAGACATTAAAAAAAACACCCAAATCAGCAAGCAGGAAACACGCTACTATTATTGCTGTTGTTTCTGCTGCTGCTGCTGCTGCTATTACTGCTGCTGTTACTACTGCTACTGTTGCTGGTGGTGGTGATGCTTCTCCTATAGCTACTGCTTCTGCTACACTTACTGCTGCTTCTGCTACGCTTACTGCTGCTGCTAGTATTCTTACTGCTGCTGCTGCTGCTGCTACCACTACTACTCTTACTACTGCTGCTGCTGCTGCTGCTGGTGCTTCTCCTATAGCTACTGCTGCTGCTACTACTCTTACTGCTGCTGATGATGCTGCTACTACTTTTGCTACTTCTACTTCTGCTGTTACTGCTGCTACTATTGCTGTTGCTGCTACTGCTGCTGGTGCTGCTGCAGCTACTACTACTTCTACGACGACGTCGACAACAACGTCGACGACGCAGCCACCGCCGCCACCACCACCACCACCAACACCACCCCCACCACCACCACACCACACCACCACCACCACCACCACCACCACCACCACCGCCGCCGCCGCCGCCGCCGCCGCCGCCGCTGCTGCTGCTGCTGCTCCTCCTCCTCCTCCTCCTCCTACTACTACTACTACTACTACTGCTACTACTACTACTACTACTACTACTACTACTACTACTACTGGCATTGATGTATGTGCAAATGTGTGTGAATGTATGTGTGTGTATGTATGTGTGTGTGTCCGAATACTACATCAAGAGACTCTATCCATACACATCAAAAGTACTACTACAAAGACTATACGGGGCTATCCTATCCTGGTAACAACCCTAAAATGTCAGAGTCATTTCCAGAGAAAGACTGACGCTATCACTGACTGACAGTGGGACGATGAATGTAATCACAGACACTCGGAAATCAAAGAGCTGTTGGACAGAGAAACACAGATGCCGTGACTACAGTGGTTCATTCGATGTGACAGCGAGTCTTCTGTGAGGACACTGTACGGCATGGATATGGTCAGAAAGATCATTAGATTGTTGCAACAACACTAACACTAGTTGCCTGTTTGATAAACAAAAAAAGTTTGAAATATTAGTTAAGAAAAATACGAAAAGGAAGAAGAAGAAAGGTACACAGAGAAGAAGCTACTGATTAGAACAGAAACAGATTTGCTTTTGGTTGCCTGTCTCTGTCTGTATGTGTGCCTGACTGTCTGTCTGTCTTTTTGTGGTCTGTCTGTATGTCTCTGTCTCTCTTTCTGTCTCTGTCTGTCTGCATGTGTGTGTGTGTTTCTCTCTGTCTATCTCTCTGCATATATGTTTGTCTGCATGTTTGTCTGTCTGTCTGCCTTTCTGTCTGTCTCTCTCTATCTCTGTTTAACTGCCTCCCCGTTTCTGTTTTCTTCTATATTTCTGCCTCTCTGAACTCTCCCCTCCCCTTGTGAATGTGTGTATGTGCGCGCGCGTGTGTGCCCCCCTGCACATGCACCTCCAAAAATGCACTGACATCAAAGCAATGCAAAGGCCATAAAAAAGAAAATCCTGATGACAGGCAGATGTCAGACTGCTATCATCAGAGGCAGAGTGACCATATCGCTGACAATATGACAGGCAATCACAGACCCTGCACCTCAAAGAGATATTGGAAAGAACAAACAACACAGATCACGTCAACACTGCAACATGGTAAAAAAACAAAACCATAAAAAAACGATATCAGATAAACCTCTAGAGATAACACAGGACAGCTGGGAAATGTTAGTGTAACCTGACAATGGCAGTGATTTCGGGTCTTCTTCTCTACTCTCTTTCGCTTTTTTTTATACACCGTCACATGTGTTTGGGAAACATAGTGGCGAGTCCTTTCCAGCTCCTCTCGTGGGCCGTGCAGCTTAGTGTGCAGGGTTATCTCCATCAGCCACACAATCTTCTTCCTCAGGTCGCTGAATAGCGTGTGCACCTCTGAAGGATGTGCTCACCAGTCTGGTTTTCTCTACCACAGGCACATAGTAGAGGAGAAATGAGTTTAAGATTTGTGGATGTGTGGTGATTCAGCCTGTTGTGCCCAGTGCGGAGTCTTAGACCTATGACTTGTTCTTCTCTTTTGAGACAGGGGTAATCGTCCTTCTTTACTCTGGGTTGTGATGTCAGGTTACTCAGAGACAAGTTGCAAAGTCGTGACAGGAATTACAGCACAGATATAAGGATATTATTTGCCTTGGATGTTTTCAATTGCTTTGATTTGTCAAGCATAGTTCTTTTTAGAGATACTTATATTGATGATAGAGAAAATATTGGAGAACTCTCTCTACCTCTCTTTCTGTGCGTGTGTGTGTGTGCGCGCGCGCGCATGTGCGTGCATGCACACCCTAAGTTTCTATACCATTACAAAAGTGAGCACAACTTTCCAATTATATATATGCTTGATCTCATTCTGAACATGCTATACACCCACCTTGTTTCATCTTTATCATCACTGCTGATACTAACTTTTGCTATTTTGCTTTTCCTTGAAAGAATCCTACGCACATCCCACTAGATTTTCTACATGTCAGAAACCTTTACACACACGTAAGGAAAGCGTAGGCAGAAACAGGAAACTGGACACTGCCACCCTATCTAATCAATCACTATGGATCAAAAGGATTGGTGTCTCTGTTATCTGCTAGATGTATATCAGGCATCAAAGCCATGGTGACGACCAAGAGGCCTCAAAAGAAGGGCTGCATCAGGAGAGGAGCTGTCAGTGAAAGTCTGTGAGGAGGGCACCTCCCAAGGGAATTAGTGTGAATGTTGCTCAACTCTGTCAATGACTGCTTGTCTTGTGAAGGACAGTGTGCAAGTATCAAAGGAAAGTACTGCGGTGTCGAGAAAATGTTCAAACTTGTTATTGCATTTTCCTGTCTTCTTCTTGTTTTTCTTCTTCTTCTTCTTCTTCTTCTTCTTCTTTTTTCCTCCTCCTCCTCCTCCTCCGTCTTCTTCTTCTTCTTCTTCTGCTTCTGCTTCTGCTTCTTCTTCTTCTCCTTCTGCTTCTGCTTCTTCATCGTCTTCTTCTTCGTCAAACGCTCAGACAGCAACTATTGCGGTCTGTAATATGAGCCAAAATGCACTGACAAGTCAGGCCCAGCACAGCCAGCTTGGGCATGGGAGAGCATTGTTAATTTTAAGCCTTTCCGGTAAAAAGGCAAGAGAATGGATGAAGAAGGCAGGAATAGTCAAGAAGAAGGTGGAAGGAAGAACAGGAGCAAGGCAGACACAAAGAGATGGATAGAACAGAGAAAATTTCTAGCACAGAGTTTGCTGAAGGAAGGGGGATGCCATAATTATATACAAGACAGGCCCCTGGCATCCCCACGGGGGTATGTTTCTGTCTCAATTTTTGAGGTTTGTTTGGGAATTGTTTTCCTCACCTTTTCTTAGTCCGTCTATGCTTTCTTTGCTGTCCATGTGTGTGTGTGTGTGTGTGTGTGTGTGTGTGTGTGTGTGTGTGTGTGTGTGTGTGTGTCAGTATATGTTTGCCTCTCTGCATCTAAGTCATCAAAGTCGCCTTTGGCTTTTCTGAATCTCCCTCTTTTTTTCTTTCTCTGCATCTCTTTGCTTTTCCACGTCTCATTTCATCTTTCCGTCATTGATTCTGTCTCTTTCTGTTCTCTCCCCCCCTCCTTCTCTCTCTCTCGCTCTCTCTCTCTCTCTCTCTCTCTCCTCTCTCTCTCTCTCTCCTCTCTCTCTCTCTCTCTCTCTCTCTCTCTCTCTCTCTCTCTCTCCTCTCTCTCTCTCTCTCTCTCTCTCCCACTCACTCCTCTTTCTGTTCTGTCTCTGTCTGTCTGTCTGTCTTTCTGTCTTCTGTCTGTCTGTCTCTCCCCCTTCTATCTCTCTCTCTCTCTCTCTCCTCTCCAACTCTCTCCCTCTGTCTGTCTGTATCTGTCTGTCTGTCTGTCTTTCTATCTGTCTGTCTCTCCACCCTTCTCTCTCTCTCTCCCTCTCTCTCTCCCACTCTCTCCCTCTTTCTGTGTCTGTCTCTGTCTGTCTCTCTGTCTTTCTGTCTGTCTGTCTCTCCCCCCCCCATTCTCTCTATCTCTCTCTCTTTTCTCCCTTAAAAAAAAACAACCAAAACAAGTTAACAAAAATGGATGATACTTGGCCGAGTTTGCGCTATCTGTCAGCTATCTTTGCCCTCAAAGCATTCACACGTGGCCACTGAGGCCCTCCCAGTAAAAAAGGCAACGAGATAACACCATCGGTTAGTCAATCCTTTGAGGGTTGCAAACAATGGTATAGGAAAAGTGGACCTGATTCTTTGATGGTATGGTGATGGCGCCGACCTGTTAGAGGTCTGAGCTTTGTGTAATGGCTGTGAGGGTGGCTTCAATTGACGGAGGGAGGTGTTGTGGACCTTTCAGGAGGGATAATGTTGCCGCGAAGAAAGCAAATCGACTTTATCTAGTCAAGTGACTGTCGTTGTTGTTGTGTGTTGTTGTTGCTGTCGTTGTTGTTATTGTTATTGGTGGTGTTGGTGTTATTTTATTATTATTATTGTTTTTGTTGTTGTATTATTATTGTTGTTGTTGTTGATATTGTTTTTGCTGTTTTTGATATTTGCTGTGTGGTTGTTGCTGTTTTGTTACTTGTATAGCTCGTTTCGTTGTCGCTACATCCTGTTTGTTTGTGATGTTGCTGTCCTGCTATATTCAGACTTCTCATTCTGGGCTCTCCACTCTTACCATACCTACGTTCAACTGCGTCTTATCCTCATTGTTGTGTGTCAACAGAGAGCTTATTAATGTTAGGTTACCGTGGGGCTACCGAACAGAGTGGTCCAGCACTACAGTTTGGTCATTTCAGTGATGTTCAGTTGTGTCTGTTTTGAGCTAACACGCGCAGGCGACAGTGATAGGTTATTTTGTAAAGCCAAACCGTGTTCGCACAGATACCACACACACACACACACACACACACACACACTCAAGCACACACACACACAGGATCATGGCCACTAAAGTATCCCTTAAACGACCAAATCCCATGAAAATTTTGTCTCCTAAGACTTAGACACCATCTTACTTAGAGGTACACACGTGCAGGAGAAAACGAAGCTGAGGTCACGAAGAGACTAGATTATAATTATAGGGGCCACTAAATCAGAGGTAGTTTTCTTTGGTGATTGACTGTCAATGGCGATGAGGCTAGTTTCATGACAATGCAGCAGGTTTGAGAATAGTTGACAGCGCTGAACTCTACAATTAGTATCAGTATACATCACCGGCGTCAGACATGCTAGATATAATAGGTAGGAGTCTGGTAGAAGTCCGAAAAAAGCAAAATCTTGTTCTCATTGGATTTCAAAGGGCAATCTTCCAGTTAGAACTTGAGTCCACTATTCACTGAGCCTTGGTGGCTAGAGTTATTTTTGTTTTTCACTTTGTTAGAAACAAAAGGTCTAAAACAGATCAACTCAACATGAAAAATCACCATCATTTATATCGTCCAAAGAAGAAGCATACAACAACAACAAAACCCAGCCACAAAGCAACACAATCAAAAACAAACCAAGCCAAGCTAAGTCGTACCAAAACAAAACACATATGGAAACAAAGACAAATCTATCTTCAAGGCTAGCTTCTTTTCCTGTTCTCTTTCGTTCCTCAACTACACTTCCGATGTTCACCGTTGGTGATATTTTGCGTGTCCATCCGTGTTTGCCCACCGTGCAGGTAGCCGCATTCCGACTTCGGGGATGTATTCTGGATATGTACGTATTTCCGTAGCCCAACCGAACACGGATATGAACTCAGGGATTTTTAACGTGCATATATGATCTCTTGCGTGCGTATCTACACGAAAGGAACGAAGGCACTGGCAGGTCTGTAATTAGAATTGACCTGGGAGATCGTAACAGTCTCCACCCTTGCTTCACCAGACGCCGTCAAGATTAAACCCACGACTCATGGATCCATGGCATTGAAGAAGAACTGTCTTAACCACTCCGCTATGGCGTCCGACAAGGCGAGTTTCATTTTTTTTTCTGCCACCAACGTCCCATCTCCAGGTTTTACAACAACAAAAAGATTACCGAAGGACAAGCTAAAACGCTGCGCTCAGTCTCATCAATATAAACTCACTGGAGCAGCCCCTCCCACTCTCTCCTTTGTCCCTTCACAATTCACCAATCAAAAGCTTCTACAAAATAGTTATGTACCTGTTATGACAGTAACAATCAGATTGGCTAGACAAACGAAAATCGAGCAACCAAATCAAATTAAAAAAAACAACAATCTAAGGAAATGCCACACACATACGTGCTAGGACTGACAAATGCAAAAATAACACACATGAATTCAAAAACAAATATGCACACACACACAGACATATACAGAGACACAGACACAGGCACAGGCACAGACACAGATACACAAACACACACACACAAACACACACACACACACAAAACACACACACACACACACGCACACACACTCAAAGTCCTTCGGATGAGTTTACAAACCGAGCTCCCGTGTGCCAACGCACACAGAACATCTTGCGCACACGTTAAAATCCGTTCCGCTTTTTTTTCGAAAGAGTAGGCCATTGTGTGCCGGTGGGAACGAATTAAAAGATTTACAAAACTCAATACACACAGGGACTGGATTTGAAAAGCACATGAGTGCTCATTCGATTAACCACGAAATAAAAGAATACACTACAATAAATACACACAAACACATTTGTTTCTTTCTGTTTCTGTCTCTAAGTCTGTGTATCTGTCTGGCTGTCTCTGTATCTGTCTGTCTGCCTGCCTGACTGACTATCTGTCTGTCTGTCTGTCTGTCTGTCTCTCTCCCTGTCTCTATGTCTCTGTATGTCTCTCTCTCTCTTTCTTGCTCTCTCTCTCTCTCTCTCTCTCTCTCTCTCTCTCTCTCTTTCTCTTTCTTTCGCTCTCTCCCTCTTGCTCACACACACACACACACACACACACACACACACACACACACACACACACACACACACACACACACCCGTCTAATATCACAACTGTGAAAAGACGTTAAATGAATTTGAACACACACACACACACACCACACACACACACACACACACACACACACACGTACCCACGCACACACACACACACACACACACACACACACACATACACGCACAAACTGGATCGAAGACCCACGTCTCCGTGTGTGTACAACCCTTACTTGAGAACCAGTAGACAGCGACGTTGTCCTGTCTTCCTAAAACTCTTCACTGGCTCCAGATAAAGACAGGTATTGATCACAAGTCTTCAAGCGTTTTGTCATGTGTACTTGTGTGCCCTTCATCATTTGTCTGTAGCCTGCAGACTTTGAAGGCCTTTCCGTCCAAGCACACAGTGTATGTATCTTTTGAAGAAAGGGATGACGAGGCTTATAGATAGGGCAGATAGATAGATAGATAGATAGATAGATAGATAGATACACAGATAGATAGATAAAAGGATAAATAGATACATACATACATAGATACATAGAGATAGATAGATAGATACATACATACATTCATACATAAATACATACATACAGGTATCGATCAATCGACAGACAGACAGAGAGACAGACAAACAGACAGACAGATGAATAGATAGATAGAGAGTCGGATAGATAGACAGATACATAGATAGATAAATAAATATATAGATTCATAGATTGGTACATATATAGATACATAGATATATACATCGATAAATAGACATATAGATAGATAGAGAGAGATAGAGTTAGATAGATAGATAGATCGATAGATAGATAGATAGATAGATAGATATATAGATAGAGAGTTGGATAGATAGATAAATAACCTTATCCTAGATATCACAATCGGGTTTTTTGGTCTTTTCTGTCACTGTTTTTTACTATTTGTCTATTCCTTCTACGGTCTGTTTGATTTTAGGTAAAGGCTTTACCGACAAGTGAATAAAGCATGGGCTCAAACAGCCAGTGGGTATTTTCTTATGAATAGATGTATGTAGACATTTCTATTGATTGTATAATAACAAGTCCAAACATTGACTATTGCCACGGATGCTTAGACAACAAAGACTCCCCCGTGGGGATGCCTGAGGCCTGTTTTGATAAATAGCATCCCCACATTCTGGAAATTCTGTGCCAGAATTTCATCTTTTTATCCCTCTCTTTGTTTTTGCCTTATTCGTTTTCTTCCTTTCACCTCTTCCTTGTCTTTTTTTTCTACGTTCTTGGTCCATTCACCTGCCTTTTTTCCGGAATAAAAAACTTTAAAGATATCGATTTTCTCTCATGTCGAAGTCAGATACGCTGGGCCTGACTTGTCAGGCGCTTAACGGCAGCATAACTCATTTCCCCTCATTCAACAGACAACTATGGTTGCTGTTCGAGAGTTCGGCGAAGAAGAAGAAGAAGAAGAAGAAGAAGAAGAGAACAACAACAACAACAACAAGAACAAGAAGAAGAACAAGAACAAGAAGAAGAACAAGAACAAGAAGAACAAGAACAAGAAGAAGATGAAGAGGAGAAGGAGGAGGAGGAGGAGGGGAGGAGGAAGAAGAAGAAGAAGAAGAAGAAGAACAACAACAACAACAACAACAAGAACAAGAAGAAGAACAAGAACAAGAAGAAACAAGAAGAACAAGAACAAAAACAAGAAAAAGAAGAAGAAGAAGAAGAAGAAGAGAAGAAGAAGAAGAGAAGAAGAAAAGAAAAGAGGAGGAGGAGGAAAGAGAAGAGGAGGAGGAGGAGGAAGAGAGGAGAAGAGAAGAAGAAGAAGAAGAAGAAGAAGAAGAGAAGATGAAGAAGAAGAAGAAGAAGAAGAAGAAGAAGAAGAAGACGCGAAAAGGCAGCACGATCAGAGGACCTGGAAGTAAACATTTTTTAGAAGGGCACGGCATAAACAAAACACTTTTGGTTGCTTTGTTTTTTGTTACAAGTTCTGCATGGTGTTGTTTTTGTGTGAAAACTGTAGAATCTGTGTTTGAGTGCGATGTTCTACAAGACAGTGGAAAAGCTTTAAGTTGTCTGTCTTTCCTGTGTCTCTTTGTTGTTTTTTCTGTCTTTACGTCTGCCTGTTGAGCTGGTTTATTTATCCCTATGCATCTGTATATCTTTTGCTATCCTATCATTCTCTATGAGTGGCTAATTGTGTGTGTCAAGTCAAGTCAAAACAAATTTTATTTCCAGATGGTACATAGAATAAGCTATGAATTTGCTTTTTTTCATCAAGCCATCTATCTAAGAACAAATTTCTTAATGATTATACTGAAATACTACATCCTTTACCATTAATTTAAACCAGTGTGTTCAAATTCACATTCATTTAACGTATTTTCACAGTTGTGATATTAGACGGGAAACCAGTGTGTGCGTGCGTGCATGTGTGTGTGTGTGTGTGTTGATGTGTATGTGAGTGCGTGTGTGCGCACGCGCGCGCGCGCGTGTGTGTGTATCTCCCCTGTGCAAACACGTCAGAGATTGCACTGACATCAAAGTGCTGCACGTGCCATAAAGAACATTCTGATGACAGCCAAATATCAGACTCCCATTTCAGGGGAAGTTTGATAATATCACTGTCAATATGACTAGTAATCACAGACCTTGGACCTCAAAGAGATATTCGAACGAGCAATGCAGATCACATCACAGCAGCAGCAGCAGTACGGTAAACACAAAATCAAATAACAAAGCTATGGTGACAACACAGAATAGGATAGGAGGGAGATTTCAGTGTGACCAAACAGCTGCAGTGATTTCAGGCATTGGTACATGTTTGTAAAGGGACTTATGGAAAATACAGTGCATAAACAAGCGCATGTAATAATACATGCAAGGAAATATGTGTGCAGCAAGTGTATGTGTGCTTGTGTGTGCGTTTGAATGTTTTTGACTTATTCTCACAAACACTTATATATATATACTTATTCTCACAAACACTTAATGTCGTCTAATATCACTTTAAGTGAACAGACGTAAAATTGAAGACACACACACTTAATGTCGCTTTGCTTTCTTATAATTTTGAATGTATAATACCCTGGTAGTTTCGTCTAGTTTTTTTCTTCTTCCTGTGCATATTTCTTCTCATTTTGTTTCAAAGATAACGCACAACTAATGTGTACATGCATGCATGGTAGGATATGCTTTTTTCTGTCTGCATGATCTCAACCTAAACACCATACACACATTGCTTTGTTTTCAACCTCAATGTACACATGTCTTTGATTTCGCTCTAGAAGTGGCTCCTGCGCAACCTAGAAGTGTCTGCATCAGAATCATTACACATATGTAAGAGAAGCGTGGACAGAAACAGGAAACTGGACACTATCGTCATATCTAGACAATCGCCGACGATCAGAAGGGGGGCCTCTCTGCTAGACGCATATCGGGCATCAAAGCCATGGTAATGGCTATGAGGCCTCAGAGCATTCACTGCATGACAAAAGGAGTTGTAAATGACTCCTCGTTTAGGAGGGTACGTGGCAAGAGGACCAGTTGATCCTGACTACACATTGTCATTGGTAGCTGATCCCGAAAGAGACAGGGTGCATACCTCGAGGAAAAGTTCTGCCATGTAGAAGAAATGTTTTTGAACTTATTTTCTTATTTTTCTATCTCAGTTTTCTTGCCCACGCCTGCGCGCGCGCGCGTGTGTGTATGTGTGTTTGTGTATGTGTGTGTGTTTGTGTGTGTGTGTGTGTGTGTTTTCTGTGCGTACATGTCTGTCTGTCTGATTTTATAGTGCTATCTGTGGGTCTGTGTGTCTGTATGTCTGAGTATCTGTCTACCTCTTTGTCTCTGTCATTTCAGGTTTCTTTCAGATTCTTTATATCTCTTGTCTCTTTCTGTTATTATCTGTATCTGGGTCTGCTTCTCTCTGCCTTACTGTGTCTCTCCATGTTTGAGTGTGTGTGTGTGTGCGTGCGCGCGCGCTTGCACGTGTGTGTGCGTGCGTGCGAGCGTGCGCTCGCGCGTGCGTGTATGAGTGTGAGTGTGTGTATTTGGCAACTGCACACTTTAGTTCCTGTTTCGCCTCATTTTTCTTGTTCTTTCACTCTGCTTTCACTCTTTCGTCCAAACCGTGTTTGAGCTCCATGTTTGATCCTGTCTTTTAAGCCTATCTTTCATTTCTTCCCGTATCTTTTTTTTCTTAACCTTCTTCAAACAAAGTCTATCTGCAAGCCCATCTAGATGTCAGTCTGTGACCCCAAGCATATACCCCACCCCCCACCCCTTGGGCAAACACCGATGACACAGGAGCTAGTTTGCGCTATCCATCAGATATCTCTTACTTCAAAGCATTTACACGAAACCACACAGACCGTTCCATCAAAAAGAAATAGGGTAATGCCACCAGTTAGTAAAAGCCTCTGAGAGTTTTAAAACAAAGGCATGGGGAACAATGGACCCGATTCTTTGATGGTGTGGGGATGGCGCCAACTTGTTAGAGGTCTGAGCTTTGCGTAATAGCTGTGACAGTGGCTTCACTTGGGGCATAACAGGATGCAGTGGACATCTTAGGGAGAAAAAGTGGTGGTAGTGGGAGCGGGGGGGAGGGATGTTAAAGAGAAAAAAACGTTTTTTGGTTATTGCTGCTGATTTTGTTGTTGTTGTGTTGTTGTTGTTTTTGTCGTTGTTGTTGTTGCTGTTGCTGTTATTGTTGTAGTTGTTGTTTTCACACACATTTGTGCGTGCGCACCCCCCACCCCCCACACGCTCACTCGCACACACGCACACACACACACATGCGCACTCTCTCTCTCACGGACACACACACTCGCACACACGCACACACACACGCGCACTCTCTCTCTCTCTCTCTCTCTCTCTCTCTCTCTCTCTCTCACGCACACACACAGACACACGCGCGCGCAAGCACGAACGCACTCACACACACACACACACAATAGCATGCGAGCACACACACATACTCTCTGTCTCTGTCTCTATCTCTCTTTCTCTCTCACCACCACATCGAATACCAAGGTCTCCATTTTGGACACAACCCTTACACGA
>CM054139.1:62833228-62838228 GCA_028751875.1 Rapana venosa | reverse complement strand
TCTTTTCCTCTCCACGAGATATAGAAGCTTACCACCAGCTTCTCTCATCGGCAACATGACCGTGTGTGTGGCATGAGAATCCACAAAATCAGCAGAGCCAGCAAAGACCAGATCAAATCCAGAAGGAAGATCATGTCGGTGTCATTGGGTGCGGAAGCTAGCATTATACCCAGTGATGCCGACAGGTGAGACAGACGAAACACTGCTCAAGTAAAACAAAAAAATGGTAATAATAATAATAATAATAATAAGTTAGCTTACATAAGTCATTTTTTCCCCAAATGGAAGGGAGAATTACTTACAAGTATCTGTCAAAACAAGATCAATGTGAATACTACCTGTGACGTCACATCAAATCCGACTTCAGGAGGATTGAACATACACCATCCTGAAGTCGGAACACGGCTACCTAAATATTGGGCACGGGGGAAGAAAACGATACTACACAACAACAACAAATCTCACCCATCGGTGAACCTCAGAGCTCTAAACGAGAAACAGGGAAGACAAAACCAAACAAAACCAAACAAAACAAACCACCCACAAACCTTACACTACAGGCCACTCTTGACAAATGCTTTTCGCACAGTGTGGAGAAAGTCTTTCACGGCGGAAAGCAAGAAACGCCAGTTGGCAGCTGAACCGAAAGCAAGTTGGATCAAGCGTCATGAGCCATTTCGTCTGCGTGCCTACGTCTGTGCTTGTCAACTGTCTTCTTCACGTGTCTTTTTCTTTGTTCTGTTCTGTTCTTTCGGTTTGGTTTGTTTCTTGTCTTTCGCTGAATTTTGTTTCCTTCATTTTGGTTTTTTTGGTTTAAAGTTTCTGTTTTTTAGTCTTCGTTGTTTTCTTCCTTTCACTTTTGTAGAGTGTCACTGTCTGGGTTCTTGGTGGTCAAGGAGAAGAGAAGAAATTAACAGTACTCAAATAACAAGAACTGTGTTTTTAGTTGCTGGTGTGTTGTTGTTGTTGTTGTTGCTGCTGCTGCTGCTGCTGCTGCTGCTGCTGCTGTTGTTATTTTTGCTGTTGTTTTGTCTTCCAAACCTATCAATGCCTTAGGGTTCAACCAGATATGCATCTTCACGTATCGCACTTGAAAATCACTTGTGAGCATCAATGAACACTGAATAGAATGTTTGCATTTACGATTGTTTTTTTTAACTACCTCGTTATAGCGGCAGCCACACCCCGACTTCAGGACACGGGTTTTTTTTCTCCTGAAGGACAGAGCGTGTTATACTAAGAACTGATCATGGATGGGAACGATCTTAACAGAACATGTTCAAGCAAGTTTCTTTACATCGATAATTCACCAAGCTTTTGCTCTGGGCCAGTATTGGGTCTATGTTAGTGTAGTACAGGAAGATAGTAACAAAGACGCCGAGGAATCTTTTCGTGTAAAGAAGTGTCCCCACCTTCTAAACCTTTCTGCGCTAGCGTAGGTCTAGAAGCTGTGCTACAATCGCATCAGGCCACACAGTCATTGAACTGTGCATATGGTTGCCGATTTGGCTTGGGACATAATGATGATATAATCTCTTCACAGGAACATTTTGAAAATAAAACAAAATATAGCTGAACAAAGAAAACCTACCATTGAGGCTTTATTGTTTTGGATGTGTCTATGATGTGGTGTGTGTGTGTGTGTGTGTGTGTGTGTGTGTGTGTGTGTGTGTGTGTGCGTGCGTGTGTGTGTGAGTGTGTTTGTGTATTTGTATTTGTGTGTGTGTGTAAGATATGTATGTGTGTTTGTGTGCATGGGTGCGTGCGTGCGTGTGAGTGTGTGTGTGTGTGTGTGTGTGTGTGGAGGGGGGGGGGGGTTAAGATGTAAGAGAGTATTCATCTCTTAGCTTTGGTCCGTTTTGCTTCATCTGGCACTATTCCTGGCAGTATTAATCAGTCGTCTGCCTATAATAGGAAAAGTGGATTCGATTAAACACTATGATTTTTCCCTAATAAAGTTACTATTAGTCTCGCGCTCTCTCTCTGTCTGTCTCTGTCTCTGTCTCTCTCTGTCTCTCTCTGTCTCTCTCTCTCTCTCTCTCTCTCTCTCTCTCTGCTTTGTTTTCTTAGCTTATTTTCAACCTTTTTTTTAGTCTTTCTGCGCTTTTTGGTCTGGCCATTCCATTTTCCTTTCCTCTCAGCCGTTTCTTTTGTTTTCTAACGATGCTCATATTATATTTTTCCCGTGGCTTTTTTTTGTTGGTTCAGTCCCTCTTTTGTGCCTGTCTTTTTCCTGAACACAAACCAGAATTATTATGTGATGGATTGGCGAAGACAATAAGCTCCATTAACTAAAGACTGTTGGACGGTTCGTTGACTAGTGGTACTGAAACGAACATGAATGGCGACCAGGATGATCGATCGCTAGCTATCAAAACATTTCTTGCCGGAAAACTTTGCAAAGAAGCTTTTCTGTGACCAAAATAGCTTTAATCAGTCGTCTGCCTATAATAGGAAACACGTGAATTCTATTATCACTATGATTTTTCCCTACCAAAGTCAAGGTTTGCATAATACAGTCAAGTCCATTAATTCCAGATTTATCGATAATTATTTGGCTAGCGGTACTAAAAACCGAAAGTGAATAGAGAACAAGACCATCCATCATTTAGTAGTAAAAAAATTACTTGCCACATGGCTTTGTAAAGAAGCCTGATGGGATGAAGAAAACAGCTTTAATCAGTTGTCTATTATACAGGAAACATATGAGTTTTACCGATCCAAGATTTTGAGAAAATGTGTCTAGCTATTCCTTTTTTTCCCTTAACACCACGAAAGATTCATACTCTATCTTATGTATATCAGGCCTGGTGGAGCCAATTCTTTTTTCAGGTTGTAGATTGCATGCTGAGTGTATCTGTGTAATCTTTTCCAATGGCCAGAGAGAGCCTAGTTATTCCTCGAAAGATGGGTGGAGGGGGTGGGGGACAAAATGTATGCGAAGGAGTGCACGTGCTTTCATAAAAGGATCCTGCTTTCACAAAGGGGATCTCGCTTTCAGGATCTTGTTTTCACAAAGAAGATCTCACTTTCACAAAGAGGATCTCACTTTCATGATCTTGCTTTCATAAAAGAGAATCTTGATTTTGCAAAGAAGATCTTGCTTTCGCAAGAGAGATCCTTGCTTTCACAAAGAAGATCCTGCTTTCATAAAGAGGATTTTGTTTTCACAAAGGGGATATCACTTTCACAAAGAGGACACCGGTTTCATAAAAATGATTTTGCTTTCACAAACAGGATCTTGCTTTCACGATGAGGATAGAGCTTTCAGAAAGAGGATCCAGCTTTCACAAAAGGGATTGTGCTTTTAGAAAGAGGATGCTGCTTTCAGAAAGAGGATTCTGCTTCCGCAAAGAGGATCTTGCTTTCACAAATAGGATTATGCTTTCGCAAAGAGGATCTTGCTTTCACAAATAGGATTCCGCGTTCGCAAAGAGGATCTTGCTTTTGTAAGAGGATCTTGCTTTCACAAAGAGGATCTTGCTTTCACAAATAGGATTCTGCTTTCGCAAAGAGGATCTTGCTTTTGTAAGAGGATCTTGCTTTCACAAAGAGGATCTTGCTTTCACAAATAGGATTCTGCTTTCGCAAAGAGGATCTTGCTTTTGTAAGAGGATCTTGCTTTCACAAAGAGGATCCTGCTTTCACAAAGAATATTTTGCTTTCTGAATTCAAAATGATAGACACACTGGAAAGGGACAATGTATGTCAGATACGATTTTATTCACAGTTAAACAAAAATCATTAAAGAGACAACTAGGGGGTGGGATAGCTAACTGGTCACAGCATTGCCCTGGTGATCTGATGGCCCAGGATTGAGCCACATCAGATGCCCCCGTCTTAGGGAACTTTACCCTGGAGTTAACGTCAGTGTTGACTCTGCTTTCCAAAAGTCTTTGGGGTGAGACTAGGCCCAGGGCACGAATGCACACAAAAAACTTAGTGCACATATTAAAAACCTGTCCCTCCTTTTAAAAGAGAAGGCCATTTCGTGCCATAGGAGCAGATGAAAAAATTAAAAAAAACAAACACGTGCATGCTAATAGATGTCGTGTTTAGTCACCCTCCTTGAAGTCGGAACGCAGCTACCTTAATTGTGTTTAACATGGTCCTATATGCAAAATCTTACCATGGGTGAACCTTGGAGCTCTACCCCAACACTGAAAAAGATCATGGATACATACTACCTAGGCCAATGACTTCAAGTGAAAATCATTGTAAAGAGGGCTGCCTAAAATATGGATGCATATACTTATAGTGATGTGATTGAAAATACCCCCCCCCCCCCCCCCCCCCATAAAAGCATACCAACTAACTGTTCACTCAGTGTGTAATTATGGTCTCACAATAATTCCCAAGCGTAATGAGTGAGACCGTACACATTTTAGGTGATCCTCAGGTTGTTTAAACTTGGGAACAGCCAACAGCATGAACAATCCAGCATGAGCAGCGGTCAGTCTTATCCATGGACAGTATGATAGTAAAATGGGAATAGTATCGGGACGTGAAGCCTTACCTGATTTACTTTGAGGAGGATTATGCATGCCTCAAACCAAACCCTCCCTCAGCTGTTCTGCAGTATGTAACCAATGGAAATGATGTTTACCCCAGAGATGGGTCATTTATAGCTCATTGAAGATCACGTGAAGCGCATTGTCTGAAGTCACTGTGCGGTATATCTGATGATCCTAGTAATGAATAGAGGGTTTCTACAGGTCCATAAATCTTTCTTAAGTGCCAGCCAATGGTGCTTGGATTCTTCACATTGTGTTAGTCGGTGCACGGGTATTTTATATGTCTTTTGTTTGTGTGCGTTTGTGTGGAAAGGACACTATGTTGGAGATTGAAGGTTTCTGTTTATTATATATGGCGAGCAGTGTGTGTGTGTGTGTGTGTGTGTGTGTGTTTATGTGTGTGTGTGTGTGTGTGTGTGTGTTAAATTCAAAGTCAAGTCATCTTTTTTCCCCCAGATGGTACATTTAATAAGCAACGCATTTTCG
>CM054139.1:62820728-62823228 GCA_028751875.1 Rapana venosa | reverse complement strand
CTCTCTTCTCTCTCTCTCTCTCTCTCTCTCTCTCTCTCTCTCTCTCTCTCTCTCTCTCTCTCTCTCTCTCTCTCTCTCTCTCTCTCTCTCATCTTTGACCCCCTAGTTCAAACTGTGGCAGCATTACCTCACATTTTGCACAACTCGTTCTGTTGCTTTTCGTTTTGTTTTTTCATAGCTGTCTTAACCCTTTCTGAACCCAGGGATGGAAAACAAGACAAGTTTGCCATGGTCTCTTGCATCTTGACTAATGCTTTCTTAGAACGTATTATGTTTCTTCCGAATCCGTGGAAGGAAAAAGGCATTCATCCTCTTGTCTAAAAGCTGGGAAACCTGTCTTTGTCTTAGGTCCCAGGGCCTGGTCAATACATAATATATGAATGCATAGGGATTGGGAAAGGGCAGATCCCTGAGTAGGCAGTCTTCTGTCCTAAAGTACATCTGTCTCCTGTGAAGAAGCAATCGTGGAATTGGTAAGGGTTCTTAGTGCTGATGGCTTTTGTCGCCTTTCTTTTTGTCTGTCTGTCTGCCTGCCTGTCTTTCTTTCTTTCTTTCTTTCTGTCTGTCTGTATGTCTGTCTGTCTGTCTTTCTTTCTGTCTTTCTTTCTTTCTGTATGTCTTTCTTTTTTTCTTTCTCTTTCTGTCTGTCTGTTTGTCTTTCTTTCTTTTTCTTTCTTTCGTTCTTCCTTTCTTTCTGGTACTAACCTAGGCCGGGATAGTTAAGTGCCACTCAGACAGGGAAGGTTAGCTGACTTTAGCAGTGTACTTATTTGTGAACTTACTGGGTTTTGTTGTTTCTTTCTTTTTATATACTTCCTAGTCTGGCTTCATTTGGGGCTTTTCTTTTCTTTTTGTTTTGTTTCATTGTTTTACTTCGTTGGTCTAGGGAAGAAAATCTACCAGTCGTGGCTATTTCAGACTCTTGATCTTTAGAATTCTTCTTCTTCTCTGTCGTCAACAGAAGCTCAAACAACAGCTTCTGTGTGTCATATGAGTGAACATGTGTTGCGCTGCCGTTAGGTGCCTGACAAGTCAGGCTCAGCGCATCCGCCTTCGGCATGGAAGAGAATTTGCTATCTTTTAGTTGTTGTTTTTTTTCTGGACAAAAAGGCAAACTGATTCAAGAAGGTACTGCTAGGATTTTTTAAACTTTTGATACAACCACGGCACCTTTGACTCTGAAGAGAAGATTTCGCGTTTCTCCGTGTATCAGTCTGTAAGCCACAAACTTACCTTCCTAAACTATTATGCAAGCTAATAAACTCGCTTGCTGGCAAACCTGCCAGCCTAGTTTGTCTGTCTGCTTGCTTGTCTGTGTTTCTGTCTCTCTGCCCCCCCCCCCCTACTTTCTCCCAGCCACCGCCACCCTCTACCCCACCCTCATTATATCCCCCAGCTCAATCTCTCAAAATATTCCCTATGTCTTGGTCCCTATCTCTTCCCACACATCTGTTCGTCTCCCCTCTTCCTCTCAAATAGTGTGATTTTACCTGGTCAATTCTTTGAGGTATTGGGATTCAGATCTCTGCAGCTAAATGATTCGCTAATGAAGGGGATTTACATTGATCGCTCCCCTCAGATTTTGTCACGGAGGGTGAATGAATGGTCGGGGCCGGGGCTTTTGCAGCTGATCGGGAATGCTAATGAGAGATAACGAGCCCCTTGAGAAGGTGCGTTCTGTGTGGTGCTTTAACTCCTTATCCATCATCACCTGTCTTGTCTTTCTTCTGTCTGTCTGTAGTCGATTGTATGTGTGTGTGTCTGTCTGTCTACTCTGTCTGTCTGTCTGTCTCCCCCCCTCTCTCTCTCTCTCTCTCTCTCTCTCTCTCTCTCTCTCTCTCTCTCTCTCTCTGTCTCCCTCTGTCTGTCTGTCTCTCAAAACCTGAAATACTCTACAGGATAGCCCAGACCACAGCTGCAATTACCAAACTGAAAATCGTGTGGAACAACAAGAACATCGCCATGGGCTTCAAGATCAGACCGATGCATCATATCTCATACATAGATCGCAAAACTAGCGAGGAAGTAAAAGTAAGAAATGAAAACGACATCGGACCATGTAAGAAGCTTCTTACTTCCGTGAACAAACGCAAACTGAAGTGGCACGGGCACGTCACACGAACATCTGGACTGACCAAGACTGTCCTACAGGGGACAGTGCAAGAACGGAGACGAAGAGTCAGAGAGAGAAAACGATAGGAAGACATCAGAGAGTGGACTTGCATTGGGTGGAACGACATAGATGCTACGGAAAGCTGAGAACCGAGAGAAGTGGAGGAAGCTGCTTGCAAAGTCTTCAGTGTTGCCAAAACAGCCTACTAGACTACGGGATAGATAAAGGTGAAGGTGAATCTTTAACCCTATCGATAACACAAGATATTGAGATTCAGTTCTATAATTTCAAAAATAGTTTCTTTAATGAACAGTATTAGCACTGCTTTATTTCTCATAGGCTTAACACCAGACGGTGAATAGCCTTTATCAAATCCAATCAGTTGTA
>CM054139.1:62810728-62815728 GCA_028751875.1 Rapana venosa | reverse complement strand
AATGCTCTATCTCATAAAGTATATAATGCCTTAGTATACTGGCCATCAGACGATGGACCAATCAACTCTTTTCCTCCAAGGGCACATAAGAAAACCACCCAGACGGTCTGAAGTTTTCAGAGCTAACGGTTTTTGTCGCCATTCTTCTATTTTTTCTAAGATTAAGGAAGTTAAGTGTTAGCTATACCAACCCTCTGCGTTTTCCATTAAATGAGATACATTTTTATCTTTCTAAGTGGATTTCTCCATCCAAGTGACCTGAACTCTAGTCTCATCCCCTCCCTATCTCTTCCTCTGTCTCTGTCTTTTCATTTTCTGTCTGTGTCTCTGGCTGTATGTGACTGCAAGCGCGCGCACACACCCAGGCCCGTGTGTGTGTGTGTGTGTGTGTGTGTGTGTGTTGGGTGGTGTACTTGTGTGTGTGTGTCTGTGTTGTTGTGTGTGTGTTTCTCTTTGTTGTGTCGTGAGTATTGTGTCTGTGTGTTTGTTTGTCTGTGTGTCTGTCTTTCACTCTTTGGTCTGTGTCTAGTATTGCTTAAAGTGTCTTTCCCGTTGTCTTTCTAGCTATTTCCTTGACACTTTCTCTGTGTCTCTCTGTCTTTCTCCCTCTGTCTCATACTTTGTTTCAGTGTCTATGCCCTGTAAGAAAAAGGTAAAGGTGTCCCATAACCTATGTGGTCGTAGGGGAGTGAGGCATCAGAGACCTCAACTTCTCAAGGGGCCAGCATATTGAGGGCGCGCCCATCTCCTCTCCCTCGCTGCTTCACCTTATCTGAACCTAAAGAGGCAGGTACCTATTTACAGCTGAGTGAACTGGGGGACTATACCGAAGCCAAGGCGCGCAATGGTCAATCACCCAAGTGGTAACCACGCTCGATGCTGCTTAACTTTAGCTGGGGAAAGTGAGTACTCTGACTTCTGAGCTATTCCATCCCCCATACCTTGTACAAGCTAACATTTAATTGTTATCGCTTTGTTTTGCTGATTGTTTGATCTGTCTCACTCTTTCTTTGTTAACGTGCCCACAAAATGATTCAAGTAGGGTTTTTTAGGGCTGCAAGCTTCGCGCGCGCGCACACATACAAACACACGCAGAACATCTTGCGCACACGTTAAATCCTGTCCCGCTTTTTGTAAGAGCAGGCCATTGTGTGCCGGTGAAACAGATGACAGAATTGACAAAACTGCATACACACGGGGACTGGATGTGAAAAAGCACATAAGTGCTTATTCCATTATCCTCGATGTAAAAGAATAAATAAATAAAAGAATAACTAAACATAAATAACACATACACACCCACGCATGCACGCATGCATATACACACACACAAGAAAAGACGTTTACTTTGCAACTGTTTAAACTGTTTACTTGACCAGCCATCTTGACGCATTGGTTAGCGCCTTGGGTTACGGTTTGGAAGATCGTGAGTTCAAATCCCATATGAGGCATGCGATTTAAAAAAAAAAAAAACTCTGGCCGGATCCTACCCAGAGTGAGCCTGCTATGAGCTCAATGGAAATACTGGCACTACACAATTGAGCTTTATCAACTTTACGGATGCAGTTTTGAGAGTGTTGCTCAAACTACCTGACCAACACTGCAGGTGTCTGTATCTCTAAAGCCCGGTTGACGCCAGGATATGTTATGATAGGAAACGTGGAGTCCAGCCCTGTGAAGCAGTCTTAAAGCATATGCACATCCATAGCAGCTTCATCACGTCATTGACTATCTACACTAAAAGAAAACTGTCTCTGATTCGAGGGCCCCTGTTGTTTAATCTCATTGTGATCTCAGCATGGTTTCCCAATAAATCGTTGTGCCTGTGCAGAGTTTCTATCAAAGTCTCCAGGGATGGATGTTCACGGGAGAAGGTCGCTGGATGGACGTTGTGCTGCTTGTCACCCAGTGTGGGTGTCTCACTCAGTCTGGTTCCGCCACTGAGCTATTACTTTTGTCAGGAGGGGCTTATGTATATTAGCTCACAATAGGTTTCACTGAACAGTATCACAATGACACAGCAGCAGTGCGGGCCTCTATGGATGGTGGTCCCACAGTGGCCTGTCATTGATGGGCTCCTTGTAGACTTCTGACCATGAGGATGCGATATAACATATCTAGGCGTGGGTGGGGCGGAGAGATTGGAATAAGCGGCGTGGGAATTGTAGGACAGGAACGTCATAGAATATTGTGTCCCGTAAACTATGCGGTGTAGGGGAGTGAAGCATCAGGAACCTCAACTTCTCAAGGGGCCAGCATATTGAGGGCGGCGCCCATCTCCTCTCCCTCGCTGCTTTACCTTCCTTGACCATGAACCGTGGGCATTGCACAAAAGCCAAGGCGCGCAAACGGCCACCCATCCAAGTGGTAACCACGCTCGATGCTGCCTAACCTTAACTGGGGAAAGCGAGTGTTCTGACCACTGAGCTATCCCGTCCACAAACTGTGGCGTTGAAAGAGACTGAGTGTTGCAATATAGAAATATGAGGTGGCCAAAAAAAAGTTTACTTGTTCAGTGCATGATGGACCAAAGCGACCTGATCCTAGCCTTTTACCAGTTAAGAGCTCGTCCTATTAGGACTTCTGTCTGTGTTAGGAGCTTCTACTACCAGGAACAAAGTTTCAGTGCTGGCGGTGTTGGCTTCCTTTCTTATGACCCCACCCACAACCTGAAATCGTTAGCAGCCTGCTTCAGGGTGACCTTTACGTGGCCGTCTTTCTTTTTTTTCCCCGATTTTCAGAGCGACCTCATCACTGCGTCTTTAACTCCGTTCTTTTCTCTATCTCGTATTGCTTCTCTGCGTTTATTTTTGCTTCTTTAAAAATGTTCTTTTATTCTTGTATATCGAAGATAATGGGATAAGCACTTATGTGCTTTTTTTTTTACATCCATTACCCGTGGGTATGCGGATTTGTGAATTCTGTCATCTGTTCCCACCGGCACGCAATGGCCTACTCTTACGAAAAGCGGAACAGGATTTAACGTGTGCGCAAGATGTTCTGTCAGTCTGTATGCCAACCGGACTCTCTTTTTGTCAGTCAGTTAACTTCTGTGCCTCGTGTTCTCCTTTTTTTTTTAGAAGTACTTCTTGTAATCCCACTGGATGCAAAAGTGGATAGCCTCCACAAGAGGGACCTTTACTCTAGCTGTCTATCTACCTCACTCTCACCGTGGTGGCAGGCCACTGATTGGGTAATCTTGTCCTACAGTGCTTTTTGGGAGTGTTGGCCTGAATGCAGCTGACAAGCGCTGTCTTTGAGTACATCCCTGAGGGAATTGCAGGCACTAGGCAGATGCTGTTAACAGAGGGTGTTGGAGCAACCGACTTCTGGCATGCAGTCTGTATCACTGGTGTTCTATCACTTCATGTGTTCACGTAAGAGGTCCCTGTCTCTGTGTTATAGCTTGTCCTATTAATCTGTATTCAACATAAGACATTGACTCAGACGACATAGAGAAACGCACTTTTAAAAGAATAGTAATGGCACTGTCAAGTGGTATACCTGTAAATCCCCATCATAATATATTTATCGCCCGATTTGTAAGTAGCCTACAGTATGAATTGAAATTAATGATTGAGAAATGTAAATCCTCTATGTTCCCTCTGACGGTACTTATTTTATTTATTTTATTTTATTCTTTTATATCGAGGAAAATGGAATATGCATTTGTGTGCTTTTTTACATCCAGTCCCAGTGTGTATGCGGTTTTGTCAATTTTGTCATCTGTTCCCACCGGCAAACAATAACCTACTCTTACGAAAAGCGGAACAGGCTTTAACGCTGAGAACTGTTTAAACAGGAACGTGACTGAATCTGGTTTTCAGGCAAACGTCCTCGCTATAAAAGTCACAACATGTTAGCTTATAGGAGCATTTGAATCTGCAAAGTTTTTGGAGGGAAAAATCAAAGTCATGAGATCAATGGCACACACTGTCAACAAGTATTCTAAGAAGACCTGGTAAAGAAGATTACATGTCCACACATCAAGGAACAGTTTTCCTCTCAAGACAGGTAGCACTGTGACACTTTTAAACCACTTACAGTGATGGGGCATGCACTTGAATCGACATCTTAGCTGAACAAAGGCGGTAGAACAACATCCAAAGTTCAGATCTGGGAACAGTCTGCCTGCCTCGGAGAGTAAGGAGGTTTCTTTGCTGAACACTTCTGCTACCCAACAGTCCTTAGATTTTCCCTCATCTGGGAAGTGGTAGTGTCTGATTCGAGAGACTAATCTCTCTCTCTCTCTCTCCTCTCTCTCTCTCTCTTCTCTCTCTCTCTCTCTCTCTCTCTCTCTCTCTCTCTCTCTCTCTCTCCTCTCTCTCTCTCTCTCTCTCTCTCTCTCTCTCATAGAAAATGTATGTATTTCAGGTTATCGTCGATACTTTTTGTTTCTTCTCTCTTGATCTACTTTTTGCCTGTAACAAAAAAAACCCACCCAGTGCAGTGCATAGCATAGTGAGCAAAACTTAAATATACAAACCATAATCATAATTATGTTCCAATAAGCTAAACCTTCCCACCAAGATGTTAGTACCGACAACGATAACCACATCCAGAACTCTTACGATAATCACGACAGGTTTTTTTCTTTCTTGCAAGCTCCACACGTCCGTTTTAACACAAAACTCCCATGCGAAAAAGAGATCTAAAGTATCTGAGTCTCATGGCTCTATAAAAAAAAAACCAAAAACGTATCAAGACGATTGCACATGAAACGTTTCTGGTTGGTCACCATATAGGACCGGAGGTATAAGCAGTGTCTGGATTGGAGAGACTAATGTGCACGGGTATCCCCTTGTGGAGAGAACCATCAAAAGACAGGATGCTACAGCGGCACTTGAAGAGGCCATTGACCTCCTGTTTCATGCAGAGAGTGGGAGAAAGTACCGTGGCTACTTGAGACAGTTGATGGGACGTCGTTCTGTTTCATCAAAACTGGTTGTGGTCCTTAGAGGCTACATGCTTTTTTTTTTTGGCAGAAAGGTTGATGAATA
>CM054139.1:62775728-62805728 GCA_028751875.1 Rapana venosa | reverse complement strand
AACTCTATGATTAGATGAAGAAAATTGCTTGCTATCATCTCTGCTTAGATCTTGATCCCATTCCTTTTTACTTTATGACAGGCAGTTATTTTATCAAAGCTTTGGCGGCTCTTTGATGCTGATGCGCGAATCATAAACCACATTATCTGGTAAACGATTCATGAACAGTGTAAAGATGATAACGAAACATAATCAGGCGGAAAAACGTGTTCGGAAGTGCTACCATGTTAACGAAGCTTGTCGTCAGCAACATTTTTGTTCTGCTGTTTCTTTGTTATTGTGTTTGTTGTTGTTAAACTCAGAATAAAAGGATGGGGGCGGAGAGGATGACTAGAGGGTGGGTGGGGTGGGGAGGGGGGCAGACAGATGGTATATTATGATGTACATATATGACATATTACTAAATAATGTGCCGGTTTTTAATCCTCCTCTCCTCCCCCAACTAAATGAAGGAAGCAGTTCACACTCACACACACACACACACACACACACACACACACACACACACACACACACACACACACACACACACACACACACACACACACACACACACACACACACACACACGTGAGCCCATAATAATGCGATGTTGTCGGTTTTTGTTGTTGTCGTTTGTTTGTTTTTTAACTTTCTTTGGCCAAAAAGGTAGAGTTGATGCTTACAGACAAGCCAATCATCATAAACGTGCAATGACCCCCTTTGAGGGAAACAAAGTTGTTCTTGATGCCCCCAAAAAGCAGAATTGATGTGTGTGTTGTTTGTTTACTTCCGATAATCATTTCATCCCTCCCATAACCCTTTCAGGAGTTATGATAATGTTTCATCATTTCTTTTTCTAAGCAGTACGTCAATGGAGAAGCCTAGCTTGGTGGAGTCAGTCTCTCTCCGGATTGCAGTGTGTACGTTGGCTATTTGTGTTAAAGTTTATATTTGTACAGCAATCTTAGTCACGGCAGATTTCTCTGCGTGGAATTCGGACTGCTGTCTCCGAGAAGAGCGTGTCGCTACAAAAGCAACACCATCTTCTATTCTTTCTTTTTCTGTTCCTCTTTGCATTGCATGTGTATCAGTTTCCCTATCAGAGTGGCTTTTTTTGCTACATAATTTTGCAAAGGACAATGTTTCTGTTGGTTTCTTTTACGTGCGCTGAATGTGTGTTACACACAGGGCTTGGTTTATTATCTCATCTAAAAGACGATGGTCATCTATCTCATTTATATAGCGGTCATAGTTGACCCACATACATATCTACGAAAGGTGGATGAGGGTTTTATATTATGTATGTACAATTACCCGCACATGGTGTGTGTAATATTGAATTATGAGCATTATCAATATCTATGTTTTCTTTATCCTAGAATAGACAAAGGTGTTCAGCCTTAAACCAGTCAAGCTTACGTTGCTTACTGGCTAGTTCACAGACGACTAATAAAAGTGTAACAGCGTAAATGATGATGGTGATCTATAGGTAACGTACCTGTCTAGAAAGCGCAAAGTCTGGGTTCGATTCCCGTTTGTGTCCCAAACTTTTCTGCCATCCACTAGACCGTGAGTCGTGCGTTTGAGTACTAGTCTTTCCTTGAGACGATAAGCTGAGTTTTCGTATGCAACATGCATTTAGTACACGTAAAAGAACCCACGGCAACAAGACAGTTGTCTCTGGCAAAATTATGTAGAAAAAATCAACTCTGATAGGGAAACAAATATACAGGCAGGAAACAAACTAAATGGGTGGCCCCACTCTTTTGGCAGCAGGGAACTATATTTACGAAAACAAAACAGTCACGATTTAAAGTTAAATGCAAATGAATAAACAATAACACACAAAATAGCCACAACTACCTACAGCAGAAAACAACGTTTACTAAGCAACAATGACAACAACAGCAACCACAAAAACAGGGAAAACGCTTCTGAAAATGAGACATCATGTTGTCTCTATGCCGTAATATTACCTACAGGCTCAAAAGGAAACAAAATCTATTCCGTTTGTATCCCTTCAGTATGATTTTTCTCCATATACCTACTTTCATGTTATGAACCCTAAACTTTGTATTGACTTTCTAAAATGTAATTGTATTTCCAAATATTGGTTTAATGGCATGGTCAACCATATTATGTTGTTTTTTGTCGTTTTTAACCACATACTTGTTAAATAAACATAAAAGCAATTCAAACGTTTATGAACATATAAACAACTACTCAACAGCATTAGTCTGTAAAAGAGACACAGATTTTCCATTTACGCAATCACAACAGTGAACTCTATTTTTCCTGTTAAATATATTTATTCAGCGATATTATCACGTTTCTTGTTTGTATACCAAAGCTGGCTTCTCGCTTGAATCCTTCGCAAATATTGCATGGAACCTTAGAATTAATGCCAACCAAGCTTCTCTCAGGTCATTTGTTTGGAATGTTAAAAACTCAAATAATGTAAAAAAGAGAACTCGCTTCATCAGTGATGTTCTTCCTCCTCATTCCACGCCTCTGTGCCGTTATCCCCCAAGAGAAGTGATATAGCAGACAGTGGGAGCTAAAGCTGAATGCTTGAATGACCTCTGAATTAGGCAGAGTGGGATTATGCCTCAAATTAATGACAAACATTGGCATTTTTGACTTTAATATTGCCTGGGTAACTCTGTTTTATGTGGTTGTGTTTTTTTCTTCTGGTTGTGTTGATGTAGTCAGCATGTTGTCGACGCTAGTGGTGTGTTGATGTTGTGGCTCGTCACGTTGGTCGCAGAGTGTGGGGGTACTCAAAAGACTACAACATATTGGCCATTTTCATTTTGATAGTATGGCTGGTTATCTGTTTTTTTTTGGATGTTGTAATGTTCAGTTGTTGTCTGTGTTGATTACGCTTGTTGTTCTCTATGGTTGTTTTGATTTGTTTCACGTTTCGTTGGCTATTGTCTTTGTAGGAATCTGTCTCATGTTTATGATAATTTCAGGGTTGTCTTTTGATTTTGTTGTATTTGTGTTTGGGGAGGGGCTACTTTTGTTTGGTATCCCCCCCCCCCCTACCCTTCTACTTCCTGCCAGTTCACTTTCCTACCATTCCTCTATCTGAATTTCTCTAACTCCATGAATGTTATCTGCTTTCTCTGTTTGTCGCTCTACGTGTTATTGCATTGTTTTTATTTGCTTGTTTCTGTCTTTCTTTGTTTGCTTTGTATGTCTGCTCATTCAGTTTTTGGCCTGTTTTGTTGTTGTTGTTGTTGTTTGAAACTGTTGTTGTTCAGCTGGGTTATTCCTTGTTCAGTAAGATACACTACTATGCATTCTTAAAAAAGAGAACATTTTGATGGCTTTTTATTCATTTTTTTTTTATAAATGTTGAATTTCTGTTGTATTTTACCTTCCTAAATGTCTTCTACTGGCACGTTTTATACTAGCGTTGTTAGGCCCCATTTAAACAAAAAAGCCACATGTTTTTCAGACTTGTGGATTTCTTTCTCTTTATTTCCTTTATTTTTGGTGATCATGCCATCAACGTTTTCCCCACAGCCTTCAGACACTTGCCTACTTAAAGCTGCTTCTTGGAAGATTTTTAGAAAATCGATTTCAGAGCTGTAGCTCAATAACTTTATAATACATCAGTGCATTGTAGAGCAGACAATGGACCAATCAACTGTTTTCCCAGATGACCTCCTTGTCTCTGTTAGGAACTTCGTGAGATATCTTAAGTGCTCAGACTTGATGGGTTTTGTTGCCGTTTCCCAAGAAAATTAACTGCCAGCTTAAAAAATAAACTTCATAAAATTTCCATTTATCTAAGCGTGTCTCTCCAGATAATTGACCGACACTTAAGCCTCAGCCTCTTTTTGTTTTTGTTTTTCTGAAGCTAGCTCTGTTTCTGCTAATGTTTGGCTCTCTCCTTTCTCTCTGTGGGTCTATGTATATGCCTATTTTGTTTGTCTGTGTCTATCATTTTCTCTCTATCTGTCTTTCACATACTCTCATTTCCAATTTATATGATGCTGTCTCTGTCTGTTGGTATGTCCCACTCCCTCTGCCTGTCTGTCTGTCTGTCTGTCTGTCTGTCTGTCTGTCTGTCTGTCTCTCTCTCTCTCTCTCTCTCTCTCTCTCTCTCTCTCTCTCTTTCTCTCTTTCTCTCTCTTTCTCACTCCCACCTCTCTCTCTCTCTCCCTCTCTCTCTCTCTAATGTTTATAAATATTTAGGGGTATTCTTCTCTACTCGTTTGAGTTTTAATGGAGCGTGTAAAGACCTTGCAAGTAGGGCCCAAAATGTGTTGTTATTTATAATGAAAAAGCTACGAACACTGGACAATAATTCGTTTAAGGTGTTTATTAGGTTATTTGATGCCCAAGTTGAACCCATTATGCAGTACAGATCTAAATTATGGGGGCTAGAAAAAGCTGCTGTACACTGTGAACATGTTCATACGTTTGCTTTAAAGAGATATTTAGGTGTAGATAAACGAACTCCTAATGATCTAGTTTACGGTGAAACGAACCGCCACCCCATTTACATAGTATCCGCTGTTAATTGTATTCGCTACTGGTTTAAATTACTGCACATGACTAACGATAAAATACCACGTAAAGCATATGATATGTTGTGTAATTTAGACGCTAGAGGTAAAGAAAATTGGAAAACCAGGGTGCGTATATGTTTGTTTGAAAATGGGTTTGGCTTCGTTTGGCAAAATCAGGGCGTTGACTATGTTGATAGTTTTATACGTGTTTTTCGTCAACGCTTAGTAGATTGTTCTTGGCAGAAATGGTCTGATCATATTCAGAATAGCGACAGATTTACTGTTTACAGAACGTTTTGCACCGTTTCTGACTTGAAGCGATATTTAAGGCTAGATACGGATAAGCATTTGATGTTTATAACGACAAGATTTACATATGGTGTATCAGAATTAGGTGTTCATTATTATAGGTATAGAAATGTTGGTAATGATGAATTGATTTGTCCTCTTTGTAAAGAGGCAGAAGAAAACGAAGTTCATTTAGTTCTATTCTGCCCTGTTCTAACAACGATTCGAGAACAGTTTATTAAGCCCAAATATTATAGACAGCCATCATTATTTAAATTAACCTTGTTGATGTAATCATCCTCTCCTAAAGTAGTCCGTAATTTTGCCTTGTATTTATGTAAAGCATTTAAGCTTAGAGACCTTGTTATGTCGTGAGAATCATTTTATCATATGCAGTCTGTATTCACTTTTTTCTTTCATTTTTTGATCTTACTACATGTGTTGTAATTGTCATATCATGTTCGTATACCCCTTCATAAGGGGCCTTGGCCTATAAATGAATAAACAATCCGAATCCGAATCCGAATCTCCCTCTCTCTCTTTGCCTCGCCTGTTTTCAACTAGTTCTTGTGCCCTGAACAAATTGAATGGATATTATTTGCTTTTCCTGGACTGCTTGATCTGTCACACTAGTTGCGCATGCGCGAGCGTGCGTGCATGTCTCTGTTTGTGTGTGTTGTGTGTGTGTTGTGTGTGTGTGTGTGTGTGTGTGTGTGTGTGTGTGTGTGTGTGTGTGTGTGTTTGCGCGCGCGCGCGCTCGTGTGTGTGTGAGATTATCTGTGTCTGTGCATTTGCACTCAAAATCGACGTAAGTGCTTGTTGCGTAATGTCCCTGTTCCCCCAAAACTTTTTTCTTAAATCAAAATCGTCTTACACTTTATTTTAGTCTGTAAGGCGCCTATGCAACCTTACCCGTTAAGAGCTTTCCTGTATGGACCCAGCATCCACTGTATAGAACTCACCGCAGAGGAACTTTTGAGTACTGATAGTTTTACCTTCCTGTTTCATGATGCCACCCACACACTGCAAAAAAGTGAACAGCTTGCATCGCAGTGGGACTTTTCATTTTACTTTGTTTTTAAATTTTTTTATTCTTTTATATCGAGGATAATGGAATAAGCACTTATGTGCTTTTTTTACATCCTGTCCCCGTGTGTATGCGGTTTTGTAAATTTTGTCATCCGTTCCCCACCGGCACACAATGGCCTTCTCTTACGAAAAGCGGAACAGGATTAAACGTGTGCGCAAGATGTTCTGCGTGCGTTCGCACACGGGGCCTTGGTTTATAGTCTCATCCGAAGGACTTTCTTTGTGTGTGTGTGTGTGCGTGTGTGTGTGTGTGTGCGTGTGTGTGTGCGTGTGCGTGTGTTTGTGTGTGTGTTTGTGTGTGTGTTTGTGTGTGTGTGTGTTTGTGTGTGTGCATGTTTGTGTGCGTGTGTGTGTGTTTTGTCTGTTCCTAGTCCTCACTGGGTGTCTTTGACTCTGTATCTGTCTTTATCTTAACCAAAAAAAGTGTCTTTGCTTTTATACTTATCTCTGTCAGTGTGTATATCTACCTGGTTGGGCATTTGTGTGTGTGTGTGTGGGGGGGTGTGCATGCGTGCGTGCGCGCGCGTGCGTGTGTGTGTATGTGTGTGTGTTGGTTAGCTTCTGGTTCTAGTTTTCTCTCTGTTTGTTCTTTGGATGGTGGGTATTTCTTTCCTCATCCTACTGATTGCAAAATGTGTTAGCTTGTATTAGAGTTTTTTTACTCTCTCTCTCTCTCTCTCTCTCTCTCTCTCTCTCTCTCTCTCTCTCTCTCCCTGTCTCTGTTTCTCTCTCGCTCTCTCCTCTCTCTCTCTCTCTCTCTCTCTCTCTCTCTCTCTCTCTCTCTCTCTTTCCCTCTCTCTCACTCCCTCTCACTCTCATTCTCCCCCTATCTCTCTCTCTCTCTCCACCAATTTTGTGATGTTATCTAATGATGCTTCCTTTGATTATTGACCTGGATGTTGTTAACAAGTCCAGCATCGCGGTACACTCTCCAAGGGCATTTCATCATAGGCAACGGAATGAAGCTGCTGCTGCTGTTAGCAGACGGTGTCGATGAGACTGGCTTCCTGCAAGTCTGTAACATGTAGTGCTGGTATTCTCTTACTTCAGATGGTCACGTAAGAGGTGACTGCTCCCTTTGCCAGAACTTGCCCGATATACTATGTACAGGGAAAGGGGGCTGACTGAATCTGATGACATGGGAAAAGTGCATTCTAATTGAGTATCAGCTGGTATAGAACGTGGTGTAATTATGAACCTTCGTCATTACAGGTTCGTCCTTAGATCCATTAATGCCCCATAGCTCTACAGTGTGAGCGGAATGATATATGAGAATATCTAAACCTACATACTGCTGACTCTGACAGGGTACAACTAAGAGAAGTATGTCCATTTGACCAGAAGGTTGATTAGATTCGGTTTCCAATTAGCATCTTTCGCTATTATAATTAGAACATGAAAGCTTGATGGAACATTTTTCTCGTTATCTCATTCAATAACTTCAGCTTGTTTCAGGAAGAAAATCAAAGCCATAAAAATCAATGTCTGAAAGTGCTTCTAAAGTAATAAGGAATGGCTACCTTCCAAATACGTACATCAACTTAATAAATGTTCTTTTTGAATCGTCTGCTTTAAGAAAGTAGACCTTATCCCCTGAGTCGGAATGCGGCTACCTTCATGGTAGATGAAACGGTCACATATGCAAAATTTCACCAGTGGTAAACCTCGGAGCTCTAGCTAAGGAACGCAAATAAGGATGACATACTCCTGAGGCACTCACAATCCTGGAACGTGGATCCGACCCCAACATCTTGGCTGGAGAAGAAACAGACAGCAGCGGAACGACATCCAGCCTTTTCCTATCAACACACCCTCTGCTACCCAACTGTCCCTAAATTTTCTCTCTTCTGGATGTGATGGTACAATGCATCAGGGTGTATCTAATACTGTCTGGCTTTTTTTTGTTTTGGATCTAATGTTTGTCTGTAACAGAAACCAGTGCAGTGCGTACCCTGGCAGGCAGGGACTGTCTGTCTGTCTGTCTGTCTTTCTATCCGTCTGTCTGTCTGTCTGTCTGTCTGTCTGTCTTTCTGTCTGTCTGTCTGTCTGTACAGATCACGTCTAGTCCATTAAGTGAAGCAGTCACATCATGATGTTGCTCCTGAAAAAGACAGCCCTGGAGAGAGAGAGAGAGAGAGAGAGAGAGAGAGAGAGAGAGAGAGAGAGAGAGAGAGAGAGAGAGAGAGAGAGAGAGAGAGAGAGAGAGAGAGAGAGAGAGAGAGAGAGAGAGAGAGAGAGAAAGAGAGAGAGAGAGAAGAGAGAGAGAGAGAGAGAGAAAGAGAGAGAAAGAGACAGGCAGAGAGAGAGAGACAGACAGACAGAGATAGACACAGAGAGAGAGAGAGAGAGAGAGAGAGAGAGAGAGAGAGAGAGAGAGAGAGAGAGAGAGAGAGAGAGAGAGAGAGAGAGTGAGAGAAATAGTGAGTGTGAGAGAGAAATTTGGAAAGAAAAGAAAATGAAATAAGAATACATTTCCGTGCAGAAAAGGTTCCAGTTCGTGTGAGTACGTGGACAAAGCCAACAAGGAGTACTTACCATACAACAAAGTGTCCAAAGGAAGGAAATAACTAATTTGACGCGTGCGCAGTAAGTCACCGGAAGTTCATCAATCTCCCAAACGACAAAGCAGGACTAGGGCAGAACTCGTGCTATAAATCTTGTGTAGCTGACAACAGCTAGCGATCGGAGGCTAAATGAGGGATGCAACAACATACACATCAAGCGTTTTGCTCCCCATGTTAAAAATAGCATGAACCTGCTGGTGATAATAAGCAAAACCTCCAAACTGGAGTACAAGAATGGTTTATAGACAGCAATTTTGGTCCGAAAAGACTTGACCCTTTGTTTCGACTCAAGCTCCTATGAAACAGATACAAGGCAACACCATTTGAATGCAACGGTTTCCCAAGTGGATCGGTAGTCTAGAGGTAACGCGCCTGTCTAGAAAGCGAAAAGTCTGGGTCAGAAGTGTGCGGTGGTTCAAATCCCGTTTGGGCTCGAAACTTTTCCCCCATCGATTAGACCTTGAGTGGTGGTCTGGGCGCTAGTCTTTCGAATGAAACGATAAACCGAGTTCCTGTCTGTTGCTCAAAATTATTCAGCGCACGTAAAATAACCCATGGCAACAAGAGAGCTGTCCCTGGCAAAATTCTTTCGAAAAAAGCCACTCCGATAGGGAAACAAATACAGACCCCCCCCCCCCCCCCCCCCCCCCAAGAAAAAAAAAGGGTGGCGCTGCTCTTGTGGTGACGCGTTCTCCCCAGGGAGAACAGCCCGAATTTCACGCAGAGAAATCTCGTGACTTAAAGTGGTATAGATAAAATAAATAAATAAATGAGGCTCGGTCCTATACAGAATATAACTATATCCGAATCGATCTGCCACCAACAGATACTGTGGTGTGCCACTTACAAAGTGTCTCTTGTGCGATCTTTTCAAGAAAGGGGATGGGTAAAGTAGGAGAGAGTACACAGCCCTGTCTGACTCCTACTGCTGTTCAGAAGAAATCTCCAGCCTGGCTGTTTATAAGGACTGCACTGTTGGCATTATTATAGAGTGCCTGAAGGATCTGCATCAATCATGTTCTCAATGTTTACAATTCTTAGGGTTTGCCATAGTCCACTTGGCCTCCCGTTCCACAATAGTAGATGGGATTGTGAAATGTGTACAGCATTTTCTGTCTATTTTTGTAGCATTGTACAAAAGAGACATAATTGATGATTCCGTTCTTCTCCCAAAACAGACAAATGAATGCAGCTTTGATCCAGTGATGTCTTAGTTGTCAACCAATTTTCTCACAGTTGATTTAATGGTGAGGGTAAGGGAATATATAATAGAGCTGAGAATGTAGTAGCTGCTACTGGTTTCTTATTGTTTATCTATATCGTATATTATACGAGATAGATAAACACTAAGAAGCCAGTCACAGCTACTCACACATAACCACCACCATGACCACCACCACCACTACCACCACCACCAGCAACACCAACAACAACAACAATAACAGCAACAACAATAAAAACAGGGGAAATCCTTTTAAAATATGGAGAACCCTGTGTTGTCTACATGCCATGATTTTACATGTGAAACCAAAGGAAACAGAATACATCTTATCTACATCGCTCTACCATGTTCAAGATTGTTTTCCGTACGTATACGTACTGTAGTATGCAATATGCACTTCAAATTTTGATTTCTAAAATGGAAAACCAATAAATCGTTAAACAACTATCTTTTGTTGGCCTTGCTTATTGTTCATGTTTTCATTCACACATCGTTTATCCAAATACATCCAGGGCATGGTGTTTACAGAAACTCAAGTCATCATTACTCAATTTCCAAAACATATATAAACAAAACCTATTCCATCTTAACGATCAATCTTTTTTTCTTCTTTTAAAGACGTTGATTTAACAAGGATTTTTGTGCCCAGTGTTTGTATAGCAAAACTGGCCTTCTCGCTTGAACTCTTTCGGAAATTGCATGCAATCCTTGTAATTAAACGTGCCAATCAAAGCTCTTAGGTCATTTGGTTTGGATGTTAAAAAATCAAATAATGACAAACATGGAGAACTCTGCTTCTCATCAGTGGTGTGTTTCTTCCTCCCTCATTCTCACGGCCTCTGTGCCGTTATCTCCCAAGAGAAGTGAAGAGCAGACAAGGGGAGCTAAGCGTGAATGGCTTGAATGACCTGACTGTCATTAAGACAGAATGGGGGATTATGCCAAAAATATGACCTTTTCAACTCTAAACTGGTTGGCTTTGTCTGAGCTGTTATGGCTGTTGCTGATAATGTTTCGGTTTGTCTTGTCGCTGCTGAGGTTGCTGTTGTTGGTGTTGTTGTTGTTGTTGTTGCTGCTGTTGTTGTTGTTGTTGTTCTTCTTCTTTTCTTCTTCTTCTTCTTCTTCTTCTTCTCTGTCTATCTCTTGTTTATTGTTGTGTTGTGTGTGTGTGTGTGTGTGTGTGTGTGTGTGTGTGTGTGTGTGTGTGTGTGTGTGTTTGTGTGTGTGTGTGTTGTTTGCCTGTCTGCCTGTCTGTCTGTTTATCTGCCTGCCTGCCTGTCTGCCTATTTGTCTGTCTGTCTGTCTCTTTCTCTCTCTTTCTCTCTCTTTCTATCTCTTTCTCTCTCTCTCTGTGATTTTTAACAGCAATCAATATTATGATAGTTTATAATTCAGAATACCATAAGTATTCATGACGCTGTTTGTCTAAAAAGTAATAAAAAATGAGTCAATTCCGATGCCTTTACATCTAACTTTGGATGGATGTGCAATTGATTCACCATCTGCCTCTTCTTCCACTTGTCTCTCTATTGTTGTTCTATGTTCTTTGTCTGTCTGTCTTTCTGTCAACTCTTCTGTTGGTCTCTTTCTTCCATCGATTGTTTGCTCATTTTTTTCTATCTTTTTCCCCGTCCCTCCCTTTCTTTCAATTTTATGTTCTTGTTGATCATTCTCATGAAATTGTCAAGAAATTGTACTGAGGTTATCTTGCATATTCTTTTTTTTAATCACATGGCTTTTTCTTTATCAGAAAGAATATAAAAAGGTCATGTGGCAATTATCAACCCTTCCCACAATGTATTTTCTCCATTAGTTATTGTTTAAAAAAGAGTTTATTATCTTTCTCCAAAATGTGCAACACTTTTCCACCCCTTTCAGTTCAGTTCAACACAGTTTCTTGATTATCTCACAGACAAAGAAATCTACAAGGGTTACAAGCCACACATAAAGCAGTAAACGGGAGAAAAAATGGAAACAGATAAATGCTGCAACACAGTTATCCAAACATTAGCACCCAAACATAACAAAATAAGACTTCTCAAACTCCAGCAATTCCCAAGCGATTCATAAACTCATCAGTGTAAAATCACATGCACTCATGCGCGCACGCCGGTATACCAGCGCATCCACACACTCACACATGACCCACACGCACAAAACACACACACACACACAACACACACACACACACACACACACACACACACCCCACACACACACACACTTTGGCACATTCCAGAGGAGGAGAATCAATCTCTCTCTCTCCTCTCTCTTCTCTCTCTCTCCTCTCTCTCTCCTCTCTCTCCTCTCTCTCTCCTCTCTCTCTCTCTCTCTCTCTCTCTCTCTCTCTCTTCCTCTCTCTCTCTCTCTTTGCGAAAGCCATAAGAAACATGTCTATATTCTGCAATCACAACGTATTTGAATGATCCAGCATACTATTAATCTACTAAGTTCCACAAACAGAAGTAAATTGGTGTTTATCTTAAACTTTATTTTTGTAAAAAGTGCCATTATTTGACCTACTTTATCTCTGGGCTGAAGGTAAATATGTCCCATAACCTATAAGGGCGTAAGGGAGCGAGGCGTCAGAGACCTCACTTCTCTAGGGCCAGCATATTGAGGGTGGCGCCCATCTCCTCTCTCTCGCCGCTTTACCTTCCCTGGCCCTAAAGAGGGCAGGTACCCATTTACAGCTTGGTGAACTGGGGGAAGCCAAGGTATGAAAACGGTCACCCATCCAAGTGGTAGCCACGGTCGACGCTGCTTAACTTGGCTAGGAGAAAGCGAGGGCTTCGATCACTGAGCTATCCCGTCCTCAAAATAAGTTATATCGAGTTGGCTTCTCGTGATTTAATATAAATGCACTGTTACAGAGAACATTTTTGTCAGCTTTCCATGTTTCCACATATTACGGGCATAAAACCCTCAATGGTTTGTTTTTTTACTGCATACACACCAGTCTATTTCAGCCACAATTCATAACAAAATAGCCGTGCAGACCTTGCACGAAAGCGTTGGGCTTTCTTTTAGTATTACTTCCTCAATTTGGTGATTATACCATGAAACTTTTCTCACGACTTTCAGAAACTTGCCCCATTAAACTTGCACTTGAAAGTCTGAAAAGAAAGTCAACCCTAGATGCTCTGGCTTACAGAGCATATATTTTGCCAGTGTATTGTAGAGCGGACGATGGACCAATCAACTTTTTGTTCCTAGAGGGACTCATTGTCTGCTGCTAAGGAGCACCCAGACGATCTGAAGTTTTCAGAGTTGATAGTTTTTTGTCGCCGTTATTCTGAGCTCCTGAGACCAAGGAAGTTAACTTCCAGCTATACCAGTTCTAGGAAGGTTCCATCTATCTCTTTGTCTCTGAGTCTCTCTGTCTAGGTGACCAGATTTCTAGTTTCAACTTCTCTATATAACTTTGGTTTCTGTTTTCGTTTATGACACTCTGTCTCTCTCTGTATCTCCCTGTCTCTGTCTCTCTCTCACACACCTACACACAAACACACACACACACAGAGTCCATACACACGAGAACTGGATGTAAAAAAACACATGAATGCTTATTCCATTATCCTCAAAATAAAAGAATGTAAAATTAAATAAAATAAACACACACATACACACACGTACACAGACTCTCTCTGACTCCGTCTCTCTCTCACATACACACACACGCACCCACGCACGTACGCACACATGTATTCACGCACACACACAAACACACACACGCACACACACACACGCACACACACTCACACACACACTCACAGCTAGGTACTCCAACATTATAAGTGTGTGTATGTGTGTGTGTATTTTTTAATGTTATTCTTTTATTTCGAGGATAATGGAATCAGCACTCATGTGCTTTTTTTTTATTCAGTCCCCGTGTGTATGCAGTTTTGTAAATTTTGACTTCCGTGTGTGTGTGTGTGTGTGTGTGTGTATGTGTGTGTATGTGTGTGTGCGCGCGCGCGCATGTGTGTGTGTGTTTATTATTTTTTATTTCAAGGATAATGGAATAAGCACTCATGTGCTTTTTTTATCCAGTCCCCGTGTGTATGCAGTTTTGTAAATTTTATCATGCGTTCGTGCGCGCATTCCTGCGCTCGTGCGTGTGTGTGTGTGTGTGTGTGTGTGTGTGTGTGTCCGCGCGTGCGTGAGCGTGCACGCACGCGAGTGTGCATGTGAATGTGTGTATGTGTGTGTGTGTGTGTGCGTGTACGTGCATGCGCGCACGCGTTCGTGTATGTATGTGTATGCGCACGCACGTTCGCCCGCGTGGGTGTAAGTACACGTTGCCCAATGCACACGCTAGTCCTTACAACCGTATTTCTTTCTTCATGCTCTTATCTCGTAACTACCTAACAGACTAATGCAGCCTGAACCTCTCCTTTAGTTAGCCCTTACATCCTACTTGGAATCACTATCACTGTAAGGAGTTTACTCTATCTACCACTGCTAAGCTTCAGTAGTACTGATGGTCGTTGTTATTCTTGTTGTTGTTGTTGCTGTTGTTGCTGTTTTTGCTGGTTTTCTTCTGATCCCACCCACATACTGCTGCCGTTAAACAGCTTGCGTAAGAGCGGGTTTAAGTCACTGTATGTGTGTGTGTGTGTGTGTGTGTGTGTGTGTGTGTTTGTGTGTGTGTGTGTGTTGTGTGTTTGTCTGTCTGTGTGGTGTTTGCTGTCTGTGCATTGTTTTTTTATATATCTTTTTGTTATATCTTGTGCATATTAGAATATTAGTGATTTGTTTTGTTTAGTGATTGATCTTAGGGGCTCGAATTTGTGTGCATGGAAGTATTTGCATCATGTTCCAAGAAGGTTTCTTAAGGGCCTGTTTGTTTTTAATATCTATAAGAGGACTATTTCTATGCTGTATTTTCTTTCTGTCGTTACTTCTTGTCTCTGTTTGTTCGTCTGTTTGTTAGTTTTGTCATATTGTATGCGTTTTCACGTCTCTCTCATTCTTCCTTTCCCGTTTTTGTTTCTTGCGTGTTTCGTTTTTGTGTACATTTATGATTAAATTTTAAACATTTTATCAAAGTTGCCCTTACTCAGATCCATATATTTGTCTATCTCTCTATCTATCTGTGTATCTATCTATCTGGGGACGAGATACCTCAGTGGTCAGAGCACTCACGTTCTGCCAGCCAAGTTAAGCAGCGTCAAACGTGCTTACAACTTGGATGGGTGACCGTTTGCGCGACTTGACCTCGGTACAGTCCCCCCCCCCCCCCCCCCCCCAGTTCACCCAGCTGTAAATAGATACCTGCCTCTTTAGGCTCAGGAAAGGTAAAGCAGCGAGGGAGAGAAGATAGGCGCCGCCCTCAATATGCTGGCTCCTAGAGAAGTGAGGTCTCTGACGCCTCGCTCCCCTGCGACCTCATGGGTTATGGGACACCTTTACCTTTACCTATCTATCTGTCTGTCTGTTGGCTGTCTGTGTCTGCCCGTTTATCTATCTATCTATCTATCTATCTATCTATCTATCTATCTATCTATCTATCTATCTATCTGTCTGTCTGTCTGTCTGTCTGTCTGTATGTGTCTCTCTCTCTCTCTATCTATCTATCTATCTATCTATCTATCTATCTATCTATCTATCTATCTATCTATATGTCTGTCTTTCTGTCTGTCTGTCTGTCTCTCTGTCTGCTATGGTCGCTTCGATTTTATGTCTATTCACTCAAACTGGTATTAGACGATATATATATATATATATATATATATATATATATATATATATATATATATATATATATATACCTATCGATCTATCGATCTATCTATCAATCTACCTATCTATCTATTCATCTGTCTAGCTGTCGATCTATATGTCTGTCTGTTTATCTATCTATCTATCGATCATCAATATATTTATTTATCTGTCTATCTATCTATGTATCTATCTCTCTACCTATCTATCTACCCACCTACCTATCTATCTACCTACCTATCTATATATCTATTTATCTAAAAGTTGTAAGTGGTTACCTACTCTTCTATTTCTCCATTTCTTTTTTCTTCATCAATGTTCATAAAGGATCAGATTAAAGAGAAAATAGCTCAAACGATAACCAAAAAAATGCAAAGAAAAAAGTGTGAGGGGCACAGAGAGAGAAAGACAGAGACAGAGACAGACAGGCAGGCAGAAATACAGCCAGACAGATAGACAGATAGAGACAAAGAACCAGAGCGACAGACAGACACACAGAGAAAAAAAATAATAAATCGCATGCTTCCTGACATGCAATCAGCGCAGTGTAGGCCTTAGCACAACATGTGATACCTGCCATCACACACTCAATTCAAAGAAAGCAATAACTCTGCTGTCTTCTGTAAAGACAACAGGACACCGAGAGGTTCCGGCCTTGGTCATGCTATAGTGACTGAAGAGGTTCCAGACCAGCTGTGCAGACACCCGAGTCAGAATGGCAGTGGTGATTCCAGTTGCATCGTTCTTTTTCTCTCTTTGTCTGAAATCAGACGGCTAGAACTGCAGAAGTGAGAGAGGACACAAGGGTCAAAGACGCAATGGTGAAGATGTAGTGAGGAATGTTGATTGAATTCACTGTGTGTTTAAGTGGGAGGAGGAGGAGGAGGAAGTGAGAGCGTTGAACTTTAAACTTTGGTATTACAGTGCTTTGCCTGATGTAAATGACTCCTCATTGAAAGACGCGAATTAAAGTGGTTCGGACACGTCACACGAACAGCTGGACTGGCCAAGACTGTTCTATAAGGAACAGTACATGGAGGGGGACAAAGAGGCAGACATAGAACATGTTGGTAAGACAACATTAATGAGTGGATTGACTTTGAGTGGAACGATTTGCTCTCTGCTCTCTCTCTCTCTCTCTCTCTCTCTCTCTCTCTCTCCTCTCTCTCTCTCTCTCTCTCTCTCTCTCTCTCTCTCTCTCTCTCTCTCTCTACTCTCTCTCTTGTCTCTCCTTCCCTCTCTCTTAGACAGAGACAAAAACAGACACACAGACAGACAGGAAGACACAGAAACTCCCACATCACTAACCAAAACTCTACAATCAAACTCTAATCAAAAGAAAATTTCTTTTAGAAAAAAATGGTCAACTTCAGTCCACATTTTTTTAAGGTCAATAAGACAAACGGGGGACTAGGACTAGAGTCTGGCACCGTCATGGTATGGTGCTGCAAGAGGAAAGGGGAATGTGATTCTAGACCACGGCCATGGAAATCTATCTCATGAGAAAACAAGACGGAGGCTGGAATTGCATTACTGTTTTCTTTGGTAGGAAATGAAACGTCTAGTACCAAAACGATTGCAGAAGAAGGGACAAAGGATGGATAGAGGCGTGATGGTTGAGTTAGGGGTAGGCGGGTGGGTGGTTGGGTGGTGGGTGTTTGAATCCTCTGTGTGTTTTAGAGAGAAGGGACAAGAGATAGAGGGGTGATGGCTAGAGTTGTGTGTGTGTGTGTGTTGAGGTGGGGGGGGGTGAATCCTCTGTGTGTTTTAGTGAGGAGAGTCTGAAAACATGGAACTTTAACCGTGCGATCAGACTGTGTGCATGTCGCTGTCCCTTTGTCTATGTCTGTGTCTGTCTTTCAATCTAGTTCAGTCTGCTTCTGTATCGGTGTCTGTGTCTGATTCTGGATGTTTTTCAGACTGTGTATGTTGTGGGTGACCCATATTGTGCTAACCAGGAGAAACATCAACAAAAACAAATATATAAATGCATGAACAACTTTTAAAAAAATGGAGGAAACACATGCACGAACAAAGCGACTGACAGCCTAACTGACTGACAACCTAACTAACTAGATAGCTAACTATGTGGCTAACAAACTAGATAACTAACTAACTCGACAGCTGAATAACTAGACGGCTAACTTACTAACTCACTAACTAGACAGCAAACTAACTAAATAACTATCTAACTAACGAACGAGGAAACGAACCAACCAACCAACCAACTAACTAACCAACTAACTAATGAACAAACAGACTAGCTAACTAGCTAACTGACTAAAATTTAGTGTCTAACAGACGCACTCACTGTTTTCAGTACCTGCTGCACAAAGGCAAACTCTATGGAAAGATCAAGAGCGTTGCTTCCCATCATCTCTGATTAGGTCTCAACCCATTCCAATTTACTTTATTACAGGCAGCTTTTTTATATCAAAGGCCAAACCTCTGTTTGATGCTGATGAGTATCTCACGGACCACATTAGCTCCAAAACGTTTCATCTCCATTTAAAGGTGGTTGAAATATGATTAACTAAGCTCTAGAAGTGTTTGCAAGTGCTACAGATTACTTTTCATATGATCAGATTTGGGGGCATGAGCTAGGTTTTGCTCATATTGATTTTTGTGGGGTTTTTTTGGTTTTGTAGTGCAGGACATGTGTGTATATATGTATGTATATATATATATATATATATATATATATATATATAGAAGAGAGAAGAGAAGAGAGAGAGAGAGAGAGATAGACAGATAGATAGATATTATATGTACGTATATATATATATATATTATATATATATATATATATATGTATATATATACATTTATATATATATACACACAGAGAGAGAAAGAGAGAGATAGCGAGAGAGACTAATACAATTGGTCTATGGCTATAACAAATACTCAAGTAATCATTACGTCATTTTACAATGCACATACCGAAGAAAGCCTATTCCACATTTTCAATCAATTGATTTTTTTTCCATTTTGAAGATATTTATTCAGCAATACTATTTTGCCCTCTGTTTGTATTGCAAAACTGGCCTCCTCGCTTGAACTCTTTCGAAAATCGGATGGAATCCTTAGAATTAAACCTGCCAATCAAAGCTCTCAGGTCATTTTGGTTTGGATGTTAAAAAAATCAAATAATGAAAAACATGGAGAACTCTGCTTCTCATCAGTGGTGTGTTTCTTCCTCCATCATTCTCACGGCCTCTGTGCCGTTATCTCCCAAGAGAAGTGAAGAGCAGACAAGGGGAGCTAAGCGTGAATGGCTTGAATGACCTGACTGTCATTAGGGCAGAGTGGGGGGTTATGACCTCTAAAAAATTTGCATGAATTGACAATTTCAACTGTGGCCATGACTGGGTCTTTGGTTGTATATGTTGTGATTTTTGCTGTTGTTACAATATAAAATAAGTTGCTGTTATTGTTGATGATGGTACAAATCGTTTTGGGGGTGAATATTTTCCTTAATTGCTATTGACAAATCATACTGTTTTATATTATATTGATATATGTTACTTGTTATTTTACAATAAAAACCAAATAGATGTTGGTTTTCAGATACAACTGAGAGAGAGGCACATATAGACACATAGACAGACACGAAGACATACAAAATCATAGAAAGCAATAAAGACAAACAAGAGATAGAGTGAAGCACAGACACGCCATAGATTTGCGAAGAAGAACAACAAGAACAAGAACAACAAGAACAAGAAGGAGAAGAAAAAGGTTATCATCGGTCCCTTCCTTTCATTCCCCTAAACTTCCTCTCACAATCAATCTATTGTCATCGGATCATAAAAGGGAGCCGAATATGAAGGGGAAAAAGACAAGTCCAAAACTCCATGCTAGCATGTATGAACAAGAGATTATACTAAACATGTGAATGACAGTGGACCCGTGGTCTAGAAGTAGCTCACCTGCCTAACAAGCCCAGAAAAATCCAGGGTTCGAAGTGTGCGGTAGCTTGATCCCCGCTTGGGCACGAAAACAATTATCCCATCCACTAACCGTGAATTTTGGTCAGGGTGCTAGTCCTTCGGATGAGACGATAAACCGAGGCCTCATATGGTATACTAATTATTTTTCCTCGTAAAAAAGAACCTACGGCAACAAGAGAGTTGTGCCTGGCCAAATTATGTTTAAAAATACACTCTGATAGGGAAGCAAATACATAATTATGCAGACAGGAAAAGGAACAAAAAATAATGGAGGGTGCTGGTCTGTTGGCTGACATTCTCTCCCAGGAGAGAGCAGCTTAAATTTCACGCAGAGAAGTCTGCCGTGACTTGAGAAGTGAGATACCCCAAAACACACAAGAGAAAATCAAAGAGTCAGAGACATACAATATCAGAGATTAATCGACAGACAAACAGAGAGAAAAAATCATGTTTTCGTCAGTCTGTCTCTGTTATTTCCCTAAGCTTCCTCTCACGTTCAGTCTATTGTTATCAGAGCCGAAAAGTAACTTCATTATAAAGAAACTTAAAACAGAGAAACCCAAAGCTCCATGCTAATATGCACGAGCAAAGGGATCATTCTTAACATGTGAACGACATGACTAGCTCAGCATAGACGTGGGTTTGTTTGTTGTTGTTGTTTTCCTTTTACACAGAGGGCATCGTTTTACCTGTCAATGATATATCAGAGTAGAAGAAGAAGAAGAAGAAGAAGAAGAAGAAGAAGAAGAAAGAAGAAGAAGAAGAAGAAGAAGAAGAAGAAGAAGAAGAAGAAGAAGAAGAAGAAGAAGAAAGGAAAGGTAATTGAGAGGGAGCGTGGACCAGGAATTAGATGTCTTAGCACAGATCACAGGAAAGGATCCTCACCACTTTTCTCTCGATAAATAAAGAAAGAGAGGGAGCGCTGAAGCAGGACATTCTCAAACGACCATACCCGGATAGACACGTGATTGGGTAACACTAGCTAATGACTAGGAAAATGACATCAGTCGGACAAATGAAGAAGTGATTAGAGAAAGAAAAGGAAAAGAAGAAGAAAAAAGAGACAGAGAGAGAGAGAAGAAGAAGGATAGGAACGAGAGAAAAGGAAAGAGAAGAGGAAGAAGAAGATAGAAGAGAGAGAGAGAGAGAGAGAGAGAGAGAGAGAGAGAGAGAGAGAGAGAGAGAGAGAGAGAGAAGAGAAAGAACAACGAACAATGAACACAAATTTATTGCTATTTAGAAATCAAGCCATATAGCGCTGCGGCGCAGGTAACAAGCGATATCGAACGCGACGCGGTTGATCCGGTTTTACATGGGCTGACTTCGCTGGCTGCAGACGAGAGAGAGAGAGAGAGAGAGAGAGAGAGAGAGAGAGAGAGAGAGAGAGAGAGAGAAGACGAGAGAGAAGAGAGAAGAAGACAGACAAGAAGAAGAAAGAAAGAAAGAAGAAAGAAAGAAAGAAAGAAAGAAAGAAGAAAGACAGAAGAGACAGACAGATAGAAATAAAGATAGACAGAAAAACAACGAAAAAATGAACGAAAGTAATAAGAACAAAGAACACCAAAAAAATGAAAAAAGGGGAGATAGAAAGACAGACAGACAGACAGACAGACAGACGTAGAACAAGAAAAAACCCAGAACGATAGAAGACAGGAAGAAAGAAATCAAAACTATTCAATCTCTGATCAGCAGAATTGTTGATATTGTCATTGATTCATTTTCTTTAAGTCATCAATAATCACGTTGTCTACTAACTACTCTCTTCACGACACGATTTTCGAGCTTTAAGATAGGCAGTGTTTTGTACTGTATAATCCAGCCATTCCCTGCCGTCATCCTTTTCATTTGAATCATTTGGAAATAAAAGTACTTTGGATGATTGTACCTGCCCTACAGGGAACAGTACAAGGAGGGAGATGGAGAGACAGACAGAGAAAACGATGGGAAGACAACATCAGAGAGTGGACAGGCCATAAGTGGAACGATTTGCTACGGAAAACAGAGGACAGTGGGGAGTGGAGGAAGCTGGTTGCAAAATCTTCATTAGTGGCCTCACGGTCCACGGGACTATAGGAATAGGTGAAGGTGCAGGTGAATACCTGTCTATCAGTCGCTAAAGGACATTTTAACTAGAAACATAACTAAAAACTGATAACAAAATACACATAACATCAACAAAATCGAATAACACCAAATACAGTAAAGCGATAATGATTGCAAAGATTACGAATGAGACAAAAACGGTAACGATGACAACGGAGATGAGGATAATGATAGCAACATAACAGACTGCAGGGCAAAACGACACAAGATAGCCCCCCAAGTGTGTCTTTAATTGAAAGAAAAGGATTTGAGGCTCTGAAGAAAGCAGGAGACCTGATCCACAAAACTTGACTGATGACATGTGCGTGGGTGGGGGATACCAGACAAGCGACGATAAATAACACACATATACACACGCACGCACGCATGCACGCGCGCGCGCGCGTACGCACGCACACACACATACACACACACACAATAAGACAATGAAACAAGTATCTGCTCAGTCTCTACACTTTCCTGGTTACTTTTAATCCCCACACTGGCATTTCACAATTCCAACACCCTCCGTCCACACACACACACACACACACACACACACACACACACACACACACACACACACACACACACACACACACACACACACACACACACACACACACACACACACACACACACACTGAAACAGATACCAGCTCTGTCTCTTCCTTTTCCCGTCAACGTTCAACCCCCACCCTGGCATTTCACAACTCCAATCCCAAACCACCACCCCCACACCACCCCCACACCACCCCCACACCACCCCCACACCACCAACCCCACCACCACCACCATATTCCTTCTTATCTAGACTACATGACCAAAATACCCTTTGCATTAGTGATGGAACGAAGAAGGTGTTATTTGAAGACATGGCATTAAGTACTCTTGGTACATTTTTGTTATATCTATGCATGGTTCATTTGCTTATTTTTTCTACTTGTTATTTCAAGTTCGCTTGTGATCTGCTGACCCGGGTTCGAATACTGTTCAAGGGGATATTTTCCCCCGGAATTAACATCAGTGCAGACTCCACTCTCCCTTAAAGTCCTTCGGATGAGACTATATACCGAGATCCTGTGTGCGAACTCACGTAGACCATCTTGTGCACACGTTAAAACCTGTTTCACATTTTGGAAGAGTAGGCCATTGTGTGCTGGTGGGAACAAAAGACACAAATTACAAAATTGCATATACACGAGGACTAGATGTAAAAAAATACAACACATGAATGCTTATTCCATTATCCTCAACAACAACAAAATGAATACATAAAAAACATTTCGCACGTTATCTGTTGACCTGGGTTCGAATACTGTTCAAGGGGATATTTTTCCCCTTAGTTAACATCAGAGCAGACTCCACTCCCCTAAAAAGCCCTAATGAGACTATAAACCGAGATCTTGTGTGCAAACGCACGCAGAATGTCTTGCGTACACGTTAAAACCTGTTTCGCTTTTTTGAAAGAGTAGGCACTGTGTGCCAGTGGGAACATATGAAAAAGTTCACAGACTTGCACATACACGGGGACTGGGTGTATAAAAAAATCCACAGGAATGCTTTTACCGTTATCCTCAAAATAAAAGAATACATGAATAGATACACGATTGAAAAAAAGTTCCTTGTTGTGTACGCGATGCACTTTAGAGGAGGAAAGTAGGATGACATAGTGAGTTAGTGGTGATGTTGGAGATGGGGAGGAGAGAGAGAAGAGAGGCAGGATAAGGGAAAGGAGGGAGTCAGTGAGACGGAGAAGCCGCCAGCAAAGGATGGCTGTGAGCTCATCAGGATGCTGACAGTCAGCAGTGATCCCTGTCTTGTCTTACATCGTGTGTTCGGTTTGTTCTGGATTAACTTTGTTGTTGGTTTTGGTGGTGGTGGTGGTGGTGGTGGTGGTGGTGGTGGTGGTATTGTGTTGTTGTTGTTGGTGGTGGGGGTGATTTGTTCTTTTTTTTCCTCTGCTATTTGTAGTTTCTTCCATATCCTCTTTGTGTCTATGATTTTTTTCCAGTTTCGTTTTTAAAAAAAGAAGGTTTTGCTTGTTCAGCCTGTCTGTCTATCTGTCTGTATGTATGTCTGTCTTTGTGTCTGTGTGTTTGTTTGCATGTTTGTCCGTCTTTCTTTGTTTTCTTTCTTTCTTCTGGTCGTTCTTTCGTTCTTTTTGTTGTTCTTTCTTTCGTTCTTTTGGTTTTTTGTGTACTTATATATCCCATTCCTCTTCTGTCTTGCTTCTTTTCTTTAGAGCCGTTTCTTCTCTTTTCGTTGCTCATATATTTCCCTGTTTATTTTAAATTTTCATTAATTCATTCTATTACAACGGCTCATAACCATGCAGCCTTCTAGTAATCGTAACTTAAAGATATCTACTCAATGTTTACAGGCTTTAGATTCCCCAGGGTTTGCCATCTCTCTCAGTCTCTGCTGAATTCCAAAATCTCCTGTAGTCCTCCCAGACCATTGATCTCAGTGATGTTGGCAATGTAGGATGTTGGTGGTCTGCCTCTTTTCCTTCTGCCCTCAACCTTACCTTGCAAAACTGTCGTCATCAGATTTGTCTGTGTGTCACTGTTTGCATGACCAACGTATCTCAAGTCTGCGCTTATCAATTTCAGCCAAGATTTGTCTTTGAGTTTATCATGAATGCTTTCATTTCTTCTTCTGAGAGACCATTTGACTTTCAGAAATCACATATATTTTATTGTAGAACCACATTTCAGCTGCGTTTCTTGTGTCTCTATTTCAATTTTCGAAGTGCCCAGGCTTCTGACCCATACAGCAATACAGGCCAGAGTAGTATTTTGATAATTCTTATTTTGAAATATTTAGGTATTCAAAGGTCTTTCCAAACGTTGTTTAACTGAATCATCTTTCGCTTGGCCTAACGATCCAGTCTTGACGTCTTGTAGACAGGAGCCATTATTATCATAATATACTTGCAGAAAAGAAAAATAAGGTAAAACATAAAACCAACATGCAAAAAAACCCATCAACAAGAACTGAACTACAAAACAGGTGAAAAAAGCTAACTAACCAACCAACCAGACAGATAAACAAAACCACCCTTCTCCCTGAACTTGAGCTGCCTGTCCTGACTCCGTATAATCTTGATCTTAGTATCTAAAGAGAAACCTGGACAGTGTGGCAATATTTACCTCTACACTACGGACAAAATCAAGAGGATGAATTTTGAAGTCATCATATGAACTGACCAGAACAGTATTATTTCGTCTATACTTGTTTCTTTATGTTTATTTTTTGTTTCTATCTACATACTTAATACTTCTGTTGTACGCAATGCATCCTCACCAGAAGAAAGCAGAAGACAGTGATAGTTAAGGTGATGTATGTTGGTGATGGGGGTCGTGAGGAGAGGGAGTGATTGGGAGATGTGGGAGGAACCGGTGAGATGTTGATGATAGGGGTAGTGAGGAGAGGGAGTGCTGGGGAGATGAGGGGGGGGGGGGGCGTTGAGATGTTGGTGATAGGGGTAGTGAGGAAAGGAGGTGATTGGTGGAGGAGGCGGAGGGGGTGGATCAGTGAAACGGAGAAGCGAGCAGGAAGAATGGACGGAGGTCTGTAAGCACATCAGGATGCTGACAGCCATTACTGATGTCGTGTCTGACGTCGTTTGTTCTGCTCCTGGATTAACTGGGTCAGCTTTCTGTCTTGTGCTTTCTTCGTCGTTTTTCTTTCCCTTTAGTTGTTGGTTTATTTTTCTGCCTTTCTATTATTTTTTTTTTTGGGGGGTGTACTTTCTTCTTTTCTTCTTTATTTTTCTTGTTTCAGATACGTTTTTTTCCAGTTTTAATGTGTTCGTTTTCTTTCTGTCTGTCTGTCTTCCTTTCCTTCTTTTTTCTTTCTTTGATTCTGTCTTTCTTTCTTTTTCTTTCTTTCTTTCTTTCTGTCTGTCTTTCTTTCTTTCTTTCTGTCTGTCTGTCTGTCTGCCTGTCTGTCTGTCTGTCTTTCTTTCTTTCTTTTTTATTCTTTCTTTCTTTGCTTGTTTCTGTCTGTCTGTGTGTCTTTCTTTCTTTCTTTCTTCCTTTCTTATCTCTTTTTTGTTTGCTTCTGTCTGTCTTTCTTCTTTCCTAGAGGTTCTTTTGTACGCAATATACTCTTGCCAGAAGATAGCAGGGAACAGTGACATGATGATGATGACAATGAGGATGATGGTGACGACAATGACGATGGCGATGACGACGCTGATGATAATGATGATGACGACGACAATGATGACTGCGAGGGCGACGATGACGATGATGACGACGATGACGATGGTGACCACGGCGATGACGATGACGACGATGACGAAGACGACGACGATGATGATGATGACGACGACAACGACGACGATGGGGATTAAATACTCGCTACTTTGACAAGCTTTACACCTCCGCAGAGGGCAATGACAGGAAGGGGGTGATGGTGGCGGTCAAGAAAAGAGAAAGGAGTGGTAGAAGGAAATCAGGGAAAAGGGAGAGACAGCCAACACGGGATGTGTGTGTGTGTGTGTGTGTGTGTGTGTGTGTGTGTGTGTGTGTGTGTGTGTGCGTGTGTGTGTGTGTGTGTGTGCGTGCGTGTGTGTGTGTGTGTGTGTGTGTGTGTGTGTGTGGCACGTCAGAATGCTGATAGCCATCAGAGATTCCGTGTCTTACTTTGATTACATGTTCTGCTCCGGGAGTTAACCTACTGGGTCTTTGTTTGCCATGGTTGTTTTGTTGTTTTGTTGTTGTTATTGTTGTTATTCTTCTTCTTCGTCTTCTTCTTCTTCTTCTTCTTCTTTTTCGCATTCTTCGCATTCTTCGCATTCTTCTTCTTGCTTTTGTTTGCTTGGTTGTTTTTTTATGTTTATTCCTTTGCATATTAATTTTTCTACTCTTGGCTTTCTTCGGCTTTTAAGCTTTTGTGATGTGTTGTCTGATCATTGTGTTTTTGTTTCCTTTCGTCTTTTCTTCTGTCCTTTTTTCTTTCTTTCTTTCGTTCGTTCGTTCCTTCCTTCCTTCCTTCCTCTCTTCCTTCTCTCTTTCTTTGTCCCTTCATTACTTTCTTTTTACCGTTCTTTCTTTCGTTCTTTTTTCTTTCTTGTTCTTGTTCTTTCTTTCTTTCTATTCCGATTTCTTTAGTTAGTTGTAGTTTGATATATTTTGCCGTTATTGCTCTTAGGTTGTTGGGAAATTCACCAACCTGACATGTACCCACTTTTTATTTTTATTTTATCATCTATATTTTGTTCTTGGTCTTGACGCTCCGATGAGCATCTAGAACATGCCCTCTGTCTTAATCACCACATCTGAAATCACTTTGAGATTGTAGGTACACACTTGATGAAAACTATATGTCTCTTTTATCCCCGAAGTCAATATACCGCTACCTTAATGGTGAGTGAAAAATAAAGGTCGGATATGTAAAAAAAAAAATCTCACTATTGGTGACCCTTAGAGGCGAGAAACGAAAAACAGCCACGGATGTATCGGGTTTGAAGAACTGCCACATTCGGTCACCACTGTTTTGACATTTGGGAGGACCTTTTCTTCTCGGTTAATGGAGCATACAGGCTGTTAGGCTAAGAGCTTGTCGTGGTTGAAGACGATTTCAGCACAAACACTTCACAGCACAACCGCAATGTGTTGAAGACCTTGACACTATGTTTACATCGTTAACTGAAAAAGAATGTAGCCTGGATGGCTTTGATAGGTTTTGGGGTTTGGGTTTGTTTTTTTCTCCTTTTCTTATTTCCTACTTTGTCTTTTCATGTACGTTAGGGTTTTTTGTCTGTTCATTTTTTTGTTTCATGTTCTGTCTGTATGCATTCATTTCTTTGTTTTTTTGTGGTTATGTTTGTTTGATTCTTTCTTGCTTTTTTATTTCATTTTAGCATTGACATGTTGTAGTATACCTTGCCCGAATTTTATTTTGTTTTTCTTTCTTCTTGTTTTTTGTGTGTAAAACTTTTATAGTTGTTTCTGCATATCTTCTTTACCATTTTCTTTCTGTATTTATTTCTATTTTATGTCTGTCATCCTTTTTCTTTCCTTTTGTTCATGTTGACATGTTGTATTTTTCGTTTTATTTTTGGTTTGGTATTGCATGCTTGTAATAAATGAACTTGACGTTTTGTTTGTTTTTTTCTGGAAAAACGTGTCGTGTGTGAATCCAACATTTACAGGAAAATGCAACCGAAAGATATAAAACAAAATCGTAGTTTGATTATTTCGAAAGTAATAGCAACATTCGTGTATAGTATATTGGAAGCAAGCCTTGCCTAGACCGCTTTGCTTTTTTACCTTTCAACTTTTCAGAGTAAAGTGCAATTTTTTGTATAGTCACATCTGCCATCGATCAGTAAGATTATCCAAATGCGAAGCGCAACTTAGTTCAGTAGCAGGAAAATACGTAACAGCAACAACAACGGCAACAAATGCATCTTTTATGACGGTAATAATAGCAATGACAACAACTTCGATACCAAAATTGATGACGTTAGTGACAGAGAGAGTAACATTAACGAAAACTTCCATACAACAAAACAAATCGAAGAGGAAAAAGAGACAGTAGCTCTATTAGCTAAAGGAAAAGGCTTTGAGGTTTGAAGTTGATGAAAAGAATTTATCTTTATTCTAAAGACAAATTATACGCTTGGCTAGAAAATACTAAAAGAAAGAAAATATAACATAACACACACACAGACACACAGACACACAGACACACACACGCGCGCGCGCGCACACACACACACACACACTGACAAGAACAAGCGAAAATAACCAACAAACAAATAGGAAAAAAAATCCCAAAAAGAACGAAATCTTCTTTCATTCCTGTCTGTGTATTTTCTGTTCCCTTATTTATTTTTTATGTATTTATTTTATTCATACCACTTCAAGTCACGGCAGAGTAATCTGCGTGAAATTCGGGCTCCTCTCCCCGGGGAGAGCGCGTCGCCACAAGAGCAGCGCCACCCATTTGTTTTCTTTTTCCTGTCTGCAGCTCTATTTGTTTCCCTATCAGAGTGGCCTTTTCTACAAAAATTCTGCCAGGGACAACTCTCTTGTTGCTGTAGATTCTTTCACGTGCGCTAAATAATTACGTGTAACACACGGGACCTCGGGTTAAAGACTCACCAAAGAGACTAGCACCCAGACCACCACTCATTGGTCTAATGGATGGAGGACAAGTTTCGGGCCCCAAACGGGATTTGAACCACCGCACACTTCCGACCCGGACTTCTCGCTTTCTAGGCAGGCGCGTTACCTCTAGACCACAGATTCACCTTTACTTTGCTATGGTGATGATGGTGGAACAGGAAATAGACAGATGAAAGCAGTGAGAGGGAGAAAGAGGCCCACAAAGGGTATCCCTGAGTATATGAGGATTTTTGACAGCTGTCAGATATTTCATGTTCTTTAATGGGCTTAGTTTTTTTTGTTCCGGTTTGGGTTTTTTATCGTTCTTATCTCTTTTTTTGTATTATTTGAGGGGTTTTGTGTGTGTGTGTGTGTGTGTGTGTGTGTGTGTGTGGTGTGTGTGTGTGTGTGTGTGTATGTGTGTATGTGTGTGTGTGTGTGTATGTGTGTATATGTGTGTGTGTGTATGTGTGTGTGTATGTGTGTGTATGTGTGTGTGTATGTGTGTGTATGTGTGTGTGTTTGTGTGTATGTGTGTGTGTATGTGTGTGTGTATGTGTGTATGTGTGTGTGTATGTGTGTGTATGTGTGTGTGTATGTGTGTGTATGTGTGTGTGTGTGTGTGTGTGTGTGTGTGTGTGTGTGTGTGTGTGTGTGTGTGTGTGTGCTGATCTTCTTTTCGTAGAGTTGAGGCTTTTTTTCCCTCTAGTTCATGTATACATTTTTCTTGGTCCGTTTCTTTCTAGAAAGTTTATGTTTGAATTCTAAATTCAGTTTGGATTTTCTTTTGTGTTGCGTTTCCTTCTTGTATTTTTTTTTGGATTTCGTTTTCTTTTTTTGCTTTTGATATTTTGGTTTTCCTTTTTTCCTGTTTGCTTGTTTGTTTCCTTACTTTTTTCTTTCTTTCTGTCTTTCTTTCATTCTTGTTCTCCTTTTTTTCGTTTTTACTTTCTTTTGTTTCTTGGGTTCGTTCTGTCTGTCTGTCTGTCCGTCTTTCTTTCTTTCTTCCCTTTTATTTCTTTCTTTCTTCCTTTCTTCTTTTCTTTCTCTCATTCTTTCTTTGTTCTTTCTTTCTTTGTGTCCTTCTTTCTTTCTTTCTTTGCTCTTTCTTTCTTTCTGTCCTTCTTTCTTTCTTTCTTTGTTCTTTATTTCTTTCTTTCTTTATTTATTTCCTTCTTTCTTTCTTTCCTTCTTTCTTTCTCTCTTTATCATTTATTTTTTCTTTCTTCTCTTTCTTTCTTTCTTTTGATCTACCTGTCTTCCTCTGTGTCTGCAATACTCCCTGCCTGCCTTTGTATACATATTTGTGCATTTCAATTTTATTTCTGCATTTCATTACCGTTCTTCTGTATATTCTATGTTCTTTCATTCTTTCGGGTTTTTTTCCGATCTCTCTCTTTTTCTGCTCCTTTATTTTGTTACTGTCCTTTTATTATTTTATCTCTTCTT
>CM054139.1:62753228-62768228 GCA_028751875.1 Rapana venosa | reverse complement strand
CACACACACGCACACACAAGGTGGTGCATTCAATTCACGCAGCACCTGGAAGATATAGGAGGCAGAATGTTTGTTTGGACTCAGTGCTAAACCTTACTGAGTCATCACCACGTGTCTGCAAACACACACACACACACACACACACACACACACACACACACACACACACACACACACACACACACACACACACACCGGAATGGCTCAAGTATAAAATATATGCCCGATCCATTTCTATCTTCAATTCATTCAATACGACTAATCCCAACATACCCGCCATCTACACACGCATGCCAGATAGCCACGTGGAACAGACAGAAGCTAAAATGGCTGGTGGCTGGCTTCACTCTTGGCAATTCCTGGCCAGTTAAAGGATTGAACTTATAATAATAATAATAATAATAATAATAATAATAACAACAACAACAACAACAACAATATAATAATAATAATAATAATAATAATAATAATAATAATAATAATAATAATAATAACAATAATAGTAATAATAAATGGAACTTATATAGTGCTATATCTTGCAAAGACAAATCAAAGCGCAGTACTGTATTTCTTTTCTTTTGTTTGCTTGTTTCTCCAATATCAGCCTATTCACAGGCCTGCTACTTCTGTACTTTCAATGTTGTACAAGCATATGGAGAAAACACGTTACTGTCAAATATGTTACAATCTATTCAAGCGCTTAATGAACTTGGAAAACACGCATAAAATGTCCACGAAGGTTCACACTCGCGATGGCATATGCTCTTGGTCACACATTGTAAAAGGTATGTGTTGGCTGAAGCGTGTTCCACATATCTTAACACTTTTTGGAAAATGATTTTAAAAATGAAAATAGCAAAAATAGGGGAAACAGAAAAAAACTAAAACTACATACATGTACTGTGCACAACAAAATGAGGGCCACTTATAAGTGGCCATATAACTCAGGGAAACAAAGCACGCACACACACATACACACACGTACGCATGCACGCACGCACACACACACACACACACACACACACACACACTCACTCACTCACAGAGTTCAAAAGTATAACATTTAAATTAACAAAACATGAAATAGCATTACCAAGAAAGTAGCTTTAACACTTGCAGATATTAAACCTATTGAAGCAGCATCCCAAATCTAAGTGAACAGACATCGATGCTGAATTTAAAACAGACCTAATACACTTTCTTCCCCCTTTTGATCAATGCAATATGTGCCGTCTTCAATTCTACCCTTCTTCACAAAATAATAATAATAATAATAATAATAATAATAATAATAATAATGTATGGAATTTATATAGCGCTGAATCTTGTAAAGCAACAAATCAAAACGCTCAGATGACAAAAAATTTGTATTTTGTTTAACAAAAATGTTTTGCGTATAATGCACACATATACACTATATGAAGTGATAAAAACAAAAGTGCATGCACACTGAGTGGGCTTGGGACAGAGAAAGTCTATAAATAACCGTACAAAAATAGCAATTTCTCCAGAAATGAGTCCTCTATTACCATCATTTCTTCCCCCATAACCTCGAAAACACACACAACGCACTTTTCCTAACGAATCCTGAACACACGTGGTAGTGTTTACAGCGGTGCGGGTCAGCAGGTACAGCCTACACATTTCCCTGCTTTAATTGAGGGACAGGTAGGGTGGGTGGGTAGTACCCGAAACAAGCCAGGGAGGGGGGGGGGGGAGCTGCTACTTAAGTACATGGAGGAGAGAGGGAGGAGGACTTGTACTGCACCTGGAAGCGAGAGCTAGCCTAGAAGCCTGGCTTTCTGCCTGCCTGCCTGTTTTGTTCGAAGTGCAGTGGCTGCACTTTATTATCTTAGTGAAGTGAGTGATTTCTGTGTGGTGTGTCTGGGATGGTTATAACGTAGAGCTGAAGAGGGATTATCACAATCTAAACAGTCTCGGTTTTCTGATCACTACCGGTATAGCAGAGAATTTTAAATATTGTCCATGCCAATAGTGCATGCGTCTCTCTGTCTGTCTGTTTCTGTCTGTCTGTCTCTGTCTGTGTCTCTCTGTTTCTGTCTGTCTGTATATCCTCATGTCTGTCTGTCTGTCTGTCTGTCTCAGTCTCTCTCAAATGATAATGTGTGTGTGTCTGTGTGTGTGTGAATATTTGTTTCCCCCTTTGTTGTTCCTTTGTGACTTTAAATTGTGCCGACAATCAAAAGTTATTTGACTATAAATATATTAAACTACTTTAGCTTCTTATATAATAGCCGAATTGCTGAGCAAAGTAAAAACGATTACTTTAATTGAATTTCCATTGTAATGCATTCCTAAAATAAAATAGGGCCTACTGGAGATTTTTAAAGAAAAACAAATCTGGTACAAAAGCAGTAAATCATTTTTTCTGTGTTGCACATGACAGAAGTTATAAAACAGACGTTTCAAAAGAAACTAAACATTCAGTTTGACGTTCGGATTGTCTATCCATGTATATGTGCACAGTTCTTTAGCAATCAAATTTAGATTTTACTTCCAAGACCTAATGACTAATGTTTTATCTACAACAGTAATTTATTTACGAAATGGTGATATCATATATTTACCTTTAGTTTTTTTTCTTTCTTTTTTTTAAAGGATATGTGATTTTATATTAATCGCAGAATCCATATTTTCCTGGGGCATCTGTATCCTCTGATATATTCTATCGTTCCATCAAGTTACTTAGTGAGTTTATTTTGTTCTTCTTCTGAAATAACTTTAGTTGTTGTTGTTTTGCAATTTGTTCCCTTCTTTGCTTCTAACACTTTTACCGGTGACATGAGACGGGTAAGCAAATGGATAATCCTAAAATAGACAGGAGAAAATGCAAGTAAAGAGAGAGAAAGAAAGAAGGAAGAGAAAAGAGAGAGAGAAGAGAGAGAGAGAGGGGAGAGAGAGAGACAGAGAAAAGAGAGAGAGAAAGAGACGGGGGGGGGGGGGGGGGGGGGAGGGGGAGGGGGAAGGAGGACAGAGCGAGAACAGACAGACAGACAGACAGAGACAAACAGGAAGACAGAGAGAGACAGGGACAGACACAGACACAGCGGGAGAGAGACAGATAGATAGACAAACAACAGACAGACAGGCAAAAATAAAATAAAATTAAAAAAAACCGTTAGGGACAAAAAAAAAGAAACAAAGGAACACCCTCCGCCCCCCCCCCAAAAAAAAAAAAAAAAAAAGCAGAAAAGATCAGAATGCTAGACAAAACAAAACAAACGCAAATGCAACAAGGAAAATAAAAAGCATAGTTGTTTTTTTTCTATCAATATATCAAAAAAAGAAGAAACGTAAGCCACTAAGCAGAAGCAGTGAAGAAGAAAATTAACAAAATGCCTTAGTCACTAGGGATTTTGTCTTTGTTGCTGTGGGTTTGTTTTTTCATCATGGAGAAATGCCGGATGTGCATATATATATATATATATATATATATAGAGAGAGAGAGAGAGAGAGAGAGAGCGAGACAGATAGATAGATAGATAGATATGTATACATCTATATCTATAACAAACCCCCCCTGAGGAAGGCAAAAGCCAAAATATTGGGGAACATCTATATATGCTGGTTGTTCTACTTTTACTTTATGTGGTATATATATATATATATATATATATATATATATATATACATATATATATATATATATATATATATATATATATGGGCTGTTTCTTCTTTTTGTTCGTTATTAAAACTTCAGAGCTAGCCAGTGCATTGAATATATGCATACTTAAGCGTTTTCTAAATCAGGGGTGTGTGAGGTTATTTTTAGGGTTGGTTTTTTGTGTGCTGTTTTAAAATTATTTAAGCTATTTAGTTTGTATATTCAGTATCTAAGTGTAGAGTTGAATTTTGTCAGAGTAAAAAAAAAAAGGAAATTGGAACTGTTAGCTACTATCACATATCTGTATTACCACATGGATGTAGCGAGGTTATTGCATTGTATTGTGTGGTATTGCATTGTAGTGTATTGTATTGTATTGTATTGTGTTGTTTACCAATGTAGGTCACGGCAGATTATTCCGCGTCATATCGGGCTGTTCTCCCCGAGGACAACACGTCGCCGCAAGAACAACGCCACACACTTTGTTCTCTTCCTGTCTGCATAATTATGTATTTGTTTCTCTACCAGAATGCCTTTTTTCTACAGAATTTTGCCAGAGACAATTGTTGTCTGGGCCTATTTTACGTGCGCGAAATACGTGTTGCACACGGGACCTCGGTTTATTGTCCCGTCCAAAAGACTTGCACTATGAGTTTCACTCATGGTCTAGTGGATGAGATAACAGTTTTCTGGCACAAACTGTGGATCGAACCAGGGATTTTTAGCTTTCTAGGCAGGTGCGTTACCTCTAGACTACCAATCTACACAGTTGCCGTGGACTGGTGTTTAATCGTCATCATTTTTTTACAGGTAGATACTTGTTGGTCATTAAAAGAACTGCAATGGAAAATAATGCCCAACATTTACCCAACCAATATTCTGTTACACAAGATGAATGTAGAAGATGACAATAAATGTTTTATATGCAGAAACGAAATTGATTTCATTAAACGTTTCTTTTATGAATGTACACCAGTAAATGCATTTTGGCGCAAAACGGAGAGTGACATCCACTCATTCTTGGGAATGTGAATCCAACTCTCACTACCTGACGTATTTCATGGAATACAAAATCGATCTTTAGGTGAACGCACACAGAAAATTGTCAATAAAATCATATTAATTGGAAAAATGGGCATTAGCATAGCCAAAAAATATAATACTGCCAATCCATTTAATATTTGAGTATCAAATGAAATATCGAAATCTATAATTACCATCACTGCAACGGCCTCTAGAAAATATGAGATATTCTTAACTAAAAGTACACAATAAAGAACATAAAAAACACAAATAAAAATATACTTGTTGGTCTCCAGCCAGCGTCTTCTTAGGTTTAAAGAAACGTTTGGACAACAGAGTTGAACATCTATGCATGTGATTTAAAACAAAACCAAAAGGGGTTTGGTGGCTGTGTGCTTTAAGCTTGATCTATGCTGGAATGCGTCCTGCAAGGAAATGTAAAGTACAGCCCTGCCTCGCAGTCACAGGCACAGACACACAGACAAACACACACACACACACATACACACACGCGCGCGCGCGCCCGCTTTGTTGTATCTGTCTCTCTGTCTCTGCTTCTGTCTCTGTCTGTCTGTCTGTCTGTCCCCTCTCTCTCTCTCTCTCTCTCTCTCTCTCTCTCTCTCGTTTTACAGAGCAAACTTTTGACAACTAATTATAAAGTCCTAAAAAGTTCAGGTAAGTGTTCTGACACACAGGTTTATAACTGCGACACAATTTATTTTCATAGAGGCATCTTTCAGCAGTCTTGCCAACTGATGTAGCTTAAATGGAGCTCATCCAAAACTATCGGCTGCCGGCTTTGTAACTGACCTCTTATTTGGATAAGGAAGAACATCCTACTTGCATGATGAAACTTGTTTCATATTCTGGAAGAGTAGGTCATTGGTGTCAGTTCAAATGGATGTCAAAATTGAGAAAACTGTCGAGGACTGGATGTGAAAAAGCTTACGAGTTCCTATTCAACTATCCTCGAAGTGAATGAAATTAAATAAAAATGCGAGATATACGAACATCGGAAGGCGAAATATTAATAATCATTATATATCATGTGCAGCATTAGTTTCCAAGGGCAAAGTCAATTAATCTGAACACCTTTGCTTCTAGAAACACATTGTCATCAAAAACAAACGTATATGCCTTTTAAGTTGGGAAACTCTACACAACATTAGTCTTTCTGCTCTCTTCCGATTGTTCATAATGCGTTACATTCTTACGAGCTAGTTCCTCAGAAAATAAAATAACATTTAAGCTAGTATACCTATCTATCTATCTATCTATCTATCTATCTATCTATCTATCTATCTATCTATCTATCTATCTATCTATCTATCTATCTATCTATCTATCTATATATCTATCTACCTATCTTTCTATCTACCTATCTAATCTAGCTAACTTTCTATTTATCTATCTAGCTATCATTCTATCTATCTATCTATCTATCCATTTATCTTTCTATCTACCTATGTAATCTATCTATCTAGCTATCTTTCTCTTTATCCATCTATTGATCTGTCTATCTCTCTATCCATTTATCTTTCTATCTACCTATCTAATCTATCTATCTTTCTTTCTATTTATTTATCTATCTACCTATCTATCTCTATCTGCTCATCTCTATCCATCCAACCATCCATCCATCCATCCATCCTTCCATCTATCTATCTATCTATCTATCTATCTATCTATCTATCTATCTATCTATCTATCTATCAATATATCCATGCATCCATCCATTTATCCATGCATCCATCAGTCCTTCCACCCATCCATCTATTTCTATCTCTCTATCTCTCTATTTATCTATCTACCTATATATCTATATATCTACATACCTATCTATCCATCCATCTATCCATCCATCCATCAATCCATCCATCTACCCCGCTATGTCAAACGAGAGTCTCCGAATCAACACTTGCAAGCTCAACTTTGCCAGCTTTATTTTGAGACCAGCGGCATTATCCAAACAAGCAGAGAGGGGCCCGGCTATTTAGTAGGCTAGGGGAGGAGGCCTTGTAGCAGGGCACCTGGAAGCGATGTCTGGAAGTGATGCCTGCAGGCCTGTTTGTGTAGACGCAGTGGCTGCACTGCAGCGGAGGGGCTTCCAACGGATGCACTGCTGCATCCTGCTGCATGCCAATGCTGACGAACAGTAAAAAAACAATCGGCTGAGCCCTGGAAGTTTTATTGCGTTTATAGGTGTTATCATTTGGAGTGTATGTCCATGCAAGTTTGGGGTAGTGTGAAATGCGTGGTGTGTGTGTATGTTGTGGGGTGTGTGTGTGGGTATGCATTTTTTATTCGCTGTCTTAAACTGTATATATACATATGCTTGGGAGAGAAGAGAGAGATAGAGAGAGAGAGAGAGAGAGAGACGAGAGAGAGAGAGAGAAGAGGGGGAGAGAGGGGAGGAGAGAGGAGGGGAGAAGGAGAGGGGGAGAGAGAGAAGCGCATGGGGGCGGGTTCACTCTTTGAAACTATGACTTATTTTTTCTCTTCATTTCACTGTACTCATTTGTCTCATTTGTAAAACACTTAAACGAAAAAAAATGTTGTTGTTTTTATAAAAACCAAAATAATGTGTATCTTGTCTAGTATTATATGGGTTACGATCAGCTTGTGTAAAAATCGAAAAAAAAGAAACAAAAGCACAAAGCAACGTAAAAAATACTTCTTTTCAAATAATGACTAAGGTTCAAAAGCTGGAGTCTCAGAAAATGAAATAATGACAAAACATTTGACTTAACTGCTCATGTTGGGTTCTTTAGAATTTGGTTGTTCCACCGTTTTCCTCTGACAATAAAAGTTTTTATTTAATGTCACGATCGGATGGATTGAAGGTTTATGACAGTGATTCTAAATTAATGCACGTAGAAAGATGTCATTTCTATGCCGATCACTGAAAGAATGCTTTCGCTTCTGAAAGTCAGACACAAATTAATTCATTTTTTCTGCGTTTTTGTGCTATTTTTTTCAAGGTAGATATGCTTATACCCTTTAAATTTTATTTCGTTCTCGCATTCATCTTTAGAATAGCTTAGCCTGGTAATTAGGTCACCTCCCAGCAACCAAAACAACGTTTAGGGCACAACCCCAAATTGTTGGGAGCCCTCTGTTTCATTGGGTGGTTGTTGAACACCGTCCATTTCATAATTTGCCTTCTCGGTAAAATATTGAACAAATGCATAACTTTATCATCAAGAACAGAAACTACAAAGATGACCGCGACATTAATTAACAAGAGCGACACCAACAAAGGTGACTGCGACATCAACAAAGGCGATAGCGACATCGACAAGGTGACTGCGACATCAACAAAGGTGACTGCGACATCAACAAAGGTGACTGCGACATCAGCAAAGGTGACTGCGACATCAGCAAAGGTGACTGCGACATCAGCAAAGGTGACTGCGACATCAACAAAGGCGATAGCGACATCAACAAAGGTGACTGCGACATCAACAAAGGTGACTGCGACATCAACAAAGGTGACTGCGACATCAGCAAAGGTGACTGCGACATCAACAAAGGCGATAGCGACATCAACAAAGGTGACTGCGACATCAACAAAGGCGACATAAACAAAGGTGACTGCAACATCATCAAAGGTGACTGCAATAATTATCACGAACTACAATAACCACCACCCGACTGCCACCACAACAGCAGCAATAGCAATAACAACAGCATAATGTAGGAAATACTTTCACCGATATAATTTTTTTTTAAAAAGGACTGACGAGTTTCGTACTTATTTCTTGCTTGCTTGTCCAGACTCTGGTACGCCTTTATCCGAGTTTCTTATGGAAGCAGAGCTTAGTCACCGAAATGCCCATGTGCTCGTATCGGAAGACTGTGACCTTATTGAGGCCAGAGGGCGCCTATAAAGTTGATACACGTGTTTGGTTGGATTGTAGTTTCTGTACTCTCTTTCTGATGATGTGTCGAGAAATCTGGATCGTTCTTTTTGTACCGCTATACTGCCATGTTTGACCGCTATACTGCCATGTTTTACCGCCATGTTTTACCGCTATACTGCCATGTTTTTACCGCTATACTGCCATGTTTTACCGCTATACTGCCATGTTTTTACCGCTATACTGCCATGTTTTACCGCTATACTGCCATGTTTTACCGCTATACTGCCATGTTTTAACGCTATACTGCCATGTTTTACCGCCATGTTTTACCGCTATACTGCCATGTTTTACCGCCATGTTTTACCGCTATACTGCCATGTTTTACCGCTATACTGCCATGTTTTACCGCTATACTGCCATGTTTTACCGCTATACTGCCATGTTTTACCGCTATACTGCCATGTTTTACCGCTATACTGCCATGTCTTACCGCTATACTGCCATGTTTTACCGCTATACTGCCATGTTTTACCGCTATACTGACATGTTTTAATGCTATACTGCCATGTCTTACCGCTATACTGCCATGTCTTACCGCTATGCTGCCATGTTTTGCCGCTATACTGCCATGTTTTACCGCTATACTGACAAGTTTTACCGCTACACTGCCATGTTTTACCGCTATACTGCCATGTTTTACCGCTATACTGACATGTTTTACCGCTATACTGCCATGTCTTACCGCTATACTGCCATGTTTTACCGCTATACTGCCATGTTTTACCGCTATACTGCCATGTTTTATCGCTATACTGCCATGTTTTACCGCTATACTGCCATGTTTTACCGCTATACTGCCATGTTTTACCGCTACACTGCCATGTTTTACCGCTATACTGCCATGTCTTACCGCTATACTGCCATGTTTTACCGCTATACTGCCATGTTTTACCGCTATACTGCCATGTTTTACCGCTATACTGCCATGTTTTACCGCTATACTGCCATGTTTTATCGCTATACTGCCATGTCTTACCGCTATGCTGCCATGTTTTGCCGCTATACTGCCATGTTTTACCGCTATACTGCCATGTTTTACCGCTATACTGCCATGTTTTACCGCTATACTGCCATGTTTTACCGCTATACTGCCATGTTTTACCGCTATACTGCCATGTTTTACCGCTATACTGACATGTTTTACCGCTATACTGCCATACTGCCGTGTTTAACCGCTATACTGCTATGTTTTACCGCTATACTGCCATGTTTTACCATTATACTGCCATGTTTTATCGCTATACTGCCATGTTTTACCGCTATACTGCCAAGTTTTCCGTTTGACTTTTGCTCGTAACTCCCCCTGTCTGTCTCGCTCTGTTTCTGTCTGTCAGTCTGTCTGTCTGTCTGTCTGTCTGTCTGTCTGTCTGTCTGTCTCTCTCTCTCTCTCTCTCTCTCTCTCTCTCTCTCTCTCTCTCTCTCTCTCTCTCTCTCTCTCCAACCAAGAAGACTTTCAAGATTTAATGAGAACATCCGAAGCCAGCCAGGTCTAAGAATACTTGTAAAAGTAGAAGAAGACTTGTAAAAGTTGTTCTTTTCTCAAGGAGCTTTCTCCACACAAATTCCTTGCCCTGGACTCTCCATCAACTACGAAGATTTAACATTAATGAAAAAGGAAATGTCATCGTGACTTGCAAATAACCCGCCTCCCTTCCCCCACCCCAATGCCTTGGATAAAAATACACTTGCACTTTTATCACCAACAGAGACTTATAGGTAGACAGGTGTGGGTTAAATCTCACTAAAACTGTTGGGTTTTTCATGTTAATAGAGTTGACATCATGCAAACAAGAAGTTTATTTAGTTAAGCCACTTTAAACTGAGGTATTAACTGGCCCCTGACAATTATTCATGGAGAGAGACAGACAGACAGGCAGACAGACAGACAGAGAAAGAGAGCGACAGAGACACAGAAAGAGAGACAGAAAGACAGAGAGAGGAGAAGACAGACAGACAGACAGACAGACAGACAGACACAACACACACACACACACACAACACACACACACACACACACACACACACACACACACACACACACACACAGTGAGAGAATACAGACAGAGCAACAGACAGAGAGAGAAACACATACACAGACACAGAGAGAAAGAGAGCAAAACTAGCCCCATATATTTAATGTAATACCCAAACCAATTGTGAGTCCCTGGTACTGGATAGGAACCTGAAGCATCTACTGCTTAGATGCCTGCACTTGTTGAAGTTTTGTTCTAGAACTGATAAAAATCTTAGGCTCACAGAAATGGTTCTTACTTTTTTTTAAAGTTTCATCTTGCCCTTGAACGAAACTGCAAATGCCACGCATAAAGCGGGTGGTTGAAAGCGCTGTGAGCTATTTGAGCAAATATATTGATGCGTTTAGTGTTTTATTGGACTTCCAATGACAATTTAGTAAATTGTTTAATTGCGGCGACAAAAGTTCATGGAGACGTGAAAACTTAGACAAGAAAAAAGAGACAAAAAAGAAAGAAAGAAAAAGAAAGAGAAAGAAAGAAAACGAAGAAAGAAAGAAAGACAGAAAGTCATAGATACAGTAATAAAGAACAAACAAACGAACGAGTGAACGAACGAGAGAAAGAAAGAAAGAAAGAAAGAATGAAAACGATTGAAAAATATATTCAGGCAGACAAACATAAAAAAGAAATAAACAAACAAACTAACAAAACAACAACAAAAACAGAAAAACAAACAAAACACAGAAAGAACAAACAATAAAAGAATCAAACACAAAAAATGAAAATAATAAACAAAGACAAACAGAAAGAAAATCACACTCACACACACACACACACACACACACACACACACACACACACACACACACACACACACACACACACACACACACACACACACACACACACACACTAACAAACCAACACATCAACAAACAACAAAACCCCAACAACAACAAATAAAACCCAAACAACACAAACATCACACACACACACACACAATACAACATCCATCCCAAACTAGCCCCTTCAGCACATAAAGGGGGGCAAACCTCCATTACAATTCTTACTAAATACAGAAGTACAACATCAAGCCCGAACTAGCTCCTTCCATAGAAGCGAAGCCTCCATAGAATACTAAGCTAAATACAGAAGAAGTATAGTATCTTCCTGGGCCCCATTTTTAATTAAGTAACTTGGTAACAGTACAGACACTGTGGGCCTCATCCTCATCATCCCTGGGTTGACTGGAAGCAGCTGTCATGTTCGCCAGATGCTAGCTAGCTAGTCTCCTAGCTGCACTAGGCAGTTAGTTAGTCTAGGTTCCTGTGCCCTCACCTCTGAGGTATTCAGTGTGCCTTACTTTTCCGTTTACCCCCAGTGCATCATTGCTGCTGGTGCGTGGGTGGTTTGGTTTTGGTTTGGTTTAGTTTGTGGGTGGTGGTGGTGGGTGGGGGTGGGAGAGGTGTGTGGGGAGAATTGGGGGTGGGGTGGTGGTGGTGGGGTGTGGGTGGTGGTGGTGTGGGATGTGTGGGGGAGGTTGGGGTGGGGTGGTGCTGGGGGAGTGGGGATGGGGGTGGGAGTGGGTGGTGGGGTGTGGGTTGGGGTGGTGGTGTGTGTGTGTGTGTGTGGAGGGGGGGGGGGGCGGATGGATGTGTGTGTGTGTGTGTGTGTGTGTGTGTGATGTGTGTGTCTGTGTATGTTGTGCTGGGTTGTGTTGTTGTTGTGGTGGTGGTATATGTGTGTTTGTGTGTGTGTGTGTGTGCGTGCGTGCGTGCGTGCGTGTGTGTGTGTGTGTGTGGTCATAGGGAACACCAACATGTGCGAAAGTGATAATCATGAGAGAGACAGACAGATAAACAAACATAGAGGGAGACAGAGACAGAGGTAGAGACAAAGAGAGACAGGGAGACAGTCAGAGACTTTGACAAAAAATATCATAGTTGTATTACATCAAATCAAGTCAATAATATTAAACTGATGTTTTAAATAAAACGTGATAAATCATTATGTTTATACACAGACAAAAAATAAGCATAAAATCAACGAAAAACAGAAATAAACTAAATAATATTTAGCCAAGCAACAACGAAACCAACAACAGGTTAATTAACCAATACCAAAACAAAACCCAAAGACACGCCTTAACTTTGCTAAATCAGAATAATAGTGTATACCCTGAGCTATGCGACTTTTACAGAGGGCCTTGACCTTTTATTGCGACCTTGACCTGTCCGAATCAGCCTGATGAGAGGGCCGGAAGGACTGGCTTCCTGCAGTGGGCAGCGTTCATTTATCACTGCCCAGAGCATTGATTCCTGTAGCGGTCAAGAAGCTGCCCACCCTTTCCAATCCGTTTCTCTCACTCCCAGCCACCCACCCACCCACAGTCTCTTGTCTTCCGCCTTCTGAAACCTGCCTCTAACTATGAAACTGAGAATTATAATGATATAGTGTGTGTGTGTATGTGTGTGTGTGTGTGTGTGTGTGTGTGTGGTGTGTGTGTGTATGTGTGTGTGTGTGTGTGTGTGTGTGCATGTGCACAGAGCTAGTGATGAGACACTGGCTTTCTGTGAGGGTATATACATAGAATATGTTATTGCCCCTAGCCTTGCTATATAGACTGTTCACCTCTGTCTCTGTTTCTGTCTGTGTCTGTCTGTCTGTATGTCTGTATGTCTGTCTGTCTGTCAAATCTCTCTCTCTCTCACTCTCATCTCCACTCTCTCTCTCATCTCTCCTCCTCTCTTCTCTCTCTCTCTCTCTCCTCTCTCTCTCTCTCTCTCTCTCTCTCAATGTGTTTCTTTCAATATGATTCTCCTGTTCGTGTCTACTTGCCACTGTTCAACTACATGACAAGCCTTTTCGTCTATCAGTCGCTTTCGGTGTTTTTTTGTCTTTCTTATTTAGTCAAACGCTCATATATCAGTTGTAGTTCTCTGTGATAATGAGCAAGAACGCGTTGCGCTGTCGCTAAGCGCCTGACAAGTTAGGCCCAGCGCATCGGACTTCAGCGTGAGGCGTTTTCCATATCCATTATTTGGTGTTGACAAACACCACTAATCTTCGTCACGCATTACACTCTATACAAAACAATTATATACCGATATCAAACTTTCTAGCACAAACAGCAGGACGGCTGTCGAGTACGCACAGTATTCACGTTTCTGCCTGTGATTTGTAAACCAGCACAGTTGTATTATCTGAACCAAGCATGTGGGCATAGGTACTTAGGATGGGCAGAGGGGGGAGGGGGGGTGGTGGTGGGAGGGGATGTACAGCACCTGGAAATGATCAATTGAAGCGTGTTTGTAAAGACACCGTGGCTGAATTGCAGTTGAGTGGTTTCCGATTGAAGCCTCTGACTAATAATAGTAATATACTGATTGAAGCAGTAGGATGGCTTGCACCCTTTGAATGCGTTCAGTTTGTAGTCTGCTTACTACGTCTACATCACTGTTTACATCTCCTGTGCATGAATGCACAAAGACACAAAGAGGGACACCCAGACACCCGGCACACGGAAATAAACACCCAGAACACCCAGATATACATATCCAGACACAGACAAATACCAGACTGACAGACAGACACACACACACACACACACACACACACCACACACACACACACACACACACACACACATACATCGCGCACCATCCAGAGAGAGAGAGAGAGAGAGAGAGAGAGAGAGAAGAGAGAGAGAGAGAGAGAGAGAGAGAGAGAGAGAGAGAGAGAGAGAGAGAGAGAGAGAGATAAAACATGTGTGTTTGTCTTTGAATCTGTGTGTCTGTGTGTCCGTTTGTGAGCATCTGGTTTTCTTGTATCTATTTATTTATTTATTTATTTGTATAGTATTTATTTTTAGTCTATTTTTATATGTATTTATTTTTTTTATTCTTTTAAGTCGCGGATAATGGAATAGGCGCGCATTTATATAAGTATGTGGGAGCGTGTTTTAGTGAAGATACATTATTTTGTTTAGCCGTCATCTACTCCCGCCTCTCTTTTCATTTCAGTAATATACTTACTATAATTCGTCTTACTCTTCAAAGAAACACAGCAACATAAGTTAAGATAGTATTGTATTTCTAAAAGCACGAAAATCCGTGAACGTTCGAAATACTGAATGCAATTATGTAACCTTTTTTTTTTAAGCAAAAGTTATTAAATGAAAAGAACGGTTGGAAATTAGATATTGCTTCCATTCAATAGATTGCCGATGGGGGGAAAGGGGGTTTCTTTCATTTCCTTCTTTTTTTCTTTATGTGTGTGTTGGGGGGGGGGGGGGGGGGGTCTCATAGCTTGCAATTATGAAGATAAAAATTACATGCAGTTTAATAGACAATATACAAAATGTATATGTTCTTGTTTGGTAAGATGGTATGTTGATTTTTTTTGTGTCAATAAACTATTTCTGTACAATAAACGATTAATCTGATCTTTTTAG
>CM054139.1:62743228-62750728 GCA_028751875.1 Rapana venosa | reverse complement strand
TTATCTCCTTACTAACTTTTCTCTCCTTCTTCCTTTTTTCATGCATCCCCGTCTCTCTTTCTGTCTATCCGTGTGCGTTTCTCTCTCTCTCTCTCTCTCTCTCTCTCTCTCTCTCTCTCTCTCTCTCCTCTCTCTCTCTCTCTCTCTCGTCGTCCTCTCTCTCTCCTCTTCTCTCTCCCTCTCCTCTCTCTCCTCTCTCTCTCTCTCTCTCCTCTGTTCCAATCCGATCCGTCCTCCGTCTTCTCTCTTCTCGTCTGTCGTCTCTCTGTCTTCTCTCTCTCTCTCTCTCTCTCTCTCTCTCTCTCTCTCTCTCTCTCTTCTCTCTCTCCTCGCTCGCTCGCTCTCCTCTCGCTCTTCCCACTCCAACCCTCATCTTCCTTTCTCTCTTCTTCTCTCTGGCTCTGTGTCTCTGTTGTCTGTCTCTATCTGTCTTCTGTCGTCTGTCTGTCTTTCTCTCTCTCTCTCCTCTCCTCTCTCTCTCTCTCTCTTTCTTCTCTTCTCTTTCTCTCTCCTTCTCTCTCACCCTCTGCTATCTCCTTTCTCTTTTCTCTGCCCTCTGTGTCTCAATGTTTGTCTCCGTATCCTGTCTTGTCGTTGTTTGTATCTCCCTCTCTTCTCTGTCTGTCTGTTTCTGTCTGTCGGTCGACTGTCTGTATGTCTCCCTGTCTCTCTGTCTCTGTCCCTCTTGCTTGTTGTCGTCTCTATGTCTGTCTGTTCTGTCTGTGGGCCGAACTGTCTGTATGTCTCCCTGTCTCTGTCTGTCTCTGTCTGTTTGTCTGTCTGTCTGTCTCTCTGTCTCTCTCTGCCTGTCTGTCTCTCTGTCTCTCTCTTTCTCTCTCTCTGTCTGTCTGTCTGCCTCTCTGTCTGTCTCTCTCTGAGACTGTTGGCACGCTACGCTGCTCCTGTAGACAGCGTTAATCACACTTCAGGGTGGACAAGGCAGGTAAATCACCAGCGTGTTTAGCATCAAAACACAGAACGCGACAGGCCATCTGTCACACAGCCACGAGCCTGTAGGGCTCTGTTCATGTTGGCATTGTCTGTCTGTCTGTCTGTCTGTCTGTGTGCTTGAGCGTGAATGTGTGCCTCTGTGAGTGTGTGTGTGTGTGTGTGTGTGTGTGTGTGTGTGTGTGTGTGTGTGTGTTGTATTGAATTGTATTGTATTCTTTTATATCGAGGATAATGAAATAAGCGTTTATGGGCTTTTTTTACATCCAGTCCCCGTGTGTATGCGGTTTTGTAAATTCTGTCATCTGTTCCCACCGGCACACACTGGCCTACTCTTACGAAAAACGGGACAGGATTTAACGTGTGCGCAAGATGTTCTGCGTACGTTCGCACACGAACCTCGGTTTATAGTCTCATCTGAAGGACTTTTGGGGAGAGTGGAGTCTGCACTGATGTTAACTCCAGGGGAAAATATCCCCTTGAACGGGAGTCGAACCTGGGTCGTTGGATTGCGAGCGCAATGTTCTAACCACTGGGCTATCCCGTCCCCCTTGTGTGTGTGTGGTGTGTGTGTGTGTGTGTGTGGTGTGTGTGTGTGTGTGTGTGTGTGTGTGCTTGTCTGACTTTGTCTATATGCCTGTTGTCTGTCTGTCTGTCCTGTCTGGTCTGTCTGTCTGTCTGTCTCTCTCTCTCTCTCTCTCTCTCTCTCTCTCTCTCTCTCTCTCTCTCTCTCTCTCTGCTCGCTCGCTCGCTCGCTCGCTCTATATCTCTACCGTCTCTCTGTATCTCTGTCTCTGTCTCTCTCTCACTCTCTCTCCTCTCTCTCTCTCTCTCTCTCTCTCTCTCCTCTCTCTCTCTCTCTCTCTCTCTCTCTCCACCTCTCCGTCTCCTCCATGTCTCTTCCTCCCTGTCTGTCTCTGTCTGTATGTGTATCTGTGTCTCTGTCTGTCTGGCTGTCTCTCTGTCTCTGTCTCTGTCTCTGTTTCTCTCTCTCTCTCTCTCTCTCTCTCTCTCTCTCTCGTCCTCTCTCTCTCTCTCTCTCTCTCCTCTCTCTTTCTGTATGGTTTTACACGCTACTACACTGCAAAAAATCCAGACAGCTTCATCGCAATGCAAACGGAATAACACAGGTAATCCACCCACTGCCTTGTTTATTGTTTGGCCTCACAACACACCACAACACGCACCACGCCACACTAGTAGCTGCACTAGGCCATCATCAGTCTCACTGTCCGCAGAACAGCAGGGTGCCGGAACAGACGTGTTTTCTGCCTGGCGGGGTCTGGTCTGTAACATGCAGGAATCTGGCTGTGCCGTGTTGACTGTGGAAACAGGCAGTAGAGTTGGTGATGGACAGTCTGACACATACTTTCAGGCCCACAGTGAAAGGCTGCAGGATGAACTTTCAGGTCCACAGTGAAAGGCTGCAGTCTGACACTTTCAGGCCCACAGTGAAAGGCTGCAGTCTGACACTTTCTTTCAGGCTCACAGTGAAAGGCTGCAGTCTGACACTTTCTTTCAGGCTCACAGTGAAAGGCTGCAGTCTGACACATACTTTCAGGCCCACAGTGAAAGGCTGCAGTCTGACACATACTTTCATACCCACAGTGAAACGCTGATGGACATTTTGGTGCATACTTTCAGGGCCACAGTGAAAGGCTGCAGTCTGACACATACTTTCATACCCACAGGGAAACGCTGATGGACCTGTTGATGCATACTTTTCAGGCCTACACTGACAAGCTGATGAAGACTCTGACACTTTCAGGCCCACAGTGAATTGCTGGTGGACAGTCTGACATATACTTTCATACTCACAGTGAAAGGCTGGTGGACATTTTGATGCATACTTTCAGGGCCACCGTGAAAGGTTGATGGACAGTCTGACACATCCTTCGCATGAGACTATAAACCGAGGCCCCGTGTGCGAACGCATGCAGAACATCTTGTGCACACGTTAAATCCTGTTCCGCTTTTCGAAAGAGTAGGCCATTATGTGCTGGTGGGAACAGATGACAAAATTTACAAAACCGCATACACACGGGGACTGGATGTAAAAAAGCACATGAGTGCTTATTCCATTATCCTTGATATAAAAGAACAAATAGATAAATAAAATAAATACATAAATACTTTTCAGGCCTACACCGAAAAGCTGATGAATAGTCTGACACTTTCATACCCATAGTGAAAGGCCGATGGACAGTCTAACACATACGTTCATACCCACAGTGAAAGACTTTTTTATTCATTTAAAAAAAATTATTCTTTCAAATCGAGGATAATGGAATAAGTACGTATGTGCTTTTTTACATCTAGTCCCCGTGCGTATGCGGTTTTGTACATTCTGTCATCTGTTCCCACCGGCACACAATGGCCTACTCTTACGAAAAGTGGAACAGGTTTTAACGTGTGCGCAAGATGTTCTGCGTGCGTTCACACACGGGGCCTCGGTTTATAGTCTCATCCGAGCGAGACACACACACACACACACACACACACACACACACACACACACACACGCGCGCGCGCGCGCGCGCGCGCACACACACACACACACATACACAAACACACAATCTGACTACCCGGGTTCGATTTCCGTTCAAGGGGATATTTTCCCCTGGAGGTAACATCAGTGCCGACTCCACTCTCCCCAAAAGTCCTTCAGATGAGACCATAAACCGAGGCTCCGTGTGCGAACGCACGCAGAACATCTTGCGCACACGTTAAATCCTGTTCCGCTTTTCGTAAGAGAAGGCCATTGTGTGCCGTGGGAACAGATGACAGAATTTACAAAACCGCAAACACACGGGGATTGGATGTAAAAAAGCACATAAGTGCTTATTCCATTATCCTCTATATAAAAAATAAAACAAATAACATAAATAAAACAAATACTATAAACACACACACACACACACACCACACACACACACACACACACACACACACGCACACACACATACACACATAAAACACACACACACGTAGGCTTTCTGTCAAAATGTCATTAGAGAATGAGGTGCCTGTCAAACTGTCTTAGCAGATCCTTCTGCATAGCAATATTCATTGCGACAAAGAAAAAAGCAGACACATTGAATCAATCGCTGTAACATTTGTTTTTTCATATGAAAAGCATGCTGTCATAAATATTATGCTTTCATTCGGTTTTTGTGTCTTGTAACTTAAAACGAAAATGTGTCATATGCCATGTTGCGTTTTGACATAGTGCATACTTGTGTGATTGCTTGTTTGTTGTTTGTCTCCTGTCGTATATCATTGTAGGATATGTTTTAGAAACTGGCATCATTTTTCATTATTATTTTTTTTGAATAAAGAGAATTGTATGCAATATTTTTCTTTCTTCTGACTTACCATCCGGTATTGTTTGTTTTGTAAGCTCAGATTTGTTTTTTTCAAAATTATGTTTCTTAAACATTTATTTAATTTTTTTTAAAGAAAACACTTTAGAAATCAACAACTTTTTTTGAACATTTTAGATTGTTTAGCTGACTAAGTACAACTTTTTTTCACCCAGAAACATCATTCTTGGCTCAAAAGACATTATTTATGAAACTTAACTGCTCTGAATTTATATTATTACGTATATCCTTGAAATCGGAATGCGGATCTGTTGATAGTGGGTAAAAACGGTGGCATACCCACAATCTCACCATTGGTCACCCTCAGAGCTCTAGCCGAGGAACGATAAAAAATGACATGCTTATTTAGTTAGTTAGTTAGTTAGTATTTTATATCGAGGATAATGGAATAAGCATTTATGTGCTTTTTTACATCCAGTCCCGTGTGTTTGCGGTTTGTAAATTCTGTCATCTGTTCCCACCCGCACACAATAGCCTACTCTTACGTAAAGTGGAACAGGATATAACGTGCGCGCAAGATGTTCTGCATGCGTTCGCACACGGGGCCTCGGTTTATAGTCTCATCCGAAAGACTTTTGGGGAGAGTGGAGTCTGCACTGATGTTAACTCCAGGGAAAAATATCCCCCTTGAACGGGAATCGAACCTGGGTCGTCAGATTGCAAGTGCAATGTTCTAACCACTAGGCTACCCCGTCCCCCTTTGCTTGTCTTGGTGGCCAGTGTGTAGACGGGAGACAGTGCCACAGTTCACACAAGATAATACACCTAGGTACCTGCGGGTGTAGGGTTTAGAAATGCCAGACACGAAAGCAGAGGCAGAGGTATACTACTACTCCAACGACGCTACCTATACAGCATTAGAATGTCTCCTGCCTTGCTTCCACCTGTCATCAGAAATAGGAGAACATCGCTGTCTTCCTGGTGAAACATTAACAAGATGAAGAAAAAACTAAAGCACACAAATTAGTCTGTGCTTCACTTTATTCGTCATCCTGTTTTATCAGCAAGTGTTGGCTGCCACGCTTTCATGCTATAGATTATGGAAGTGCATTGGTGATGCACGCAAATGCGAGAGCGTACACATATTAAAAAAAAAACCCGCAAAACACCTTGCGCGCACGTTAAAACCCTTTCATGTCTTCGGAAGAGTAGGCCACTGTGTGCCGGTGGGAACGGGTGACAAGACATTAACAAAACTGCATACACACGGGGAGTGGATGAGAAAAAGCACATGCATTCTTATTCTAATATCCTCGAAATAAAAGATTAGAATAAGAAAGATATAAAACACTCACACACGTACACACAAACTTCTCCCTGCCACTCCCCCCCCCCCCCCCCCCCCCCCCCCCCCACTTACCACGCACAGACGCTCTGTGTAATCGCAGTCATCTGCAGAGTAGTTGCAGGCGTGCCTGTACTGCAGATGCAGCCTAGCCTGCCAGATTTTAATGGCCCCCAAGCTTGTTGAAACGCTAAACAGTTTGGAAGTGCAGCGCGGGTGACTTGGCACGCTCACTTTTCAGTGTAAACTGTTTGAGACCGTAAGTGGTTTAGGACTTGAAAATAATTATCATCTGCAAAGCACTGTGTGTGTGTGTGTGTGTGTGTGTGTGTGTGTGTGTGGTGTGGTGTGTGTGGAAAATTGGGTTTATGCCTTTGTAATGGCCATTTAGCTGATATCCTGATTAGGCTGTGTTTAGGTCAAGTAGAGTAGGGTGTGAATTTAGTGGAACAGCTTTTTAGAAAGATCTACTCATTGGTTTACTTGCTATGTATTCATTATCTATTAGTGCGCTCATCTATTCATTTACGTATATGCTTTTTCACTTATCTATATTTTTACAGGGTTTGTTTGATGGCTATTTGGGTTTTGACTAATCAGTTAGCTCATCAGTTTTTTAGTAACTTAATTTTCCGATTTCGAAGCTGTAAGTTGCTACCTGCACTTACTTTCATCCACTATCATTTCCCATGAATAGTTTCCCGTCTACTTGATTATGTTGCTTTGTTTTGTTGTTGTTGTTGTTTGTTAAGCTGTTTTGGTGTTGTTATTTGGGTTTTTCGATTCATGATCCTTTGAAACACAGTCGAAGCCTGTCCTCATGAGAGCTGACTCGTTGTTATGTATATGTTAATGCTTGAAAGAACAAGAGTTAACCGTCTTCTTAGAGGAGCAAGAGTACACGATCTGGCCTTTGTCCTCATCTGGATAACACTTTATTCTTACTTTTCTCTCCATTGCAACCCTCGGCCTTATTCACTTAAACCTTCATGTGCGCATATGGGTAAGTCATGGAGTGTAATTTATATTCTTAACCATTTCACTTCCCACGTACTACAAGAGCAGAGGGATGAATAAAATGTCACTATCTTTAAACAGAATAGTCTGCTGCTAAGCAAAGAACAGTAAACAAACAAACAAACACAAGCAAGCAAACAATGCTACAACACAAAAAAATACTCAATTAGGCCAGTACTCTTCATTCTGCATGTACTCTTTCATACTGCATCACATTCACCTTCACATAACTATGGAACTTCTTAATAGCTTGTTTTCCTCCAGCCCGATTCTGATATAACACGTACGCCCCCCCCCCCCCCCCCCTCCCCCCCAAATAGTTTAACAGAACGAACTCTTCCTACATGACCTCAGAACTGACCTGACCTGACCTAAGCACCCTGACCTGAGTGTGTAAGGGCTGCACAGGCTGTTCACTGTAATTACGGTCCTCAGATGAGCGGCAAAGGTTGGGGAGCATGGGGGCTGAAGCCTCCTGGGTTAATGGCCTCATGGGTCTTAAGTGAGGACGTCAACAGCTTCAAAATGTAGGATTTGGGGGTGTGGTAGGCTTACTGTATGAGTGTATAAACGTCTTCAGCGGAATGGGGCTATTAGGTGTAGTCAGTGGAGAAGTTTTAGTAAGCTAGGTTGTTGAGAAGTTGGGAGTTAGCTCAGTGCTGAGGAGTTTAGGTAGCTTGGTACCAGGCTGATTTGGATTTTTGGTTTGGTTTGGTTTGGTTTTGGTGTTTTTTTCTGACTGTACAGTTCTGTTCTTTGCTGCTGCTGTGATGGTAAACAGATTGAAGTTCATGCCTATCACAGAAAATTGTCTGTAAATATAATTTCGAGTTTTTAATCATTACTATAATGAGTATTTTGTTTTTC
>CM054139.1:62725728-62738228 GCA_028751875.1 Rapana venosa | reverse complement strand
TGTCACATTGGTGACTTGCCTGTCTTTCTTGGTGTTGTCTACTTCTTTGAACATCGCGACGTCTTTGACAAGGGGGTTTCTTGCGATAGTACTGAACACGGGAGTTACGGTTCAGCACCGGGTCCGCCATTTCTGTTGACACTGGCTTGTCAGCTGGCTTCATTCGCAAGACGAACACAACACTGCCGCTCTCCCCCGCGACTTTCCAACTCGATACGACGTTGTCGATCAGCAGGGCGTTTAAAGTTGTTATTACAGTAGCTGGAAGGCCAGTAACTGACATTTTGAAGCTAAAATGCAAAAAATTGCAGCAGCTTACTAACAGCACACCCGTTCAGTTCTCGTCCGGTCACGTCGTCCCAGACAGACACAGAGAGAGATAGAGAGACAGATAATGGATGAATGCATTAACTCATTAATTAATGACTGTCTTCTTTATTTTCAAGAGAGAGAGAGAGAGAGAGAGAGAGAGAGAGAGAGACGCAGACGCAGACGTTTATTCATAAAGGCCACAGCCCCTTAGAAGGGGGATACACATAACAATATGTTCATGACATAAAATGCATCAGTACAATATTTGCTACTCATGTTAACACTGTGTTTCTTATCTTAAATGCTTTCTGTAAGTACAATACTAAATGCCTTATAGTTGTCTTATTTGTTGTAGTCAGAAGCAAAATCATTTTAAACAGACAAGGTTGCGAGTTATACTTACATGGAATTAATTGTTTTCTGAGATCACTTAACCCAGGACAAGTAAGAACAAAATGTACTTCATTTTCGTGTGGCTCAAGGCATAACGGGCAAATCAAGTTACAGTCAGGTACTCTTCTATAGCGGAAACGATGCACAAAAATATCAGAAATGCCAAATCTAAATCGAGAGACAGACAGACAGACAGACAGACATGCATACATACATACAGACAGACAGATAATGGATGAATGAAGTAACTCATTAATTAAGGACTGAGTCGTCTTTATTTGCAAGGAGAGAGAGGAGAGAGAGAGAGAGAGAGAGAGAGAGAGAGAGAGAGAGAGAGAGAGAGAGAGAGAGAGAGAGAGAGAGAGACTGAGTTGATGACAGCCGCAATTCTTTTGGAGTGAGTCTGTCTGTCTGTCTGTTTGTTTGTCTATGTGTCACACTCGCGGGTGCTCGCGCGTGCGCGCATGCGTATGTGTGTGTATTGTTGTTGCTTCAATTTTACGTCTGTTCACTCAAAGTGATATTAGACGAGAATCTGTCTGTCTGTCTGTCTGTCTGTCTGTCTGTCTCCCTCCCCCCCTCTCTCTCTCTCTCTCCCTCTCTCTCTCTGTGTATGTGTGTGAGTGTGCGTACGCGCGCGAGCACGTGCCCGCGCGTACTTTTGTTTGTTGTTGTTGTTGTCTTCGATTTCACGTCTGTTCACTCTTAGTGATATTAGACGAAACGTGCGTACTTTTGTGTGTGCTTGAATGTGTGCTTGTGTGTGTGTTTGCAGGCGCACTCGCACCCACGCAGGCACGCGAATACTTTACATGTTGCTTTACTTTACATGTTGCTGATAGATTCTTTCTTCGCATATAACCCCCACGTGAGGAAGTTATTCAGACTCCAGCGCTATCACCGATCAATCAGGAATGCTCTGACCAAAATGGCTTAGACGTGTCTGCCCGCCCCTAACCCTGTCCATTCAGCGATGGAAACAAACATTGACTTAAAGCTCGCGGCCCTCAGGACACAGGGTCCACTTTAAAGGGATTGCTTCCCGTCATCAACTTCTCCCTATGTGCCCCTTGTTTAGAAGACAATTACTCCCCAGGGAAAGCTTGCTTCAATTGAACTGCGGAGATTAAGTGAAAGATCGAACATTTTCCAAAGTGGATTTTTCTTTTCTTTTTAACGTCATTTTGTTGAAAAGAGGGCTTTTATTTGTAAATTTCCTTGATATTCAGGATGGTCTTTTTTTTTTTTTTACAGCAAGTGGTAAACGTTTATGTGAAATTGCAAGCAAGGTGATTCCATTTTTAGATTGCTTTTTTTTCTTTTTACTGAACAAATGTTGATGGGTTTGTGTCTTTGTGGCAAAAATTTAGGACTTAAACCTGTTTTTTTTTAAAGATCATATTTGAAATAGCATCAAACAAGATTATGAGACAATGTTGTGAAATAAAAATCCTGTACGAAGCAATAAAGTAGAATCATTGGCTTTTTAAGACTTACATACCATTCCAAGATTGTTGACTACAAAAGCAAACAAAATATAGGTGTGTAATACTTTAGACACATTGTTGGCATTTTGCATATCGATATTATAGTAATGATGATGATAATAATAATGATATTGATGATCAGGATAATAATTGTGATAATGACAACGATGATGAAGATGACAACGATAGTAATAATTATGATGACGACAATGGTGATAATGACGACGACAATAGCGGTGATGATAACGATTATTATTGGTATCATCATCAATGCTATTATCATTCTTTTCACCATTATCATCATCGTCATCGTTAACAATATTTCCCTTAGTGCTGCTGCCAAAATTATAGTTTTCAAAACAACCATTTCTGCTGCTGCTGCTGCTGCTGCTGCTGAGAACAACAGAGATTCAGACTCATAGGCAATTGGCGGACAGAGAAGTAAGGGCAGAACAATAAATCGGACAGAGCACGAGAAAAATGGAAAGCAATAAATAACCTAGACACAAATCGATGAACATCACATCAAAAAAAAAAAGCAACAAAGAACAAATAAACTAGGCTTGACGTAATGCATTTAAGTGACAAAAAGAGCCACCATTCTCAAATGGCTGGAGGTTACACACATCTCATGTTCAGACAATGGAAAATACATTGGCCGCCAAATGGCTTAGGCGTGTCGTGCCGTGTCGTTCACACATCCACACAGCTAGCCGCTGACTGAAGTGCCTTGCCGTTTGGGCACAAGTCTGTCTCCCCTTTTGATACAGGGATTACTGCAGCTATGGGCTCCACTCTGTGTGTGTGTGTGTGTGTGTGCGTGTGTGTGTGAGGGTGTGTGTGTGTGTGTGGGGGGGGGGGTGAGTGTGTGTGTTAGTGTGTGTGTGTGTGTATGTGTGTGTGTGTGTGAGTGTGTGAGTGTGTGTGTGTGTGTGTATGTGTGTGTGAGTGTGTGTGTGTGTGTGTGTGTGTGTGAGTGTGTGTGTGTGTGTGTGTGTGTATGGTGTGTGTATGTGTGTGTGTGTGTGTTGTGTGTGTGTGTGTGTGTGTGTGTGTGTGTGTCCCTGGTCAGGATGAAAACCACTCCCAAGGTGAAATATTGTTGTTGTTGTTGGTGGTGGTGGTGGTGGTTGTTTATTTGACTGAGTTGTTTAAATAAAGTAAAAGAGGTTGAAAGGTTTGTGTGTGAGAGTTGAGAAATTCATATCTGTCGTGTCTGCTTTGTAATGGGGAAAGTGTACATCAGGTCAATACCCAGCATAGGCAGGGTTGTTTGTGCGTGTGTTTGTGTGGGTGGGTGGGTGGGTGGTATTGTTTTTTGTTTGTTTTGTTTTGTTGTTCTTTTCTGCGAGAGTAAATTAGCCATGCAATGTACGAACTGGATCGCACTGATCTCAAATGTCTGTACTATTAGCACTTCAAGGTGTCATAAAATATTGCCTAGATATCGGCTTTTGGCGGTTTATAAACGCTACTGTATGTTGTTTAAAAAAAATTAATTTGAGATTATGATTGAGAATCTGTAGGTTAACAGTAGGATGTTTGTTTACTTATTAGGGTGGTATTTATAATGGCAATGCTTGATTTATTTTACCGTCTGCAAAGCTATTCGTTCAGATAGATAGAAAGACATACTGACAGATAGACAGAAAGGCAGACAGACAGACAGACAGATATAGCTAGGCAGCAATACATAGAGAGTGACACACAGGGACACTCCAGAGAAGCATAGGGAGTTTAAAAAAAGAAGACACAAACAGTGTCACAAAACAGACATCCATGGAGACAAAGCGTTGAGAAAGAAAACAAGATAGTGGACAACCGAACAAGCTTGCAAACAAATAATCAAGCAGACACATGGATTTACTTTAGGGACAATAGAGTATGTGATTTGTCGACAGTATGATAAGCACTGTATTAGCCATGTACAGTGCCTGCCGATCGCTGAAAAAGGGGAAGTCAGCAGGGGCTGACAACATTCCAGCTGAGTTGGTCCAAGCTGGAGGGAAAGCCATGATCAGCGCCCTACTAAGAATCTGCAACAAGATCTGGCAGACAGGAAAATGGCCAACACCATGGACACATTCACTCATCATCACCCTCCCCAAGAAAGGAAATCTACAACAATGCCATAATTACCGCACAATCAGCCTCATATGTCACCCAAGCAAGGTCATGCTGCAGATAATATTGAATAGACTGAAGCCACAAGCAGAGACCATCATTGCTGAGGAACAAGCAGGTTTCAGAGCAGGGCGCAGCACAACAGAACAGATATTCAACCTCAGAATACTATGTGAGCGGTACCTTCAACATCAACAAGACCTTTACCACGTATTTATCGATTTTAAGAAGGCATTTGACAGGGTGTGGCATGCAGCTTTGTGGGCAACCATGAATTTGTACAGCATCAATGCAAACCTGATCAGAGTCATCAAACAGCTGTACAGCGAGGCCACCAGTGCAGTGTACAACAACAACATTGGAGAATGGTTTCGAACAACAGTTGGAGTAAGGCAGGGCTGTCTACTCTCACCCACTCTTTTCAACATCTTCCTTGAGAGAATCATGGCTGATGCACTGGAACATCATGAAGGATCAGTCAGCATTGGTGGCAGAACGATCACAAACCTCCGCTTCGCAGATGACATTGATGGAATAGCAGGATCAGAAAAAGAGCTTGCCAGCCTAACAGAACACTTGAATAAGGCCTCCAAAACATACGGCATGGAAATCAGTGCAGAGAAGACCAAACTGATGACTAATAACACCAACGGCATTAGCACTGATATCAGGTTTAATGACCAGAAGCTGGAAACAGTTCAAAGCTTCAAGTACCTGGGAGCCATTGTATCAGACCAGGGATCCAAGCCAGAAGTAGTATGCAGGACTGCACAGACAATAACAGCTTTGTCAAAACTAAACACCATCTGGAGAGATAAGAATATCTCACTTATCTCCAAGATCAGACTAATGCGCTCCCTTGTCATATCCATATTTCTGTATGCCTGTGAATCATGGACCCTGACTGCAGATTTGGAGAGAAGAGTACAGGCAGTGGAGATGAGATGCTTTCGGAGACTCCTTGGCATCTCCTACAAAGACCACATAAGCAATGAAAGCGTGCATAACAGAATCCAGCAAACCATTGGACCCTATGAGAACCTTCTAACGATCGTGAAAAAGCGTAAACTTAAATGGTATGGGCATGTCACAAGATCCCAAGGAATTACAAAGACAGTTTTGCAAGGCACTGTCCAAGCAGGAAGAAGAAGAGGCAGACCAAGGAAGAGCTGGGAGGATAACATCAGCGAATGGACAGGCCTAGAACTCAACAAAACCCTGAGAAAGGCAGAACAGAGAGAGGAATGGAGGGAACTGGTTGCTGAGTCTTTGAGGGTGCCCCCACGGTCGTCAGACTACGGGACAGATAGATAGATAGATGATAAGCACAGTATGATAAGCACAGCTACTTTGTTTCTTCTTTTACTTTTTACATTCAGGTCTTTTAGAGTAAAAATAAAACACACCCTGGCAAACAAATATGGAGTACTATCAAAAGCACCACATGAACCAATGCATAACTATGCAGAAACAATTATGAAGGAAACTAGAAAAAGAGACACAAAAACTGAGACAGCAAGAAAAAACATTCGCACACATTCAAATAAACAGATAAAGACAAATCTACCTCAACTAATAATCAGTAGATGCAATTAGCACATGATTTTGGTGATATTGAGTTACATGTATGCATTCCATTTTGTGAATCAGTTGAGTTATTTTGAAAAAACAACAACACATAGGAGCTGAACATGGGATCAAACCAACCTTGATGGACAGGTTCTCGACTTGTTAACTATCTTTTCTTGGCTGTAGCGTTCAGCAGTTAAGCAGATCAGATCCTCTTTTAGCATCCTGCATTAGTAAGAAACCCCATGCAATCTGCTAGCAACGCGTGTCCTCCCATGTGTTTCACGCTTCAGCAAAACACGCTGCTGGTAGTTCACTGCACTGAAGGCCTAGCTTGTCCTTCACATCGAGCTTGATGGAGCCATTAGCTTGCTGCTGCCTCTTCCTGGCTAACTCGGAAATGCTTATCTGGAGAAAAAAAAACCTGCTGAAAGTGGAGGTCGGGGCCTAGATCTGTAATCTCAAGGGCCTGGGGTTTTTGTGTTATTGGTAAGCAGACTGGTAACGACTTTTTTTCAAAAGGTAGCATTGAATCTGGCTCCATTTTATGTCATGTCTTTGGGATGAGACATGAAGGCTGAGGCTCTGGTCTGCATGTAGATGCGTGCATGTGCACCTTGCATTTACGTCCACAAAGCCATTCGTTGTGTATGGAAGTCTGGGCCAGTTGTGACCAGTGGTATGGTCTCTGCAAGTATTTCAGATTGGATCCAAAGCTTCACACTAGCTTTGATTGATAAAGTAGGAGGCTTCTATAGTAAGTACTATTGCGCAGGGTATTATGAACATGTCTTTAATCATAAAAAAATATGTTTTTAAACGGGAATTAGAACTGACTATTGTTTTCATTGTTTAGACAAAAGAAGCGAATGAAAACTTTGAGAGTCATTGTGTTTGTTTGCTTTTTATGGGAAAGGAGCTAATTACAGCAATACATAACGTGGCATTTTTATGCGAAAGGGAGTGGCGCGTGCTTAAACAGAAGCTTACTATTTTGAGTAATGTTGACTGTTGTAATCGTGGCATGGGCTGAATAACGCTTCTGTTTGTTTTCTTGTTTGTTCGTTTTTACAACCTTCGGTTCTAAAGTAAAAACCTGTGAGAGATCAGTATTAGTGTAGAAAGGCTTTCTTTTCGGGAGTCTAAACTAATATCCTATCTTTAAAAGGCAAAAGCTACAACAACAAGCCATCAGGCTAGTTCCCACAAGGCTGATCAATACCATGTACCATGACAAACACTCAGGCTTATAAAAACAGTACATGTTTCTGAAAAAAAGGCACATCACCTCACTAACTATCCATCATTATAATACGTATCACACCAGACCGGATGCTTGTCACCATTAATCCAACCTGACAACACACGAACGGGAAAAAAACAGTTTTGGGTTCGTGAAAAGGACAGGCCACGTAAGATCAAAGTAGCTCAGACATTCTAGCATTGATTTTACATTTTGAAATAACGACTCAACGTACCTCTCTGTGGTTTCAAAGTGTTGACACAAATCATTTCTGGACTACCAGTGCTGTCAACTCTAAATCAGGATTTAACTGTCAAGTCTTGTGGCTTAGCGACTAGAGCTGGTTTCTTGTCATGGCTTGTCTTTTCTTTTTAAAGGAAACACAGATAAAGAACAGATTAGAGAGAGAGTCGGAAAAGTCAGGCCAGGTGTGACTGGATGGATTAGTAAGACAGGAAGGGGAGGATGGGAGAGAGAGAGAGAGAGAGAGAGAGAGAGAGAGAGAGAGAGAGAGAGAGAGAGAGAGAGAGAGACAGACAGACAGACAGACAGACAGACTGACAGAGAGACAGACAGAGACAGAGAGAGACAGACACACACACAGGGAGATACACACACATACACATACATACATACACACACTCACACACACACACACACACACACAACACACACACACACACACACACACACACACATGAGAGAGAGACAGACGAACAAACAAACAAACAAACAGAGAGAGAGACAGACAGACAGAGACAGAGACAGACACACACACACAGAGGGAGAGATACACACACATATACACATACATACACACACACACACACACACACACACACACACACACACACTCACACACACTGAGAGAGAGAGAGACAGACAAACAAACAGAGAGAGAGAGAGAGAGAGAGAGAGAGAGAAGAGAGAGAGAGAGAGAGAGAGAGGGGAGAGAGAGAGAGAGAGAGAGAGAGAGAGAGATATGTAGGCGGATTCAATTTTTAAATGTAAATTCCTTTTCATTTTCAATTGAGTACACAGCATGTACTGACGAAATCTGTTCTGGTTCCCGTAGGGAATACAATTTGAATATATACTTAATTCACTCCTGGCAGATAGGAATGGACGTCCTTCAATAGCATCATTTCGTATGTTTTTTTCATATGAAAATTATTGCTGTGTTTTTTTATGTATCTGTTGCGGTTGTTACTATTTGTGTTCGTTGTTCCTGCTGTTATTCACTGACTTTCACATGCGCACAGCAAGAGCAGCCAAATCAAGAGATAGAAACAAATTTGGGTTGATCTTTAGATTAAACTACTACCGCAAAAATAATTGCCCTCAGTGTTTTGCATGTTTGAAGATGAAGTTAAAAGTGTGACAGATGTTTTAACTTCAGCTTCAGGGACACTCGTTGAATGTAACGTGTTATTATTGTTTTCACACTTTTCTTCCTGTACAATAATTATATTCTTGGCACGTCCTTCAACTGCTTCTTTTTTTTTGCCTTTTGAGTGCTGTGGCCCTTTTCCTCCAAGAAAGCTAGAGCGGTTGTATGAGAACATGTAAGAAGCTTCTTCCACAAAAAACCTATGAAAACCTTGTCTTGGAAATAAGACTGCCACATTCCTCTGGCAAGACTGACATACTTCTGTCTTCGTAGATGTTAGCTTCACCCCCTCTATTTCTGCATGCTGCAGTGAGTTTAATCACAATCTGGTGGTTTACGACTGAGAATGAAATGCTATACCAGGCCCTATACAATTCTTGCCATTGATTTTGCCTTTTGGCCTTCACGAAGGTGTGGTGTGTATTCCTGGTCATTGTTTTGACTAACCGCATTATGCTTCTGTATTTTCGATGGCATAGCTGTTTAAGATCTGTTTTCGCAGGAACTTTTCCACCAGTTGCGAAATTCAGTACGGAAGTGCAGCCTCAGACAAAGTTGCTTTTATGAGGCATCCGTACCAATAGCAAAGCCTTACCTATTTCTTATGGAGGATGGATGTTTTTTTGTTCAGTTTGTTGGTTGTTTGGTCTGGGTTTTTTGTCTTGTTTTTTTTTTAGTTTTGGGGGGTAGGAGGTAGCTAATTTTGTTGGAAGTGGAGGATACACAATTCTGTAAAGCGTTCACACAAGGACCTGTGTGTAATCGTGTTATTCAAAAAACTTTCAGGAACATGAAAGCAGAAATGATGCAGAGTCGGGGACTCCCTCCCTCCTTTTACCCCCACTCTTCATGTTATTGTAATCCACCCTCTCCATGTTCTTTGTCTATATCGTATTCATATTTTTCATGATATCTGTTCCTATATTAGGTTCAGTAATGTAACGTTCCTGTATCTCTGTTTCAGCACCACCCACTTCAAGTCATCTGCCTTAGCCACCCATACCCAGCCTTGCCATGGCCCATCTCCAGGGTCAGAAAGCATTGGGATGGTTATCAACTAGCGTGCAATTTGATCTTCTGCATGCGTATATATATATATATATATATATATATATATATATATATATATATATATATATATATATATATATATATATATATATATATATATATACGAAGAAAGGAGTAACGAGCACAGGCAGGTCTGCACTTGAAGTTGACCAAGGAGATTGTAAAAAATCATCACCCGTTAATTCACTAAACACAGCTGAGATTCAAAAATCCACAATTTCATGGACCTATGGAATTAAAGTAAAAACAGTCTTAACCACTCGGCTATAATGTCTTTTATTCTATTCTATTCTTTGATTTGGAGGATGATGGTATAAGCATTCATTGCTTTTTTTTTTACATCTAGTCCCCGTATGTATGCAGTTTGTAAATTTGGTCATCCGTTTTTCCACCGGCACACAGTGGCCTACTCTTCCGAAGAAGTGGAAAGGGTTTTCATGTATGCGCAAGAAAATCCATGTCATAACAGTGACGGACCTTCTTGCGCGTAGTGGCACAGTCTGAACAAAGAGAACCAGGCACTAGAAGCTGACTTGCTTTGTTCTCTTCTTCTTTTCATATCAAAAAGAAATCTCTGGACATTTATATTGCATAATCACAACAGTAACTGTGATATATTGAAGACATCCACAATCATTATTTGTGCCTTTGTTTACAACGTCTGAACCAAGGTCAGTGACCAGCGAAGAAAGAGATGACCCATATTTCATGGCAGGGTTTGTTGGGGTTTTTTTGGTCTCTGGATGTCCAAAACCTTGTTAGGCCCCAAAAAGGCGTTTCGTGTTTCCCTGTGTGTCAAGGATGAAATACGGCTGTTTCTGTCTGCATTTGAATATATGGATGTCTTTTTTATAACTGTCTTTCTCTTCAATCTCTTTCTGTTTCTCTTTCCATTTTCTAGATTCTGGATACTAGATTTGATTCCCCCCCCCTCTCTCTCTCTCTCTCTCTCTCTCTCTCTCTCTCTCTCTCTCTCTCTCTCTCTCTCTCTCTCTCTCTCTCTCTCTCTTTCTCTCTCTAATTATGTATTGTTAGATATATACTTATCTTTTTTCTTAAATCATGTTGTCGTTGTTGTTGTTGTTGTAGTAGGGTTTTCTCTTTGTTTTATTGATAGTCCCTAATCAGGGCAAGGGCCGGATAGAAAAAAAAAGTATGCGCATGCTTATTCAGTTACCCTTGAAAAATAAAGATTCATTCATTCATTTATTCATTCTCCTCTGTGTGTGTGATTGTGTGTGTGTGTGTGATTGTGTGTGTGTGTGTGTGTGTGTGTGTTCGTGTGTGTGTGTGTGTGTGTGTGTGTGTGTGTGTGTGTGTGTGTGTGTGTGTGTGTGTGTGTGTGTGTGCGTGTGTGTGTCAAGGTCTCAAGCTACAAATATTTCCACGGTCTGATATGTCCTTTGATCCAATGCATAATAGGAGGAAAGAAAAATAACATATAAACGGTTTTGAAACATTTGAGCTCGCGCGCGCGCGCGCGCGCATGTGTGTGTATGTATGTGTTTGCGTTTGTGTGTGTGTGTGCGCGCGTTTGTGAGTGTGTGTGTGTGTGTGTACGCGCGCGTTTGTGTGTATGTGTGTGTGTGCATGCGTGCGAGTGTGTGTATGTGTGACAAAAATCGAGGACAGAGACAGACAGACAGCATCAGAGCGAAGGAAAGAGAGACAGAGACAGACAGACAGGCAGACAGGCACAGCGCGCGCGCACACACACACACACACACACACACACACACACACACACACACACACACACACACACACACACACACACACACACACACACACACACAGGAGACGAGATAGACTAGTGGTTACAACATTGCGCTCGCAATCTGACAACCCGGGTTCGAATCCCGTTCAAGGGGATAATTATTGTCCCCTGGAGATAACATCACTGAATCCTCTACACTCCCCAAAAGTCCTTCGGATGAGACTTTAAACCGAGGTCCCATGTGCGAACGCGCGCAGAACATCTTGCACACACGTTAAATCCTGTTCCACTTTTCGTAAGAGTAGGCCATTGTGTGCCGGTGGGAACAGATGACAGAATGGACAAAACCGCAGGCACACGGGGACTCGACGTAAAAAGCACATAAGTGCTTATTTCATTATCCTCGATATAAAAGAATTAAAAAAATAAATAATATTTTTTAAAAATACAAGCACACACGCTCGCACGCATCCCCCTCTCCCGCACGCACGCACGCACACACACACACACACACAACACACACACACACACACACACACACACACACACACACACACACACACACACACACACACACCACACACACACACACACACACACACACACACACACAAGAAGAAGACAATGGGTAAGGGGAGTTAGATTAGGACACAAAGAAAGAAACAACAAATAAATAGAACATTATAACATGGGCAGAGAGAAACACAATCAGGCATTACAACACGAACAGAAAGAAAGACAATCAGTGAACAAAAGCAAAAAACAACATATGTGATAGTTATCACAACACGGACAGAGAGAAGAGAAATGTAATACGTAAACATAGTGAATTCTAACAGGAGAAAAAAAATCGTTATCAATGTTTTGTATAACTGATATGTGCATTGTCCGCTATTTTCTATTGTTATTATTCCTTTTATACAAACTACTCTTGTTACAACACAACATACAACGTTCTGTTTCCATCTGTGAATTGTTTAACCTTCAGTGTCAGCTTTACAAATACTGCTTAATGCAACAACAAAAAAACAACAACAGGATATACTTGTTCTTTTTGTCATTACGTCAGAAACTAGGTCAATGACCTGCTTGCATATTGTCCTCCAACCCCTACCCCCACCCCCACCCACCCTTCTTCTTTTTTTTCCAGAAAGACAATTTTGTTCCATGGATGTACACAGATTATGTATTTTG
>CM054139.1:62656231-62725228 GCA_028751875.1 Rapana venosa | reverse complement strand
CTCTCTCTCTCTCTCTGTATCTCTCTCTCTCTCTGTATCTCTATCTCTCTGTATCTCTCTCTCTCTGTGTCTCTCTGTCTCTCTGTCTCTGTCTCTGTATCTCTCTCTCTGTATCTCTCTCTCTCTGTATCTCTTTCTCTCTCTCTCTCTCACCGTATCTCTCTCTCTCTCTCTCTCTCTATCTCTCTCTCTCTTCTCTCTCTCTCTCTCTCTCTCTCTTCTCTCTCTCTCTTTCGAGTTGTCTTTTTTTTTTTAAAATCAGGTCTCATTTTGTACAGCTCAGTTTACGGAAAGAGCTTTGCCAGACCTAAATGGATCAACTGGTACCAAGGTCTGTTTTCCCTATCAGGTGAGCATTGCCCCTAGATCCCTATCGCCTTGAAATCATTGCGGATTCCCTTTACGAACACCTGCCTCCAAAACTTCCCACACCCAAATACATACATACAGAGAGAGAGAGACAGACAGACAGACAGACAGACAGAGACAGAGACAGAGAGACAGAGAGACAGAGGAAGACAGACACAGATAGGCAGACAAACAGAGGCAGACAGACAGAAAGACAGACAGACAAACAGACAGATAGGCAGACAAACAGACAGACAGACAGATCGATAGACAGAGAAGAAATAACGGGTTTGAGAACTGGAAAGAGCACAAGGAACATATAATCAACAGCCGACTTTTTTTTTAATGTAATTATCGAGAAACTTCACCACCACCAGAAAGATCTGCGTCACAATTCCATTGACCTCAAAAAAGCTTTTGACAGAGTGGCGACATGAACTATAGCAGACCCTGAGAACTTATAGCGTTCAGGAAGGATTGGTGCAGATCATCCAGGTGCTTTATAACAATGCAAAAGTGCAAGCTTGATTTAAAACAACATATTTTCAAGTCAAGTCACGTCAAAAACACTATAATCATAAGGACAATTACAATACTGACAGGCACACTGATGCGTATAATTATCTCAAAAAACACAAGAAAAATATATTTCAAATCGGTATGAACAGTCTAAGATAGCTTCAAAAACAAAACAAACAAAAAAATAAAATAAAATAATCACACACACACACACACGAACGCACGCGATTGAGTAGTTCTTTCGAACAACAGTAGGAGTCAGACAGGGCTACATACCCGCTCCTACTGTATTCAACCTATTTCATTAAAATATCGTGCAAGAGACGCCCTTTGAATGGCGCACCTCTGTTTCTTTGTTGTGACAGATCCATTTAAAATGTGTTGTTTGCTGAAGACATTGATCACCTTGGAGGAAGTATCAACGAACTTCAAGGAGCTAGCCAGAAAAAAAAACTAGTTAGAAGTTAGGATATGGAGATGAATCCAGAGAAGAGCAAGGTTAGGGTTAACAGCATCAGTGACATTACAGTTAGCATTGTCATGAAAGGACAACTACTAGAGTATGTACACTCCTTCAAAACTCTTGCTTTCACACTATCCTGCAGTGTACACTAAAGGGAAGGAGATGTAGGGGCACAGATGAAAAACTGGAGGAAGAACACTAAGGATAGGACCGGCCTTAACACTGTTAAGTTACAGTGAAATCCTATGAACGGATCACTGTGGAAAAAAAGAGAACCTGTCGACCAGTGCAATCTTGTGTCCTCTCTCTCACAGTGTGTGTGTGTGTGTGTGTGTGTGTGTGTGTGTGTGTGTGTGTGTGTGTGTGTGTGTGTGTGTGTGTGTGTGTGTGTGTGTGTGTTCGTACTGGTTTCATTAAATATTTGCAAAATGATTCTTTCTGTTAATATTCTGAAACAGCGATTGTAAAGTTGCTCTTTTTATGCAGAACTTACACTTCCAGGTACAAGATTAAGGAAACTGCATTTTAAACACACACATTCCCTATCTCCTAAAGTCTTTCGGGTGAGACTATAACCGTGGCCCCGTGTGCGAACGCACGCAGAACATCTTGCGCACACGTTAAATCCTGTTTCGCTTTTCGTAAGAGTAGGCCGTTGTGGGCCGATGGAAACAGATGACAGAATTTACAAAACCGCATACACACGGGGACTGGATGTAAAAAAACACATAAGTGCTTATTCCATTATCTTCGATATAAAAACAAAATTAAAACATCTATCTCTCTCTCTCTCTCTCTCTCTCTCTCTCTCTCTCTCTCTCTCTCTCTCTGTCTCTGTCTCTGTCTCTCCACAGTCACAGGTCGACTAAACCATACACACAGAACCTACATGTAGTGACTCTAACTTTAACACCTTTTGTTGGTGTCTATCTTCCAAAGTATTTTTGCTGGATTCTTGCAATAAACTGGATTTCTTTCCTCTCTCTCTCTTTCAAGGCAACATTCCTTCCAGGGGTCATTCTCCTTTCACAGTGTGGCATTTCGCATTTCGCACGTCTTTTGAAACATCCGTCAAAACTCTTAGCATCTTTCCTACTACTCTCGAGTATTCCTGCTAGAGAACTGACGTGCCTATGTTTTATTGCTGTCACTGAGTGTGTTGTGAAGGATCTTGATTTTTTTTTGGTTTTTGGTTTTCTTTGACACTGTTTTGCTTTCTCTTTCTCTGTCTATTCGTCTATTTGTCTGTCTCTGTATCTCTCTCTGTCTGTCTGTCTCTTATAATGATGGTATAACCGATTTTCCTAGATCTTTTCCCTTTTATTTCCCCCTCTACTTAACTGTAGTTCTGTGTAATTGTGTGTGTATGTATGTGTGTATGTATGCGTATGTATGTATAAATGTATGTATATATGTATGTACTTACGTACACACGTACCTACGTAGGAAGGTATGCATGTGTGCATGTGTGTACACAGGTACGTACGTACGTACGTATGTATGTATGTGCGTCTGTATGTATGTATATATGAATGCATGGATGTGTGGCTGTGTGGATGTATGTGCGTGTGCATGCGCGCTTGCGCCGTGTGTGTATGTATGTGTGAGAGAGAGAGACAGGCAGACAGACAGACAGACAGAAAGCGCGCTTTAAACAAGATTAATGACACACATGCATGTTGATACACACACTCACACACACACACAAGCGGGCGTGCATGCACACGCGCTCGCATTGCCGAACGTACCTAATCAGGCCTGCACCGTATCACCCGATCAGCCAGCCCCACAGTGTCTGTCCCTCACTGACTGAGGCTTTCAGGGCAATACTTCCTGAGGAGCTATCGTGTTCACCCTGACAAACTGCAATGTGCACGTTCGTGTGCAGGGGCCCTTTTAACCCATTTCCTCTGTTTCCACTACTCTGTGACTTGCTTACCACTCCGAATCTGTGTCCATGTCGCTATTGGGTTTAAATGGGGGTTTAAAATTAATGAAAGGTGCAAATGCCCAAGTGGCTTGGAACCAGATGATACATCATTTCATGCTAAGCAAATAATTGTCAGCTGTAAACACCAAATTGAAAAACGAAATAGAATGGGAAATGATTTAATGATATCGAATTCGTACATATCAATCTTTGAGGGAAAGATGCCTGATAAAGATGCCGTGTTTTAGTAAAACAATTTGTGCAGGCAACAATAATATATAAGGTGATGCATGACTGCTATAGCATATTAACTTTTATGTGGAAATGATGTGTAAGCCTTTTTATCACACTTCCTGCAGGAATAAAGAGATCACTCTGCAATCGTGCTTGCATATTTGCTGTGCAAGTGTAATTGTTGATGTGCAAGTCCTTAGGATAAGATTAAATGCTGAGGTCCCGGGTTCAAACACACGAAGATCTTGCTCACGCGTTAATGTCTGTTTCGTATTTCGGAAAACTAGGTCTTTTTTACTATTGGGAGCTGGTGACAACACACGTGGCCAGGATACCAAAAGGAGACATAGGATCTTTTACCATTATCCTCGAAAGAAAGGATAACATTATGTAGTTTCCAATTCCGTTTCATTTTCGTCTAAGTTATAAGATAGATTTTTTTCAAAACGAAATAACAGGTTTCAAAAATTATAATTCATAGAAAGGATTAGTAAAATATAAGGCATGGATTACTCTCCTTTTTCGAACAGTGTATGTGTGCGTGTCTTAGGAACATGCAAGCAGAAAGGCACAATGACACAGTAGCCAAGCAACGCAGACGCACATAAGACACCCACAGACGCACGCACGCACGTACGCACGGACACACACACACACACACACACACACACACACACACACACACACACACACACACACACACCCTTGTTCAAGGGGGATATTTTCCCCTGGAGTTAACATCAGTGCAGACTTCACTCTCCCCAAAAATCCTTCGGATGAGAATATAAACCGAGGCCCCGTGTGCGAACGGACGCAGAACATCTTGCGCACACCTTAACTCATACTCCGCTTTTCGTAAGAGTAGGCCATTGTGTGCCGGTGGGAACAGATGACATAATTTACAAAACAGCATACACACAGGGACTGGATGTAAAAAAGCACGTAAGTGCTTATTTCATAATCCTCAATATAAAAGAATAAAATAACTAAAAGCTAAAACACACACACACACACACACACACACACACACACACACACACACACACACACACACACACACACACAGACAAGTCATTCAAACAAAAGAAACGCGCATGACAGGCACAGAAAAACAACAACAATCTGACTGACAGTTCAAAGCTGTAATACAGATGCGCACATCCTGTCCACGAATACGGTCACTAAGGTAGAAGAGAGGCCTTTCTGCCTGGCCTAAACCGAAATGTCACATTGCAAAACAACTGTCAACACTATTGGGGCTACAGGGAGACACAGTGGCCAGGTGCCCTAGCCACTCAGTCAGTTGGCTGGTTTGCAGCAAGACAGGAAGCCTGGAAACTGCGTCTTAAGAGAAGCCCTGCCACAAGGCTGGAACCGGACAGCACACATCTTTCACACCAGACAGACTAGACTGCCGCTTACTCCCGTTCGACAGTAGCAGACCTTGTGTGATCTCACTCATCGTCTGAACTTGTTCTTGCTTTGGTTTCAGACTTTGGGTCGGTCTCTCTCTCTCTCTCTCTCTCTCTCTCTCTCTCTCTCTCTCTCTCTCTCTCTCTCTCTCTCTCTCTCTCTCTCTCTCTCTCTCTCTCTCTCTCTCCCTGTCTGCCTCTCTGTCTGTCTGTCTGCCCCTCTCTCTCTCTCTCTCTCTCTCTCTCTCTCTCTCTCTCTCTCTCTCTCTCTCTCTCTCTCTCTGCGCGTTCATTCTGTAAGCTTCGTTTTAAGGTGAAAATTAACGAAGTTTCGTTTTGTTTTTAAAGCACACATTTTCTTGCAGCTCGAATCCCTGATTTTCATCCTCTGTTGAGTAAAATAAAAACAGTCTTGATGTTATGTTATACCCACACCTTTCTAGTTCTGCCTCAGACTGGCGTCGTTTGACAACACACCACCCAGGAGATCAGTTTGCAGTTACATCAAACTCGGTGCACGCAAAGCTGTGCGTGACAACTGCACATATCCATCCATCCCAACCCAGTCATAACTGCCCACAGTTATCCACAATACCATGCGATGCCGCCATGTTAGCCGCCATTGTTAGCAACTCAAAGCGCCGGAAACAACATTTGTCAGATGTATTTGTGCGAGAATGGGCCCATGAGGTTAATGTTGAGGTTCTTGTTACTGACGGATTAGTGTCTGAAAACGTAGTGATCACTGGGTGAGAAATCAGCGTTAGACTTAATCCTCAACATGGCGCGTTGATGGGTGAAGTGGAAATCGAGACCTCTCCACAGAGATGTGTGTGGTTCATTGCCCTGGGGATCGTGCAGGCAGTGTTCAATTGCCGAAAATATTTGGACGCTGATAAGGAAAAAAAGAGAATAGATATTGAAAACGTGGCTAACAGTGAACTCACAGTTTTAAACTTTATCTGTGTTAGAAATGCAGACACATTATGAATTTGAACATTTATCTGTGTTGGAAATGCACACACATTATGGATTAGAAAATGTATTTGTGTTAGAAATGCAGTCGCATTATGTTTATCCAGTGCAAACAACAAGAAATGAACCGAAACAAACTAAAACCGACCAAAGCAAACCAAACCATACTAGGCCAAGCCAAACCAACCAAAAAACCATCCAACACCACCCTTTTCCACCACCCCCTATAATTAAGCTTCAAAGAAAGACAAAAACATGTAAACCCCATCCATCACAAACACCCACTTCAATAACTAGCACACACACACACACACACACACACTTTATATCACAAAGATCGAAAGTGTGGAATGGGGGGAAAGAGGAACCCGACTTGGGGCCAGGCAGTGTGGACAGACAGTGGGCACTGAGGGCACAACACCGCCATCTGATTGGCTCCCAAAGAGACCATGGAGACTACACTCCCAGACCTCATGTCCACTGCATGTTTGGCTAGGGATGCACAGAGCACAGAGAAGAGCAGAACAGAGCACTAGAGCAGAGAGAGAGAGAGAGAGAGAGAGAGAGAGAGATGAGAGGGAGGGAGGGAGGGAGGGAGAGAGAGAGAGAGAGAGAGGGAGAGAGAATGACAATGACAGATTGTTTTATTTCGAGGATAATGAATGAGCGCCTATGTGCTTTTTTACATCCAATCCCCGCCCTAAGGAATATATATGATAATAAAATAAAATAAAACCCATAACAGTACACTCACACAGTAAACGGGAGAGACACAGAGAGAGATATAGAAAGGAAGGGGAGGGGGGGGGCACTAGTGTCAAGACATGATGAAGATCTGGTTTTTTGTTTGTTGGTCTTGTTTTGGTGGGGTTTTTTTGTTTTTAGTGTCTACTTCGTTCTTGTCAGTTTGTCTTTTTCCCATTCCTTCCTTTCACACTTTCTTTCTTTTATTCATTTTTTCTAATCGTTCCCTTTCATCTTCTTTTCCATTGCAGCCAGGCAATCTGGATTGCAGGCAAAAGCTAGGAGCATAACCCTGCCATTTGATTGGCCAGCAGCTGTCTATGAGGACAACACCCACAGACCTCCTGTCTATCCAGTGTTTGTCAGAGGGCACGGTAACCTGCAGCCTGTCTTCTTTTGCCTGTCAGAAAGAGATGCTTCTGATGCATTGGTTGGTAACCTTGAGGTTATACACCTCTGTTCAGTGCACATGTCTGTGGTTGAATCTTTCTTTCTCTTCTTTTGTTAAAGATAGTTTTTCCCCCGAGATCTCTGAAAACAAATGGCCTGGTTGACAGTTTTTAAATGGCGTTCTTCTTCTTCTTCTCTTTCCAGCGCTCAGACAGCGCGGATTGCTATTTATCATGTGAGCAAACAATGCGTTGCACTGCCGTTAGGTGCCTGTCATGTCAGGCCCAGCGCATCCGACTTCGGCTTTGGAGAAGCACATATGGATTGATAATATCCAACACTTATATCAGTCCTACATTATTATATTATACGCACTGGCAAAACTGCAATCATGTACTAGGATCCAGTTATCCTGCCCTACACTACCTCATTCATCATTATGCTGGAAAGTTCTCAAACAGTAAACACATTTTTCACAACGCAAACATTGAAAATTTGCCATGATTCCATGAATGTTTGGATATTACAGTAGAAATCAATGAATCCAGTTACCTCTGTTTGTATTCATTTCTTAAACACACTTAAGTTCGATTTTTACACACACACACACACACACACACACACACACACACACACACACACACACACACACACACACCATACATCAGGCCATATAATAAGTAATCGGGCTCATATAGTGTACGCACTTATACACACATACACACGCGCACACGCACGCACACACACACACACGCGCACGCGCACACGCGCGCGCGCAAAAGCGTATGGACAAGCACACAGGCGCACATACATACAAGCGTTTGCATTGATGCATGTATACAGACACTCAAGTATCCATCCACCCATGCACACACATAAATACGCAAACACACATACATGCACGCAAACAAACAAACTCGAAGGAAGAGGAAAAGTCAGACAGACAGACACACAGACACACAGAGTGACAGAAAAAGGGGAGAATAAGGGGAGGCAAAGCAAACCAAGAACGGTAAGTAGATTCACAAAGGTTATACGGAAATGACAAGGAACCTTTCAATCGGGAACCATTACTTGAAAGCTTAGTCCTTTTCACTGAAAAATAGACTCTTTCTTTTAATATTAGTGGTATCTTTGTTTGAAAAGGGTAAACGATTTTTTGCATCGATAATACTACAAGATGAAATCGAAACAAAGCTAAAAATAATAATAATAAATCCCACCAAGATTTTTCAAGACTGGATTTGAACATATCACTTTTGGGAAGAGGAAATGCCATCTTAGTTTTGTTTGAACCAGTTTAATAACAAACTTTCTCGACAGAAAATAATAATTTTAGTTTGGGAACCAAGATATAAGGAGATAATATAGAACAAGTAGAAGGAAAGAGACATGAGAACAAGTATAAAATAAGGAGAGAGACAGACAGACAGACAGAGAGAGAGAGAGAGAGAGAGAGAGAGAGAGAGAGAGAGAGAGAGATCAAATCAAATCAAAGAAAGTTCTTTTATTTCGAGGATAATAGATAAGCACCCATGTGGTTTTCTGGATACGCCATGATACTAAGATAACCACAATACCCATACACTCACACTATATGAGAGAGAGAGAGAGAGAGAGAGAGAGAGAGAGAGAGAGAGAGAGAGAGAGAGAGATGAGAGAGAGAGAGAGAGAGAGATTTACACTGGCATTTAGGCAAACGGAAACGAGGAGTTCAGTACGGACGAATGGAAGTAAATAAATAGAAAGGTAGGCAGTTAACTATGCATTCAAGATTCAAGACAATTTCATTGCTTCATTGGAAGAAACCGTGGTAGGTGAGAGCCAGCAGAAAGGCAAGATAGATTTAAGGATTGACACATTTTTGTTAGCTTTTTCCTCAGATAATTGACAGCTTAAAGACTACTCCTGACTAGCAATTGTAACTGCATATAGATAGTGCGGTACAATAAATTAATGGGAAATTTAGGCCGTCAACAAAGAAAGCAAATAACTGACAGACTGACTGACTGACTGACTGACTAACTGTCTGACTGACAAACTGGGCAAATGAATGAATGAAAGAGGGACTGAATGAATGGGACTCATTGACTGATTGAACACATAAATTAATGAAAAGATTGACATCACGATTGTCACATCTAAAGATCTGTACATTGTTTCTGCATCCATCCTTTATTCAACAAACAGCATGTGGCACCACATAATTATATGCAAAAGAACTGCAAGCCTGGTAAACGAGTTGTGAGCATACAGAACACGTCTCTGGAGGTCGTTAAAGGGTCTAAAGTTATAGTTTCCTGAGACACATATCATTATGAACTTTAAACATCATCCTCTACTTAATGCGCGCTATTCAATAACGAAACTATTGTTTGTAGTTGGGAGAGATCTCCCGGGGCCTGTCAGTACAAAAAGCATCCACACTTTCTGGAAATTGTATGCTAGGATTTCCCTCTTTTCTGTCCCTCTCTTTCTTTCTGCCTTGTTTCTTTATCTTCCTCTCACCTCCTACTTGCATATTTTCTGTCTTCCTGATCCATTCCCCTACCTTTTATTCCCCCAGAAACACATATAAAATGATAACCATTCTCTCCCACGCTCAAGTCAGATGCGCTGGGCCTGACTTGTCGGGCGCTTAACGGCATGCAGTGCAACACATTCATGTTCGCTCCTATGACAGACTAGAATGTTTTCTGTCTAAGCGTTTGGTGAAGACGTTTGGAGAGACTGGAGCAAGAGGCAAGTGTATAGGATGTGGCGAGAAGAGTGCTGCGTCATGACTGTGTCTTCTAGGATTTATTTATTTATGTATTCTTTTATATCGAGGATAATGCAATAAGCACTCATGTGCTTATTTACATCCTGTCCCCGTGTGTATGCGGTTTTGTAAATTTTGTCATCTGTTTCCACCGGTGCACAATGGCCTACCCTTCCGAAAAGCGGAACAGGATTTAACCTGTGCAAGATGTTCTGCATGCGTTCGAACACGGGGCCTCGGTTTATAGTCTCATTCGAAGGACTTTGACATTCAGTTCGATTTTTTTGTCAAACTGGGAAAAGAAAGGGCGAGGCTGGGAATCGAACCCAGAACCTCACGGCTAACTTGTTGGCAGGCGAACGTCTTAACCATCCTGCCGCCTTCCTTCCTTAGAGGATGAGGGAGGGGGGGAGGCACTGAGTGAAACTGAAGGCTAATGCAGGGACACAGGGCCTTGGTAAGGACTGCTGAAGGGGGAGGGGTTAAAGAGGCGTGTGCTCGATAGCCGACAGTTTATGTCAGCTGGGATGAAATTGAATTACTTGATTTTTTTGTCAGTCACTCGCTCGCACGCACGTATGTACGTACACACGCACGCATGAAAACATACACACACACAACTACGTGCGCGCACGTGCGGGCGTATACTAACGTACGTTATAATGAAATAATATCAAGTGATAGCTATTAGAACAAGGACAAAGAGAGAGAGAGACAAACAAATAGACAAACAAACAGAGGAGAGAGAGAGAGAGAGAGAGAGAGAGAGAGAGAGAGAGAGAGAGAGAGAGAGAGAGAGAGAGAGAGAGTGACACATTTTATAGCCTATCTCTCTTGTGCCACTCATTAACCTACGTGATTTTCAGACAGGATCGAATAGAGGAAATGCTAAATTTTTTTTAGAAAAACACCAACAACAACCTCCATTTTCTTTTCGTGCACCCAATAAGTCAGAGGTGATGTAACAAATGCAAGACTTTTGATTTATTGAATTGTGGACTTAATTCAACTTTACACTTCCCGAATTTGAAATTTAGGACCACTAGTAAAGATTTAGTTCTAACTAATCTACTTATTTAATTCTTTTGGAATTCAAATTACATTAGATTTAAGGAATTATTCTCGTCATTGTGTTACTTTGTTTTAACTTGTATCATTTATATCACGGATTATTTCGGAGATGTATGTACTTCACAGTATTATAATTTTACTATTGTTGTGATTGCTGTTTGCAATGATGTTTTGTGAGTTTTGTTTTTATTAACAGGACTATTTTAATAACTCCAGCTACATGCACTGTAAAACAAAAAAACTTCAAGGAATGAATGAATGAATGAATGAATGAACGAACGAATGAATGAATGAATGAATGAATGAATGAATGAATGAACGAATCTGTATATTTCGTGATTAGTATTTTATCAAATAATTCACACAGTGTTGTTACTTTTTGTGAGCAGCACATTCATCGTTTGACCATGAAAACATAATTATGGCATTACACATAAACAAATTACATGAAGACTGTAACAATATGTGGACAAGAATACGCAAAGCATGACGGGAAATGGCAAAGGTGTTTAACAACATAGAATCTTGAGAATCAAATATCGGACTTGGAATATTACTCAATCCAACTGGGTGGCTGTGAATAGGAAAGAGATATTTTGCTTAGAGAAGGAAACAATCAATGGCATGGAGAAGAAGGGTAGGGGAGCTATGTTACGTAATAGCCAGGAAAAAAGGTGGGCAAGTGAGAGGAGGTGGTGAATGGAACTGGAGGCCGGGGTATAGATGTATAGATTTCAAGATCTTAGAGAGATGGGGGACTGTTCGATGGCAGACAGTTTATGTGAGCTGAGAATGAGGGAAGTAGGTCAGGCCAGTCGATGGTTCTCTTCCTTCTACAGCCAGCACAAGCTCCTGCTTAATGACCTGTGCATTTTGCCTGCTGGAGATTAGGTCTATTTGGCCAACCTGAGGGAAGTTCATTTTGCTGAAGTATAAAACCAAATAACCTTTTTTCTTTTTTGTAGCACTGAAAGGAATTAGTATGCTAAACATAAGAGAACATAACAGATATTGCAAAGGAATTAGTATGCTAAACACAAAAGAACAAAACAGATATTGTAAAGGAATTAGTATGCTAAACACAAAAGAACAAAACATATATTGTAAACTCTATTAAACAGAAATCCAAACCATTTGTTAAGATTTTCTAAAAAAAAATACTAATCAAGATTCGCTGAAGTGGGGTACAAGTTACAGATCTAAAGTCAAATGAAAAGAAAACTGAGAACTTATTAGTTTAGTCGCATAGTCATTTTTTTTATCAGTGTGAACTCCGGTGTCAGAGTTTTCTCAGTCCTCCCCCCTCCCCCACCCCCTCCTGCCCGCTAGAACATGGAAAGAAAACACAACTGTTATTATTTTACACTATCAGTTGTTGTTTCTGTTAAAGAACTGTATTCTTTGAGTTTGACCTGTTTGGGGATTTTTTTTGGTCTGTCACAGTTAGTAAGCTACTGACACAAGCCAGGTGATGGCACTGTTTCCCCCTATTTTCCGTACTAGAATTGTTGCAATAAGCATGGCCACAAAACTACATATGAAAATAAGCACTCAGATGTGATGTGTTTTTTTTACATTCAGTCCCCGTGCGTATGCAATTTTGCAAAGTTTTTTCAACTGTTCTCACCGACAGACAATGGCATGCTCTTTCAAAAAAGCAAAGCAGGTTTTAACGTGTGCGCAAGATGTTCTGTGTGCGTTCGCACACGGGTCTCGGTTTATAGTCTCCTTTCGGAGGAGATTGGATTTGGTAGTAGTGTTGATTCCAAGGGAAAAATTCCCTTGAACAGGTTTCGAACCCAGATGGGCATATTGGGAGTACAATACCTAACACTCTATCCACCAGGCTATTTCGTCTCAGAAAGACAAGAGAGAGAGAGAGAGAGAGAGAGAGAGAGAGAGAGAGAGAGAGAGAGAGAGAGAGAGAGAGAGAGAGAGAGAGAGAGAGAGAGAAAGAGAGAGAGAGAGAGAGAGAGAGAGAGAGAGAAGAGAGAGAGGAGAGAGAGAGAGAGGAGAGATGAGGAGAGAGAGAGAGAGATATAACGATAACGATAACGATAACAATAACGAAATTTTTTTTCTGAGGGTAATAGAATAAGTACAAGACTGTTTTTTACATCCAGCTCTCAAAAAGAAAAAAAAGAAAGAAAAGAAACAGATAAAATATAAGCAAAGTGAATCATAATAATCAAAATAAACATCACCACTATCATCATCGTTGTCGTCACCTCTATCATCTATCAGAGAGAGAGAGAGAGAGAGAGAGAGAGAGAGAGAGAGAGAGAGAGAGAGAGAGAGGAGAGAGAGAGAGAGAGAGAGAGAGAGAGAGGAGAGAGAGAGAGAGAGGAGAGAGAGAGTAGAGAGAAGACATAGAGAGATAGACAGAGACAGAGACAGAGAGACAGACACAGACACAGACAGACAGACACAGACACAGACAGGCAGACAGGCAGAGACATAGAAACAGACACAGAGAAGAGACAGACACAGAGGAGAGCACAGGAAAGAAAAACATAGAGAGCAGCAAGACGAGCAAGAAAATAAACAAGAGACAGATAAGCAACAGAAAGAAGAGAGAGGCTAGACAAGTAATAGACACAAACGACACATCCCGATAACAGCACCACCAACAACAACGAGAGAAGCAGACACACGGAGACAGAGAGACACCACACACACTCACTACACAACACACACACACACACACACGAACACACACACGCACTCAAGAGAGCAGCCACACACACTCACTCAACGACGCAACACATCCAACACACACCACTGAACGATGTGACCTCTGCAGTCTGGCTGTAGAAGCTGGCGCCATGCTACTCATGGCCTGACGGGGCAAGCATGGCTACAGCCCCTGTCTGGCCCTGTTGGCTGAGTACCGCCCCGACCTTGTTCATTCTGCTCTTGTTCTTGTTCTGCCTGTGTTGCGCACACTTTAATCTGCCCAGATTTTTCATAAGGCTAGGCATGTGAGCCGGTGGGAACAACTGACAGAATTTACAAAACCGCATACACACGGGGACTTGATGTAAACAAGCCCATAAGTGTTTATTCCATTATCCTCGAAGAACGAGAAGAACAAGCGAATAAGGAAGGAGGAATTAATAGAAGCGGTGATGGGGTTGCTCATGGTCATGTCATTTGGGATGACAGTGGATTTGTCGTGTTTAGCAGCTTTCCTTTAAGATATAGGCAGCTACGATGCTAATGCTAATGCACCGATGCTGATGACAGACAATGACTGTACCAGTAATCAATGATTGTTATTGCCACAAAAATAGGGGTGAGGGTGGGGGAAGGATATAAGCGACAGACATCTTTAACACGATTACAGGAATAAAACAGGTATATGTCAACAAGTCACAAAGCTTTTGGTAAATGCCAAACATAATAACAACAAAACAGTCCTTACTGTCTTAAAGGGTAAGTATATAACAACAACAACAAAAAACGTGGCTGACATCACGATTCCAAGAGCACAAATACAAACCTACCTTCCAGAAGAAACATGGAGAATTGTCCACAGTCACAAAAGGAACACGGACAAAGTGGATGGTTGGGATTTTCCAGTGTTGGCTCCCTGTGCTGGCTCTTGTAACCATTTCCCTTCGCGTTCCAATCCTCTGGGAAACACTACCTGCACACAGAAGAAAGAAACATAGTTTTCGGTGTTTTCCCGTGTGTGTGTTTGTTTGTTTGTTGATTGGTTGGTTGGTTGGTTGACTGGTTGTTTGGCTGGTTGGTTGTTTGGTTGCTTGGTTGGTTGGCTGGCTGGTTGGTTGGATGGTTTCAAGTTGGCTTTCCAGTTTAAATACTAGTTTGCTTTGGGTTTATATTTTGTTTAGTGTGTTGGTTTTTCTTGGGAAGTGTTTGTCTATGGTGTGTGTGAGTGTGTGTGTGTGTGTGAAAGAGAGAGAGTGTGTGTGTGTGTAGTTGTGTTTTGTGTGTGTAAGTGTGTGTGTGTTTTATGTGTGTGCGTGCGTGCGCGCGTGTGTGTGTATTGGGGGAGGGGGGGTGGCGGTGGCAGCTACTTGAAAACATTGAGACTATAACATCAATTACTACAAGGGTTTCCCTTGAACACAGTTTTCACAACTGTGCATCAACATACAAATAACAGATATGGTTGTATCATTATGTGAGTTCACGATAAATACAAACCCCTCTTTCGTTCCATCATAGAATTACATTTCCACAAAACTGGTCTGATGTGATGAAGATGAAGTAAACACAAGAAATGATAATCCTTCTTCTCCATCTTCTCCTTCATAACACCCATACAACATCGCCATAACTGACCAGCATACATTACATCTTTCTGCCAATAAGCGGCTGCTCGTATCAAGATACATAGCAATACTTGGCCAATGAAGCTAAACTATAAGCTGGGAGGTCGCACGTACACTACTTCGCACACCTGTAAAAATATCTATCTAAAAATATAATGGGAAGACAACATCCGTCAGACAGTGGACTGGCTTTGAGAGGAACGACTTGCTACAGAAAGCTTTAAACAAAAAACCTAAAACGAGAGGAGTGCATGAAGCTGGTTGCAAAATCTTCAGTGGTGTTCCAGTAGTCTACTAGACTACATGAAAGAACAAAATATATATCTTCATTTTAGAAGAGAAGAGTAGTTACACAAGATATTAGCATGCTTAGACTACAATATGCAGCTCTCTAAGGGATGCACAGCTTTCCAAAGGCACACTCGTTCAAAGTTTTAATAAGATGCCCCAGTGACATTAAATACACGGAATGAGATCGGGTTTAAGAAGACAAGGATGTTACAAATTCCTTTGGCAGGTAAAATCGACACGAAAGGCCTATAAAAAGCTGTGTCTCGTAATAGCAGTGGAGAAGAGCTTTCTGTGTAAGGATCTTTAACACAGACAAATGTTCAATGATGACCGACATTTAATGTATGTCATGGATTTCAGTGCAGTGATTCCTGTCCATCTCAAGATGTAAGCTATGAACTAGCCCATGCCTTTTCTGCGGTCATGTTTTCCGTGTTTATTAGGTTATTTGTCAGTAGTGTTGAAAGGTAGAAGCGCATGTAGTTTGTCTGTTTGTTTGTTTGTTTGTTCGTGCTTTTCTTTCTCTTGTTTCCTTCTTTGCTTAGTGTTTTTTTCAGTCTTTTTTTTCTCTTTTGATTAATTGTTTCCTTTAGTTTATTTGTCTGATTTGTTCTTTCTTTTCTTTCTTTCTTTTTTTTCTTTAAGTCTTTTTTCCTATCAGTATTTCTTCCTCTCCTTCTTTCTTTCTTTCTTTCTTTTTTCTGTCTGTCTGTCTGTCTTTCTTTCTTTCTTGTTTATTTGTTTGTTTGATTATTTCTTTTCTTTTCTTTCTTTCATTCCTTTTTTCCTTTTTTCTACCACTCTGTCTAATATTACAACTTGCAATCAAAGTCGAAATAAAGTAACATTTCTCAAAAGTAAGACCGTTCCACATATAACTACCGATGCTCGTTCTTTGGAATTTTTCAATTCGCAAAAAAGATATAACCGACAAAACTTATAAAACTGACTCAAACTGGGTCAGTATAGTTTTTCCTCCAAATATTTTTCAACAGAGAGCAAAGCCAACACAATACAAGTGCTCGTCGTTCATTTTCATTATAATTATATTGTATGGCTGCTTTAACGAGATTCCCGTTGTCACTGATGATCATCAAATTGTGCATTTGCTTTCTTTACGTTTTGCCGTATCTCTCACAAATGACAGGCATTCATCAAATGCAAAGCAACATTTGAGCCATCTGCCGATGATGGATGTCATATTTATTCATTGTGAGAGATTCCAAGAAATACAGAACCACTAAAAATGGAGAGACAGACAGACAGACCGACAGACACAGAGACAGAGACAGAGAGACAGAGACACACAGAGACAGACAGACAGACAGACAGTCAGCATAACGAATAGTGATGACTCAGGGGTTCACTGGGCATATTGACAAAGAGACAGATTTGATAACAATCGATGATTATAGTTCAGAGTTGTGATACTTGTATTACAACTGAGTTTATCAGTGGAATGCTAGTGGGGTTTTCTTTGTTCCTTGGCTTGTGCTACTGAGGTTTACCAGTGGTGAGATTTTGTGTATACCACTTGGTGTTTTTGTACCCACCATTGCGAGAAGGCTAGTTAAGACCAGGCTGATAAAAGTTAGCAAAATAGTTGATTGCTATGTTATATTGCATACTGTTAATGAGATTGGTTAGGTTGTTTTTTTAAAGAAAGGACAGAAGTTCTGTTGAATTTGAATGAAATCAGTTTTGCCGCTTAAAATGAAGCTACAAACTGTTTTAGCGAGAATCATTTGTAAAATAGACTTGAACAACAGAAAGCCTGACAGAGAACATTGACAGGATTAAAAGCCTATTGTGGTCTGGCTGTAACAAATGATATGTCTAAAATATGTAATGCAATAACAAACAGTCATGGATAAAATGCCTTATATTGGCTTGTAGATTAAAAGAAAAATGTCATTGTCGCCATACAAACCAAGAACTTATTGACTGACTGATTGCAGACTCTATGACTGACTGTGTGGTTTATTTACAAATGAATATTGCTTTTAAGCACACACTAATGGCATATGACAAGCATACAGATAGACACATGAATAATTCAATAAATTAATAAACTACTATATACTTGCTCATATACAAGAAACATAAAGTAAATAAACAACCAATATAGCTTAAAAAGCCCAAGGTTTCCTTAGTAATAGTGTATGTAGCCAATAAATAATGACAGGATAAAAACATTGATTAAAGCAGCCCATTTAAAACTAGTTTTCACAATAAAAACATCAGCTGAAAAAGCAAACAAAGGAAACACACACTCAAGCCAGTATTCATTCTCATTAACTGTCTAATTCATTCTCACTAGAGCCCTGGAGTGTCCACACCAACAGGAGGTAGATTGAATTTTGTTTGTTGTGTTATTGCACTTATGGCAACAATCAGTCTTGCCTTGGCCAAACAAAAACTAGACCTTTGTTGACAAGGATAATGGCGTCATTCATGCCCGCGTCAGTGCAGACTCCATGACTGACTGTCTGGTTAATTTACAAATGAATAATGCTTTTAAACACACACTAGCTGCATATGACAAGTGTACAAATAAACACATGAATAAGTGAATATTGTAATAAACTATTATGTACTTTTCCATATACAAAGCATAAAGTAAATAACCTAATATAGTTTGAGTAGCCAAAGGTTTGTCTGGGGATAGCATGTATGTATGTATTTAGTCAAAAACAATGACAGGTTGCAAGCATTGATCAAAGAAGCCAATTTAAAACTAGTATTTGCAATTAAAAAAAAAAATTAGCTGAATAACAAAAAAGGACACTCGATGTGGGTCTTCTTTCTCATTAACGGTCTAATTTATTCTCACAAGACCCTGTGTGTCCACACCAGGAGGGGGTAAATTGCACTGTGCTTGTTGTTTTTGCCTTTATGACAACAATCAGTCTTGCCTTGGCTAAACAAAAAAAAGACTCTTGTTGATTAAGGATGATGGCGTCATTGAAATCTATGTCAGAGCAGAATCTATGACTGATTGTCTGGTTAACTTACAAATGAATGATGGTTTTAAGTACTCATTAATTGCATACGACAAGCATACAGGTAAAGACTTGAACAAGTAAATAAAGTAACAAACTACTATGTAGTTTTATATACCAAAAAACAAAGCAAGTAAACAGCCCATCATAGTGTAAGTAGCCCAAAGTTTTTTTGATAATGATATGTATATACTAGCCAATATACAATGACAGGACACCAACATTGATCAAAGCAGCCCATTTAAAACTATTTTTTGCAATAAAAACATCAGCTGAAGAACACAATGAAAATGGACACTCAATGTGGGTCTTCTTTCTCATTAACGGTCTAATTCATTCTGATCAGAGCCCTGGTGTGTTCACACCAGAAGGGGGTAGATTGCTATTTGTTTGTTTTCATTGTTGCGTTTATGACAACAATCAGTCTTGCCTTGGCCAAACAAGAAAAGGACTCTTGTTGATCAAGGATGATGGTATCATAGGGACCTGTGTAAGTGCAGACTTTAAGACTGACTGTGTGGTTAATTTAAAAATGAATATGCTTTTAAGTAAGCACTACTTGCATACAACGAGCATACAGATAAACGCTTGAATAAGTCAATACAATAATAAACTACTATTTATTTTTATATACAACAAAATAAAGTAATTAACAATCCGAATTTGGCTTAAGTAGCCAAAGGTTTGTTTCACAATAGTATGTGTGTATATAGCCAACAAACAATGACAGGTTGCAAACATTGATCGAAGCAACCAATTTAAAACTAGTTTTCGCAATAAAAACATCAGCTGAAAAAACACCCAAAGAGAATGTACACTCAAGCCAGTATTCAATCTCATTAACTGTCTATTTCATTCTTATCAGAGCCCTGGAGTGTTCACTCCAGGAGGGGGTAGATTGCATGGTGTGTGTTGGGTGTTTTTTTGTGTTTATGACAACAATCAGTCTTGCCTTGGTGGAACAAACACAGGACCTTTGTTGATCAAGGATGAAGGCGTCATTGAGACCCGTGTCAGTGATGAATTGTCTTCCTGATCCATTGTCAAGCTGTTTGTAATGAGGCAAATCCATAAATTTGAGCATCAAGCTGCGATAGGGGGTTATGTATCATCACTGTGGTCTTTTGACAGACTAGCTGATGATGACTGAATGCTCTGTTGTGTGTGTGTGTGTGTTGTGAGTTCTAGTGTTTTATGAATGTGTTGTGTGTGTGTGTGTGTGTGTGTGTGTGTGTGTGTGTGTGTGTGTGTGTGTGTGTGTGTGTGTGTGTGTGTGTGTGTGTGTGTACTATGCATGACAGCAGTGTGCTAAGTGAGGCCAGGTCTCATTAAGGTAATTTGTTGGTGTTGTTGTTCAGAATTCTTTGATGTATGAGAGGCGCATTAGCACTGGACCATTAGGAGCATTGCTATACAACAGGCTACCAGCTATGTATTGTGTTCCTTTCTTTCTACAGTACGGAGGGATTAGAAGATATACTTCATGTCATTGTCTACAGCTACAAAGACTTTTTCTCGTGTCTGTCCTGTTGCTCTGCACTCTTCCAGCTCTCTCTCTCTCTCTCTCTCTCTCTCTCTCTCTCTCTCTCTCTCTCTCTCTCTCTCTCTCTCTCTCTCTCTCTCTCTCTCTCTCTCTCTCTCTCTCTGCGAATTTTCTTTGTCTTCCAATCATTCTTTCTTTTCTTCATGGCTTTTTTGTTTATTTTCTGTCTTTCTTTCTGTGTATTTCTTCCTTTTCTTATATCTATCTTTGTTTCAGTCTTTCATTCTCAGTAAATAATACAGCTTGGAATTACACTTTGGTTTTATTCTGTGAAATGAAAGAGAACGAATTATGAATTATCAGTCATCCGATGTGTATGAACTATAACACACTGTATAATGTGAACCATGATCGACAAAATCATTTCAAAATCAACTTACCATGATCGACAAAATCATTTCAAAATCAACTTCCATTAAGGTCAATAAATGTTTCTTCTTTCCAAACTTGTCAGCGAAGAACACCGCTGAGCACAGCGAGCTCTCAACATGGCTTTCCAGACTCATCAGACCCCCTCTGTGCACACAATAGGAGGCAGATTGCCTTTGTACTTGTGCTTGTAGCAACAGTCCTTCTGGCTTTCCCTCAACAAAATGGACTCTTGTTAATCAAGGATTATGACCTGAAAAGGCGCATTCTTAAATGCTGAGGACAATGATATGTTCTTTCGAAAATGGAGTTGAAGCACTGAAAAGATCATCTATTTAATCACGTTGTAAACATCTACAAAGTGGTATCTACCTACCTGTTTTTCAGTCTCCATCTTCTTTACCTAGTCAGCAAAGAGGTTTATTAAAATGTTAATCTGGTCAAGTTTTCATTTTCTTGCTTTTTTCATTGTCTTTGTGTACGCACTTCTTTTTCCTGTATTTTTTATTGTATTTTTTCTCTGATTTTTTATGGTAACATCTACCTTTGCAGATAGTTTAGATAGTTGTGTCTGGTTATTTGGTGCTGCAGATCACTCAAAGAAAATGCTGATTTGATGTGACAAGATCCCAGGAAAAGTATGATGGTGATTTGAAATTGGATGGTGTTGAGCAGAACTTGTATTGTGTCTATCTTTATCTTTGAACATATGTAAGAACTGACTACAATGAGTTGGTGTTGTTGCATATTCACCAGCTTATTGCACTAGAATTCGTACTTTGATTATTTCTATCCCACCTTGGATTCACTGTGATACTAAAAGTAAACATTGGATGAGATGTTAGCGCATAGCATACATGACTCTGTAAGCATACCTCACCACATCAGCACTCATACACTGGCTTTAAAGGAGATGTTTCATTTAAAGTAGACTGCATGCTGCTATGCTAAGAGCTCGTTATGGCAAAAGCAATCACAAAATAGCATTTTACAGCATAACAGCATTTTAGTGTGGGCCTACGTGTTATCAACGATTGTTAGCAACGGTTAACAAAACTTTTGACCCAGGCAATTAATTAGATATGATCATATTTAAAACATTTTCCTCTAATTCTCTACTGATGTCAAACAGCTACACTTATCATTTGTTTCCTTTATATTTTGGATATATCGTATATAACCTCATCTTTTTTAATTTATTTCGTTTTTGTCCTTTATTTAGTTTCACCATTTCTCCAACAAAACAGACTCTTGTCAACAATTGATGATTACTCGAGCTTTCAGTCAATGCTTGATCCTTATGCCTAGCCGTTTCCTCAAACCCTATGACAATCAAACTCTTACACAAAACCTCCATGAAGAGAGGACATAAACAGCTAGTACTAGGACAGCCTTTGACAGCGAGGCACGTGCAGTGGTGACTACTGGTAAGAAGCAGCAGGGTGTAGATTGACACCAACACATGCTGATGTCACTCGGCTAATGGACAAATGCTGTCATGTAACAGGTCCTTGTACTGTGAGATGGTGAGGGTACACTTCCATTGAAGGGATGAGGCATTGTGCAGGTTTATATCTTTTCTTAACCTTAATGCTGTGTGAACTAACTAATAGAGCAAGTGGCTGAACATCTTTTTGATTGCAAGTATGATTTCAACTGGCTTATAAACTCCTCACAAAGATTCAAAAACACATGATTGAACAAAACATGGTATAAATCAGTTTACTTTCTTCGCGGATGCTGGGTGCCTGTCAGTATAAATAGTATTCCCACTTTCTGGAAATTATGTGCCAGAATTTCCGTCTTCTATCCCTCTCTTTGTTTCTGTCTCGTTCTTTTCTTTCTGTCACCTCTTTTTTTTCTATTTTCTGTATTCTTGGTCCATTCTCCTGCTATTTTCCATAAAGACTAGAAAGAACAAATCTCTCTCACGCTGAAGTCGGGTGTTCTGTGTTTGACTTGTCGGGCACTTAATGGCAGTACATGCACTTTCACTCATATGACAGACAATAGCAGTTGCTGTCTGAGCCTTCGACGTCCAAGAACAGTCAACAATAGGCAATAATCACTGACATGACTAATAACATAAAATTATACAAGTATCGCTGTTTAAGCTGTAACTGAAGTGGATAATGTCACAAAAAAAACAATGAATGAGTGTGCCTTTATTTGTGAACAGCCAAAATTTTAATGCAGATTATACTTCTTCTTTTATGTGTTCTCTTATTGGGTGAAATTTAAGCTTCCTTTAACCACCAGATGCTTATTTCAATGACATGATTTTTAACATGCATTTATGATCTTCTGTATATGTATACACGAGCAGGGAATTCAATCACTGATGAGTTCTGGGGGCAGTTAGATTTTCATAAAGCATCAGACGCTCACATGAGTTATGGGAATCTTTAACGTGTATTTTTTACCTTTATATGTATGTACACGCAGGGGATTCAAGAACTGGTAGTTCTGTATTTCAAACTGTTTTGGTGATGGTAAAATCCCCAATCTATGATTTACAAGATGCCACTGCTGGTATTTGAACTCACAACTTCATGGACCCACAGGCACACTCAGCTTAGAAAAATGCCGATTGCATCTTTTTCTTCCAAGCTGAATATGTCAAGTACTCGATTGTGTCTTTATTCAGACAGGTAATTCTTAAAACAAAACAATTTTCAACGATTAACCAAGCAGAGTGTGAGTCTGTTGACGATGAATGGTTATTTTTTAAATGTATTTCATTATACATGGAGTTCACACAAAAACATCTAAAGAAAGATATCAGCACCATCAACAGATGTCTGAAAATGGGACACAGTCCGCTGGGAGAGGTGGCCTTCAATGACGCGACTTCTTATATCAGAGTCACGTGACAGCAAGGCGCTAATTGAGACAGCGTCCACAGGGGGCATACAGCCGGTAACTGGAGGTGTTTCGTAGCAGACTGTCAGGAAAAGAGAGTGGCCATGTTGGACGAGATTACGGGCTTGGGGGCTGAAAGTATTTAAGTTTCATCCCTGGGGATAAGTAACACCTATCTAACGGACTTTTTGGCTGTGGACATTACTAACTTATGAATACATCCATTAAATGCTCAACAACTAACTCACTCAAAGTTCACTACGCATGGGCTGTTCAGTGAATAAGATTACAAAATATTAGTATAACAAAATTTATGGACAATGTCATTCGTCTGAAACAGTTTAACGCATATCCACTTACGATTTATACGTTAATATGTAGCACAAAGGGAGATTAACGTAGCCGCGTCTGAGTCCATTCAAAATGAAAAATCTTAATCATGAGCATTCTAAGGTCATCTAAAAACAACCAAATAATTATATTAATATCAGCAACCACGCAACTAATCCTTTCCATCATAGTCCCCTTACACGCACTCAGGGAGGTTAATTGTTATAGAGACTTGTGACAACAATCTGTCCAACCGTTCTTCAAACAAAGGAGACCTTGTTCAAAGACTGGTGATAGTCATTCTCTTTCAGTGATGGACGACCACCCTCATCATCCATTTCTCAACCCCCTGTGCCGTCCAACATTAATATAAACACCCAATAAAGCAAACGTCTTGCTGATAGAGGCAAACCAGCAGGCTTTAACAGCACTCCCCAGGTGATGTTGATTGATAGCTGGGTTTGCCATGGCCTGCAACGGTTTGATGGATGGTCATTGGTCATGCATGACTACTGTGTGCTAATTGAGGCCGTGCTCTAGCTACACACATCGATTGCTGCTGCTGCTGTTGTTTATGGGCCAGCTGAGCTTGACTGACACACCGCTGAGCCACTGACAGGCGTGTCCTGCAACACGTTTTCTTGTCAGAGGGGCTGCTTCTTTCTGTGCTTTGGAGCACTGGAAAAAAAGCCTGTCAACTTGATTTAAATAAATCTATATAGAAAAAATAACGGCCCGACAGATTGACTGAGTAACCTACTGACTCTGTGTGTGTGTGAATGTATGTGTGTGTGTAAGTGTGTGTGTGTGTGTGTGTGTGTGTGGGTGTGTGTGTGTGTGTGTGTGTGTGTGTGTGTGTCAGATTCAATATTTTTTCCAACAAGATGAATGATGATGGGCGAGAAAGTATGTTTGCAATTTTCCTTGTAAATTTTCTTTAAAGGCCTTTAAGGTCAAATATTGTGGTGAAAATATTACCAAAAATGTGATTTTGTTTGTGTGCATAATATGGATTTTTGTGGATTTCAAATCTCTAAATCCTCTCCTACTTTCTGCAGAAGTTGTTTTCTGTGTAAGACATGTCGTTAGTAATGAAATACGTGTCATCAACTTGTCTTGTATGGATTTTTTGTCAGTTTTGCCTTTTTTACAGTGTTATGTCTAAGCTTAACGTACCGGTTCAAAGATGACGTACACTTCTATATAGTTAAATGAGATTATATTGTAAGCACAAAATTGATACATATGCTTAGACGCAGGCTCTGGAATTATTTTTTTCAACAGATGAAATTACAGGGGAAATAGAAGTAGAAACAATGTTAGTTTTTTGCAGTTAAAGAAACAAACGAAACAGACTTCTCAGTGTAACGTTGAACGCTGCATCTCCTGGTGACTTTAGCTGGCAAATACACCGCTCCCTTCACTTAGCGACACCACTCCACTGATTCCCTAGGGGATGCAGACCCAGAAAGAACTAAAACGCCGCTGTTATCGTAGCGGTCTCTGACAGGGAAAGCATACGCAGTCACTGTGGTGGATTGTGGTGTGAAACAGCAGGGTGTCATTGGCATACTACAAATGGACAGCCGCTATTATGTCACAGGGTCTTAGTAACAGTGTATCGGTACATCTTTGGTCAAATGGTATAGCGCTGGACTAGAATTGCATTTATGTCCCTACTGGATACGATACAAATAACGGATTAAAAGTTTGCCTGCTTGTGTGCTGGCTTATATCTAAAACGGATTAACAAGACAAACGACTGGTAAACAAAACAGTTAAACTGATAACTATGTAAATAAATAATATTAAAAAAACAACCAATAAGCAAGGAAACCTACACACAAAGTTATGGACGAACGTGTGTGAGACATCTTGTGTGAGTTTTCGCAAACTTGACTCTAATTGTAATGATGAAGTTCCAGGAAAATGACATAGATACAGGAACACAGCGACGCACGTCTTCACGGCAGATTTAACACTGTAGTCTCTAGCTTATAAAAAGGATATGGGGAGAGAAGAGGAAACAACGCGGACAACGACGACGATGATACTTCTGCTGATGATAATAGCGACGATGATTATGACAATGATAACGATGGTGATCATCCCGATATTGAGAAGAAGAGAAGAAGAAGAAGAAGAAGAAGAAGAAGAAGAAGAAGAAGAAGAGAAGAGAAGAAGAAGAAGAAGAAGAAGCAAGAACAACAACAACAGCAAGCAAACAAAAACCAAACAAAATGGTAGCACCAACAGCATCAGCATCAGCAACAGCAGCAGCAGCAACAACAACAACAAGTACAAAAAACAAACAACAACAACAAATCCAAAACTACACGCACGCAAAACCCGCTGAACAGTAACAAACGATGTGTCAGCCTGGGATTGTAATTCCCTGATTGCTGTCTATGTGGCGTGCAGCATAGCAGGGGAGATAACTAAAACCACACCGATTACAGACACATTCATTTTGGGCATCTTACCCTCTCAGATTGAAATAAAAAGACCACGGCTTTAACCCCTGAAGTGAGACAACAGGAGAATGAGATTAGCCTGCTTCATGTTCTCATATGGATTTAGGTCCTGTCCTTGTAGGAAATTGGGGAACAGAGCAAAAGCATTGCCCCGTTGAATAGAGTCGAGACTTGCATGACAGACCGATTAAACAGATTACTGACTGAATGGCTGACTGACTGACTGGCTGACTGACTGGTTTACTGGCATAATAAACAAACTCCAAGAAAGAAAATAGGAACAAGAAGATAAGTGGAGGAAAAGAAAAAAAAGGAAAGAAAGGCGGACAGTACTCCAGAAAACAAACAGATGAAAAGTCAGATAGCGGACTCGACAAAAGGAGAAACAAAGAAAAGAACTCCTTTTTTAAAATCCAGAACAAAAATCAGAATGAAAAGTAGCACGGAAAACATAGTTTTACAAGAAAGAGAAAAAAACTTACGGAGTAATGGGAAACAAGGCCAAAAAAGACAGACAGAAGGAAACACAGAGAAAAACGTTTTGCTGAAATTCGAATCTTCAGTTCGTAACTTTATATTTACAAAAAATAATAAGCTGAGCAACGTATCCACTCAGCCACTTCACCAGTCTGGCGGAGTCAAAGAAGTCTCTGAAGGCAACAGTTCTCGTTGTGGAGTTAGCTCCCTTGGCGGCTGTTTTGCCGTGGAGTAGAATGACGCGATTGTCATCACTGAGACTTGCATAACAGCGCAGTGCTAATTGAGACTATGCCCACCAGGGTCCCGAAAGAAGCAAACTGTTCCATTATACAGCAGAGTGTGAGCTCATGGCAGTGTCCATGTCAAACGGAACAGTATGGGGGCTAAAATTGCATTCAGGATTGTTGTTTTAACACATTTGAAGTTTTCTATATTTTATATGGTGTATTTTAATAGAAGTACTAACATTCCACTAACGGTGTGAGACCAAAATTAATTTGAGCGTCACTTTCCCTATGAGCAGTAGGGATACTGAAATTACACTATAGGCTTTTGAAAAGAATATTTGAAATACTACATTAAAGAAACACATTGAAATGTATATACCCATTAATCTTTAAATGATTAATACATTCCTGATAGGCTTATAGCAGCAATAGTATATGATATAACCACAGGTTTTCTTAAGTAGTATTTTTTGTTGTAGAATAAAGGTTAAATCGGAGATCATTGGCTGTTATCAGCAAAAGACTTTGGACAGGATGCTACATGCAGCTGCTACCGTTGATGATTGATTCTGCCACCGTTGCTGCTGCTATAGTGCTCCTGCTGCTGGTACTCAAATCAAAATGTAAAGGGAAAAAAATTGCAAGTGCGCTCAGTATCTGTATATTGGATTTTTTCAACGGATAAAATAATCAAAACGAAATGAATAGAGTTTCATACGCATGTCTTCACATAGAGCACTTGGATAACAGCGCTAGTGAAAAAATTGCAGAGAAAATGTAAACGGTGGGCGATCAAAATGTTAGGCATATCCATAACCTCCATTCTAGATTATTGTTTGGTAGTGATACATAACATTCCTTAATCCCTTCTATAAACACAGCCACACAACACACATGACGGATACGTACACTCTTAAGTCAACATTTTGATTGCACAATCTATGGCGCTTTTTTCTCTTCTCCAGGGACATGTATAGTTTTGGTTGTTGCCTGAAACAGATGGATTCGCAGACCGGCTCTTCTTCCAAACACAGACTGTCTGCATCATCCGTCAGTGCCAAGGTCTCCGCGATCCACTTGTTGCCTGCTCAACTCCGCACCCAGAGGAAAACCAACACTTGTGGACAGGCAGGTCTAGTCAGACCTCAGCGGGTGTAAAATAGATGCATTTACACACACTCTGCCTCCCTGTCTGGGATTAGTCATCCCAGGCCGACAATGTGGAGACAGAGGTGTAGATGAGAAAAGGGGGGTAAATTTATTGCTGTTTTTTTCTGGGCTGTGGAGGGGATCAAACAAACGGTTTTTCGACTTGCTACACGCAGATTTATTGGCCATCCCTTCAGCCCTCTCTCTGTTCCTGGTGTTTGTCTTATGGACCCTCTCCCACAGGCCCGTGTGCAGCTGGTGAGTGGCAGTGACTGGGCGGCCCACACCCCTGTTGTGCTGGCCTTCACTGGAGGCAGCCCAGCTGTCGCGGAGGTGTCGGTGCTGACGCCAGTCTGCTGCTCTGCTGCATGCATGCATGCTCTACACTAGCAGACTGGAGTCAGTGGGGCTGACCCTGTGATGTATGTGTGGTGTGTGTGTGTGTTGTGTGTGTGTGTGTGTGTGTGTGTGTGTGTGTGTGTGTGTGTGATCTGCTGCTTGATTTGTGTTGTCTGTCTGCCATCTGGGACTTTCACTGATTTTGTGGCTTTTTTTGTAAATCCCTAAAGAGGTGGGGGGCGAGGGTGTTATGGGTTACTGGGTGCTTCTGGGCTGTAGATATTGTGATATCGTTGTTGTTGTTGTTGTTGTTCTTGATGATGATGATGATGATGATGATGATGATGATGTTTCTGTCTCTGTCTCTTACTGTCTATTTGTTTGTATGTCTCTCTCTGTCTCTCTGTCTTTGTCTGTCTGTCTGTCTATATGCTTGCCTGTCTGCCTGCCTGCCTGTCTGTGTTTGTCTCTGCCTGCCTGCCTGCCTGCTCCTCTCTCTCTCTCTCTCTCTCTCTCTCTCTCTCTCTCTCTCTCTCTCTCTCTCTCTCTCTCTCTCTCTCCTTAAGACTGTCATCGTGCATGTTGGTGTTAATGACTGTCCAGTGGACTTTTTTCACTGATGACTGAATGATTTATCACTTTGTTTTTAAACATTGCTTTCTTACTTCTATTGTGTACTCTTTCTCCTGCTCGTGGAGGACCACTAAATAATCAATAGCTCCTTCAAAAGAAACTTTATACTGTTGTATTTCAATTGCAGGTAGAATGATTAACAATCATAAGTTTTGTCAAGACAATGGTGTTTCACGACGGCCTGTACAAGGATGTGTCACCTAGTTTAGGGAACAGCTCCTTGCTTTGATTTTCAAAAAGTTTCCTTCCACAGTCCTCCTCTTTACTTTGTTGCCAAAATTGACATGAAACCTTTCATTAGACCAACAATATACCCATCATAGTGTCCTTCTTTAACAGTTAACATGGAAATAGGAAGGATTATCGTCCTGTCCTTAGAGCGGACCAAGAGTACAAGCGGCCCAAAAGCTTCGTGCACCTACGTGGTGCAACGCTGACCCCCCCCCCATTGCTGCACGAAACAATAGGTCCAGGATGATAGGAATTACCTCAACAAGAACACATGCATGAACAAAGGCCTCAGAGGGTCGTGATGATGTTCCAAGGGATATGTCATTCCCTTATCAAATCAGCCAACCCAGGCCATTGGACATACAGTTTCCCATTCCCCTTTCCCGCATGCCCCACAGTCCCCTCCTCGTTCCTTACTCTGGTTGCATGGCCCTGAGGGGCACACCCAGATTGCTGGGTCCTAACCCTCCCTTCCAAATTGGTTTTCAAGGGTGGTTTTTACCGAGGCAGACCAGCTTTCCTCGGTTAGGGTGGACAGGGCTTCTTCACCCACCACAGGGCTGTGGCTCTGCGCGGGGAGCGGGCTTCCCTACGGTCCCCGGGCCCAGTGGACTCCACAGATGACCAACTTGGCACCACAGGTGTGTCTAAACTGACAACGATGGCTGTGAAATTCGTAAAGCACAAGAGGAAATAATTTCATGATAAGAATTTATTTTGATATTGTTACTTCTTACTTTTTGAAATTTTTTCTTGACTTGTGGTGTCCTCATGTCTATGAGTTATGTCACGCATGATTTAAGGCTGGGGACTACTTTGAATGTTTCAGAAACAGGAGGATTTATGGATTTGCATCATTTTTGATGTTCTTGGGTAGATTGATTCTTCCTCTAGACTGTTTTCTTCTGCGTGGAATTGAACTTTTCTGTGGCAGTATTTAAATCTAAAATACCATTTATCAAATCAGCTCCAATTTTGTTTGAGCTACCCTGTTTGATCTGGTTTTCTCTTTTTATATATTTGGTTTTATATTAAAGTAGAATTCCTATTTTGTGTGTGTGTGCCTGAAGAAAATTTCTGTTTACTTGGTGTTCTGTTTATACTGAGGAGTTTTCGTCTAATATTCATTGCATTTTTTTCAATTATTAGATCAATTTATTTTTTAAAAAAAAAAAAAGAATCTCAACATGGCAAACAATTTTCCAAACTCATAAAGGGTTTAAAAACAATTGGATTTAAAGTTGGTTATTTGAATATATGTCATTTGTTAAATAAAGTATCTAAATATTTCTGTTCCTCGAATTCAAATGATTGTTTTCATGCTTTTTTTTTTGCAGAATCAGCCTATCAATGTTGTTTCAGACATGTTGTTCTACCCCAAGGTTATACCATCATTAGAAAAATGCTAAAAGCAATTAGAAACAGGTTTGATAGCATTTTACACAATTCAGTCAATTTTAAACAAATGGTTTAATTGAAAAATATGGTATTGAAAGATCTGGTTAAAAATTTAAATTTAAAAGGAATTAAATCATTTTTGTTTGGGTTTTTGTGTTAAAACCCAGAAGAACGTGTTGTTGGTTGGAACTTTTGAGGTATGAGGGATGATGTTCTAACCATTCAACAGAAATTCTTTTGTTAGGTGACTTTAACATTGATTTATTAAACCTCAAATAACGGGAAGAGTGTGTTTGAGTCATAAAATTAACACAATAATTAAAACCCCGACACGAAAAACACTTAGCTCAAAACATTGATTGATCATATTTACGTATAAAAATCCTACTAATATAATGAAACATCTGTTCCAGATTTTGGGACTAAGTGATCATTTTCCAATATGTCTGCGGGTCTCGAAAAGGGCTAAGATTCCTAGATGTAGCCACTATAAATTTCCTACCGAATTATAAGACATTTAAACTGATGAATTTCTGCCGATTTATGTAAAGCGAATTTCTCAAATGTCTATCATATTCCGACCCAATGAAGCTCTTTCTCTTGGTTCATACCTTTCTTTCTGTTTTTGACAACATCACCATTAGAAGTAACAGTAAAACAAAAAGACAAACCTCCATGGTTTAATGCAGAAATCAAGTCAGCATTGCATACGCGACAAGCTTCTAAAAAAACAGCAAAGATGCAAAATTAAAAAACAAAGAAATAAGATAACAGCCATGAAAGAGTAGCTCAGAAACAATATTTTAGTGATCTCATCTCATCAAGAAAAGATACAAAATCTGTTTGGAAAGCAATCAATCAATTACTGCAAACCATTAACATCTATTCCCCTTTCTACAACTGTCTGTCTCCTGAAGATATCAATAAGCATTTGCTTCTGTGGGAGAAAAGTGATTCATTCAATAATACAAAGTTAAACGATTTATCTGAATTAGAAAAAAATTGTTGCTCAAAAAATGTAAAAACTAGGTTTAAGTTTAATTTCATTACTGTTCATGAGGTGTACAAAGAATTGTGTTCTTTAAAACAATCAAATGCACGAGGCTTAATGATTTTGGGACAGTAAAATTTTGAAGGCTCGGCACCTATAATATCTGAGCACATTACTATATCTATAATCTTTCCATTGAAAAATGTTGTTTTCCTTGTGCTTTTAAAGATGCTAAAGTTTTGCCCCTCTTCAAATCTGGTATCCCAAAATCCATCAAACTACAGACCGTTTCAATCCTGTCTTCATTGCCCTAAGCCTCTTGAAAAACATCTGAAGAGTAACCTTCAGTTGTTTTTATTAACCATGATCTCTTTCATCCAAATCAAAGTGGATTTCGGAAAAAACCCCTCTTGTCATACTCCTTAACTAATCTTATAGAACAGTGGCATGAAAATATTAACAACGATCTCTTATCTGATGCTGTATTTGTTGATTTCACAAAGGCTTTTGACACAATTGACCATGGCTTTTTGCAAGAAAATTAGATATATGTTTATTCCCCAACTTCACTTCGACTTATATCATCATTTCTTGAAAATAGAAGGCAGGCAGTTTTACAAGACTGTGCAATGTCTCTTTCATGCCTATAACATATGGTTCCCCAGGATCAGTTCTGGACCACTCTTATTTTCAATTTATATTTAAAAGATCTTCCCCTAAAGTTTCATCTTCTTGTGAACTTTTGGGTGATGACACGACAATTCATACTAAGGTACTAATGCAAGTATATATGCAATGTGTTACAGAAAATATAGATAAACTTATCTCTTGGGCTACTTAATCATATGGCTCTTCATCCTGATAAATCTAAGTTTATGATAGTAACAAAAAGGCAGAAAAAACAAAATATCAAATCAATGTTAAGAAGTCTAAAAGTTTATGATAAGGTATTGGAAGAGGTAGATTCCACAAGTTACTTGCTAATTGTAGACAACAATCTTTCCTGGTCAAATCACATTTCAAAACTATCAAAGAAGCTATCTCAAAAGATATTTCAGCTAAACAGAATAAAAAATTTACTTGATGAACATAGTCGGAATTTTTTTCTACGCTTACATACAGCCAGATATTTATTATGCGTCAACTTGTTGGAATCTGAGTAAAAACTGCTTAAAAGATGAGGCTTATCAGACTTCTCTGAAAGTGATACTCTCAAACCTTCCTTGCAACTGAAAATTACAGAAATTAAATATTTTTCCGTTTAACCTCAAATGCATTTTAATAAAGGTATTTTATTACAAAATTATGAATAATCTAGCACCACCCTACCTGAATGAAAATTTTTGGTCAAAACTTCTCGAGGTAAAGTGTTCTATTTCTCCCCGCCCAAGAAATTTACTTTTTCATGTCCCTCTTTGGTATAAATCAGGTGGTAAAATATGAAGAAAATCCCGATAATCCAGCAAAAAAGTTTGTTGTCATCATTTAAGAAAAGTACACAGACTCTATTCTAAACGGGTTTTATTGAAATGATTATTATTTTTTGTTTGTTTGCTGTTTGTTTTTGTCTAGAATTTAATTGGTTAATTCCATATTATGCAAGCCATGTTGAATGTCTTTTTAATTTCCACTTCCTTGTTGTCTGTCTGTCTGTTGTCGTCTGTCTGTCTTTTCTGTCTCTTCTTCTTCTTCTTTCTTTTCTTCTCTCTCTTTTCTTTTTCTCTCTCTCTCTCTCCCCTCTCTCTCTCTCTTCTCTCTCCCTCCCCCCCTTTCTTCCCGTTCGACTGCTCTCTCCGATTTAATTTTATTTAATTGCATATTTGTTTTGTCTGCATATCTAGGTGTATGTGTATATGTAAACATATTGGTGTAAATTGTTGAAAATTGCATGATTAAGATGGTATGGGAGATGAAGATTTGCTGAAAGTAGTTTGAAATGGATGTCAGTGTGCTAATCATAATTTCAGGTTTTTTTATTAGCTCATTTTTTTTTGTTTGTTTTTTTTTGTCTGTTTGGGAAACTTTTATTTACTTGAAATTTTTTATGCAATTATTTACATTTGAGATGTTTTGGGCTTTTTCCTTTGCGTTTTTCTTTGGGGGAAAGGGAATGGGTGGGTGGGGCTGAGGGCATGTGTAAAGAAGCTGTAAGCTTATCCATTTACCCTCAATAAAAAATTTCGTATTCGTATTCGTATTCTCTCTCTCTCTCTCCCTCTCTCTCGCTCAGAAATGTGAAGAGTAGAGGATATTAATTTTCTATTAATCAAACAATCCCTATCGGTCTTGGTGTGCGGCCTGCTTAGCGGGCTCCTGTGGTCAATAATGTTATAGTAAAACCCTACGTTTGTTTGCGCGCGTGCGCGTGTGTATACACCTCTCTCTGTGTCTCTCTCTGTCTCTCTGTCTCTCTTCTCTGTACTCTCTCCTCTTTCTTTTTTTCTTTCTTTCTTTCCTTCTCTCTCTCTCTCTCTTCTCTCTCTCTCCCCTCTCTCTCTCTCCCCTCCCTCTCTCTCCCCTCTCTCTCTCCCCTCTCTCTCTCTCTCCTCTCTCTCTCTCTCCAACGTATAAACGAAATGAAATACGTATGAAATTTGCTTTCGCACATCTGTTCAAAATCAATCTTATCCATGAAAGTTTACCTCACAAAAGCAACATCATGGACGTGTATCTGTTCTTCCTTACCCGAGTGCTTGCCTGTTGGAAGCGTCTCACGAAGTGTAGGAGGAATGAATGAATGAAAGCATCGTTAACAGCGTGTGTGGAACCATTGTAAACAGCCGTATGCATCAGGTCACTGTATCTTAGATGGTCTGCTATAATAAATATAGTCTGCATGACTGATGCTCGATAGAAGGAGACCTAGTGCTGTTGTCTGTCTGTCTGTCTGTGGGTCTGTCTCTGTCTCTCCTTCTCTGTCTCCATCTCTGTCTGTAGCTCTCTCCCTGTCTCTCTCCGTCTGTCTGTCTGTCTGTCTCTCGTTCCATTTCTCTCTGTCTCTGTCTTTCTGTCTACCTGTCTGTGTTTCCGTCTGTCTGTTTGTCTGTCTGCATGTCCCCTCTATTTTTCTGTCCTCTGTCTGTCTGTCAGTCTCTGTCTGTCTTTCCTGCCTCCCTCCCTCGTCTCTTTCTCTGTCTCTGTCTGTCCTGTCTGCTCTGTTCGCTCTCTTCTTTTTCTCTTCTCTTTTTCTCTCCTCTCTCCCCCTCTTTTCTCTCTCTCTCTCTCTCTCTCTCTCTCTCTCTCTGAGACTCTAACGGCTTGAAAGAATGTCGTAATGGGTGATGCATTCAAAGAAGTGGATCCCAATGTCCTGAATGAATGTGGTAATGGGCGATGTGTTTGGGGTCAGTGTCCTCTGAATGTCCTCTTATGGGTAGTCTGCAGCATGTCTGTTGCTGCTTCCAAAGTGGAGTGGAACTACTGGTGGTGTTTCCTGTCTTTGTCTGGTCTGTCTCTCCCTCAAGGGGGATGTGTGTGTGTGTGTGTGTGTTTGAGTAAGTGAGTGAGTGAATGACGTTGTGTGTGTGTGTGTGTGTGTGTGTCTATGTGTTTAAATTTTTGTCTGGGCTGTCTGTCTGTCTGTCTGCCTGCGCCCGTCTCTCTCTTTTCTCTCATTTTTCTAATATATTGCTTTGCTTTGGTGTTTATACATTTTGCCTTTTTGAGGGCTGGATGAAAAAAGGTCATTGTACTTAATCTATTTCCTTCTTTAAATAAAATTTCGTATTTCGTCTTCGTCTTCCCCTGTGTATTTCTATGTCTAAAATGCCCCTGTCGTGTGCTTGTATCTCTCTCTTTCTCTGTTTGTCTGTTTTCTGTCCGTTTGTAAAGTGTGTCTGTGTGTCTGTCCCGTCTCTCTCTCTCTCTCTCTCTCTCTCTCTCCTCTTCTCCTCTCTCTCTCTCTCTCCCTCCTCTCTCTCTCTCTCTTCTCTCTATCATGCCAATGTACCTCTACATGTGTATGAACATCTCCAGCTCTCTAGTTTACTTCAGTCATCATAATATTTATCATGTTTATAATTATGATTGTAACATTTGTCTACATGACCGTGGCAGGGCAAGATTTCCTTTGATTGCCACTACACCCTCCTTACATGACTGGAGAATCCATCCAGAGTGTTGCATCCAAAGAAAGAATGGTATCGGCCTCTGCAGGAATGCCGTAATGGGTGGTGTGTGTTTGGGGTCACTGTCTGTTAGATGGTCTCTTATATAATCCGTATTGCTGATGCTGTTTTGAAGAGAAAACTGGTTATGTTTTCAATCTGTCTGTCTGTCTGCGTCTCTGGGTTTGTCTCTGTATGTATGCCTGCCTTATAATAATAGAATATCAACATAGTTGTAAGTACAATGAAATAAATGTTTGCAGCTATTCCTGTTTCGTTTTTTAAGAATATAACATCGAATAGAAAATGAATAGCATGTCATATGCAAGCATGCACAGAGAGACAGACAGACAGATAGATAGATAGACAAACAGACAGACAAACAGACAACAGACTGACAGACAGAGACAGAGAAAGAGAGTGAGTGAGAGAGAGGCGTACTTATGTAGACTATGTGTGGAATATTTCTATCAGTACAAGGTGTGTGCGCAAATCTAAAAAGAAAGAAATAATGCATGAAAGTACCAGCTTTCAAGAGAGAAAATTAAAATATAATGTGATATAAGTGGCACCATAAAATGTTTTTGAGTCAAATTCAAAACCTTATTTGATATTGCAATAGCATGTGGATTCACGGCAACATAGCTATTTAGATAGATACACACATAACTCAAGTCTATCCGCGGCAATTTTTATTATTGTATGCGTGTTGTCTGTTGATATATAGCTAACAACCTGTATACGTCCCATTTTCTTTTTCCCTTTCTCTTTCTCTTTCCTAGTGCGTCTATCCCTACTTCTGTCACTCCGCCTCTCTATTTTTCTGTCTTCATAAATTAATTTCTGTTGCTGTGATTCTATTTACGCCCAAACGCATTGCTGTGTCTATCTTAATACTCTGCTACAACAACAGCCTGAGATATAGGTCACCGGGTAGTACGAACCAGGCCACCTGTCCATCTATCCATCTGTCTGTCTGTCTGTCCATCTGTCCATTTTTCTGTCTATCTGTCTTGCTCTCTCTCCCTGTCTCTCTCTGTCTCTGTCTGTCTCTGTCTGTCTTTCTTTCTGTATGTCTGCCTGTCTGTCTCTCTTCTCTTGTCTATTTGTACTCTGCTGCTATAGCCTGAGATATAGGTCACCAGGTAGTACAAACCAGGCCACCGAAACACAGAGTAAGCATGTAAATTCCCTACGTCTTGTTTCAAACACAGTTTAGAGAGAAAAGAGGGAGCGAGAGAAGAGAAGGGGTGGGACAGAATGCTCTCATTTACCGGCAGAAAACGTCACACTCTGAGAAGGCAAGCACAGGTGGTAATGGGGTAAAGACAATGAGGTGGTGGCCAAGGTGTGTTGGTTGTATCTTCCTCTCCATCACCTGCTGCCTTGTCACTTAGTGCTGTTTACAGGGCCTAGCTAAAGGTGCCAGCTTCCTCGTGTCTTGTCTTGTCTTATATTGAGGCATCGCCCTTTCCGTGTGTGTGTGTGTGTGTGTGTGTGTGTGTGTGTGTGTTTGTGTATGTGTGTGTATCAATGTGTCTGTATGTCTGTCTCTCTATCTGCCTGGCTGGCTTTCTGTCTGTTTCTGTCTATGTGTTTATGTGTGTGTCTGTCTATCTGTCTCTGTCTATCTGTCTCTGTCTGTCCGTCCGTCTGTCCGTGTGTCTGTCTATTTGTCTCTCTGTCTCTCTATGTCTCTCTGTCTCTATCTCTTTCTCTCTGTTTTTTCATATCTGTATCTTTTTTCTGTCCATATATCTGCTTTCCTGTCTCTTTCTATTTGGATGTCCTCTCTCTATGTATCTTTGTCTTGTCTGTCCTTTCTCTCCGTCACTGTCTGTCTCTGTTTCTGTCACTCTCTCTCTCTCTCTTCCTTTCTCTGTCTCTCTGTCTCTCTGTCTCTCTCTCTCTCTCTCTCTCTCTCTCTCTCTCTCTCTTCCTTTCTCTGTCTCTCTGTCTCTCTGTCTCTCTGTCTCTCTCTCTTTTCTCTTTCTCTCTCTCTCCTCTCTCTCTCTCTCATCTCTCTCTCTCTCTCTCTCTCTCTCTCTCTCTCTCTCTCCTCTCTCTCTCTCTCTACGTACGTGGTTTGAAATAGAGTGTCGGAAAGATGTTTATTCTTACAGCAGTACATTTCACGTTTTCTGTTGCCAAAAGTTAATGGTCTTTCCACCACTTTTGCTGGCAAAGTACATAGTCTTTACTTGTAAAATAGACACTGCCCTGACATATTTACAGGTGATAGTATGGGTATTCTTTGAGCAAAAGTGACTTTGAGAACATAACAGCAGCGCAACCTTATGCTCATTAGGTGTTCCTTGGTCTGCAAATGATGACTTTAAGCGCTCTCTGTCTCTGTTTGTTTCTTTGTCTGTTTGCCTGTTTGTCTATCTGTCTGTCAAAGTCAAGTCAAATCTGTATTTCCAGATGGTACATTGAATAAGCAATATTTGCTTTTGGTCTGTCTGTCTGTCTCTCGCTCTCTCTCTATCTCTCTCTCCGTCTTGCTTCCCCCCCCCCCTCTCTCTCTCTCTCTCTCTCTCTCTCTCTCGCGCGCGCGCGCTCTCTCTCTCTTGCTTCCCCACTCTCTCTGTCTGTCTGTCTCTCTCCTGTCCGTTGGTGCCTGGCTGGTTGGATGACTGATTGACTAATTAACTGACTGACTCACTCACTCACTAAACACATATCTTAAAGAGCTTGACGGAAGAGTGCTACTTGAGACTACATCCCCCGAAGCGCCATCAGAGAGTGAACTGCTCTCCATGCAACAGAGTGTGAGCAAATGTGAATGTTCATGGGATGGTGAAGTAAGAAATCGCAGGGTCAATCGTGGTTATACCTTTTTACATTTATTCCAATAGTCCTATGTACAACCACAGCATATTATTTTATCATCTATTTGTGTCTTTTACTACAGTTATGTTAAAGGTCCAGATAGCTCTCTGAATATAAGGACAACAACGTGAACACCTGGTGACGAAAAATGTAAACATGTGCCTAACCGTGTTTTTTATGCTTACTAGCTGTAATCAGTTTCTGTTGTGATTGTATTTACTTCCCAGGGGAGATTTCTGATTAAGGAAAAAACACTTTGGGGGTCTTTTTATAGTAACACACCACAGCTACCCACAATAAAGACAGATACGTCTCCAGTGAGTCAACATTTCGACTGCCAAGTCTACACTTCCTTTCCCAAAAGGATATATACATATCTCTGCTTAAAATAGATGAATCTAAAGGTCCATGGCTTCTTCCAAACAGGGCCTGTCTGCGCTATCCGTCAGTGCCAAGTCTCTGCTGATACACTCCTCGCTGTGACTTCTTACCCAGAGAGAAGACAGAGAGCCAGCCAGCCCTTTGTCGATAGGCAGGTCTAGTTGGCCTTCTGGAGAAAAGTGAATGGCTGTCACACACTCGAATTCTCCGTTTGGAATGAGTTGACACAGTTATCTTGTACCGTGCACCCCTTTAAGTTCTGGCCGAGTTCTGTGCACCAAATTCAGGCTGCTCTCTCCAGGGAGCTGTATCGCCACTCATTATTTTGTTTTCTTTTCCTGTCTGCGTGTGGACTTTTTCCCCTAGCAGAGTGACTGTTTTCGACAGGATTTTTTTTTTGCCATGGACAACTCCCTGGTTGCCGTGGGTTATTTTACATGCGCTGAATGCGTGTTCCACGTGGGACCTTGGTTTATTGTTGCATCAAGACCACCACTCATGGTCTAGTGGATGGGGGAAGTTTGAGGCAGAAATTGGAATCAAACCACCACATACACTGAACCCAGACTGTTTGCTGTCTGGGCAATTGAGCAGCTTTGTACACGCGAATGTTTTTAACCCACCATCTAGTTAGTAGCTGCAATCAGACTCTAGGGAGCGCTCTTATAATCTTCTGGGAGTTACTAGGGAAGTTGGGGATTCTTTTGTCTTTGTCAAAGACTCAGACAGCAATTACTATTGTCTGTCATCTCAGGAAAACTGTCTCCCTGCCCCTAAAGCAGCTGACAATCCAAGCCCAGTGCATCCGACTTCAGCGTGAATGAAAGATTATTTGTTTAAAACCCCAGGATTTGGACTCCTACACACAGCTTAAGTAGCTATCCCTTCAGCCCTCTCTCTGTTCCTGGTGTTTGTCTTATGGACCCTCTCCCACAGGCCCGTGTGCAGCTGGTGAGTGGCAGTGACTGGGCGGCCCACACCCCTGTTGTGCTGGCCTTCTCTGGAGGCAGCCCAGCTGTCGCGGAGGTGTCGGTGCTGACGCCAGTCTGCTGCTTTACCTAGGCTGTGGGCTGTACTGGCGGAACCAATCTGCCCGTGTCATCACTCTGCTTTACATAAGCTGTGGGCTGCACTGGAAGACACAATCTGCCCGTGTCATCACTCTGCTTTACATAGGCTGTGGGCTGCACAGGCGGACACAGTCTCCCCGTGTCATCACTCTGCTGGACTTATGCTCTCTTCTGGCCGCCTGGGAACAAACCCTTCCTGGTTGTCTGCCTGAGAGAGAAAGCTGGCGTTTGTTTGGTGCTGGTTGGCTGTCATTGAGAGTGGGGGTTGTTAGCTGGGTTTTTTTGTTGATCAATTTGTTGCTGGAAATGCTATTGTTTGTGTTGTTGTTGGTGGTGTTGGTGGTGGTGGTGGTGGTGATGATGATGATGATGATGATGATGATGATGATGACGATGATGGTGGTGGGGGGTGGTGGTGGTGGTGGTGGTGGTGGTGGGTGGTAGTGGTTGTGGGTATAATGGTGGCAGTAGCCATCGCTGTAGTTGTTTGCTCCAGTACTATTTCAAATATGATTACGTGTTTGTTTCACTCTTCAGTTATACTGAAAGATGTCACTCTGTGCACAGCATTCCAGATGCTACAAAGTATATGTAGAATTTTTTTTTGCAGAGACCTGACCACTGCATAATACAATGCTCTTTTTTCTGTGAAGCATCAGGTTGCTGTTCCCACTATTCATCCTTCACTGAGATGAATTGTGAAATCTTCATTGAGCATGTTTAGTCTTTTGCAGGCATGTAGATGCAAAAGATAGTAAGGCAGACAATTGTGATGCTGAGTTTTATAATAATGTGCAGCTGCTGCTGCTGGTGGTGCTGGTGATGATGATGATGATGATGATGATGATGATGATGATGATGATGTCAACAACGACGACAGTGATGATGATGACAATGATGCCAATGACGATGACAATAACAATGTTGATGAGAGTTACGGATGAAATGAAGAACGACTAGAATGACTGGTGGCTTAACTCTGATTTGTATAGGATTCTAATCTGAATTTAGCTGCAATGCTTCCAACAGATCATGACTGTACTAGCCCTTTAAACCAAAGACCTTTAACAGATCTTCTATACATGATCAGATAAAAAAAGGAGAAAGAAAATGAAGCACAACGAGGAGGAACAAAACAAACTAAGCGTTTTGATGTGTCTTCGCAAGATACAGCACTATATATATATTCCATTTATTATTATCATTATTATTATTATTATCATCATTCTTCTTCTTCTTCTTCTCTTCTTCTTCTTCTTCTTCTTCTTCTTCTTCTTCTTCTTCTTCTTCTTATCATTACTATTATTATTTATGTTATCATTATCATTATTATTATTAGTTCAATACAAATTATCTAGGCTAAAAAGTAAAGTCCTGTGTTCGAAAATCACAGACCATCTTGCGCACATGTTAAAACATGTTTTGTCTTTCTGACGAGTATGCCATCTGCACCAGTGGGAGCAGCTGCCCCATTTACAAATGCACAAATAAACACAAGAGTACTTATTCCATTATTCAAAAAATGAAACAATCGATAAATAAATAGAAACGCACACACAATACTCTCTCTCTCTCTCTCCTCTCTCTCTTCTCTCTCTCTCTCCTCTCTCTCTCTCTCTCTCTCTCTCGCTCTCAAGCTACTGTGTGCCTGCATACATAATATGAAGGTCTCTCTGATGCATCCCTTCAGAAGTGGTTCCTTTGGCTATGTACCTTAGGGCAATACCAAGGCTGAGTTTTCTTCTGCTCTACACTACACCCCTACTTGAGGGAATGGTCCATCTAAAGGGTGCGATCTGAAGAAAGCAATGGTAACGGCCACTGAAGATTGCTGTAATGTGTGCTGTGCTTAGGGTCACTGTCCCCTAAAGGGCCTACTTGCCTGCCTTCTACAATAATGTAGGGTGTAGTATAGTCTGCTTGCTTGTTGCTGCTGCTTGTAAGAGGAGTGTTTGTGGGTGGGTTTTTTTCTGTATGCCGATTGATGTGTTTGTTTGTGTTTGTGTTATGTCTCTCTGTCTGTGTTTCTTTGTCTTTCTTAGTCTTTCTATTTCTCTGTCTCTGTTTTTCAGTGTGCCTGTCTATCTACCTGTCCGTCTGCCTGTGTCTCTGAGTGGTTGTCTAGTTTTATATATCTCTGTCGTTTGGTCCTTGCCTCTGTCTGTCTGTCTCTGTCTCTGTCTGTCTGTCTCTCTCTCCCTCTTTCCCTCTCTCAAGCTACTGTGTGTCTACATCCATATAAGTGTGAAGGTCTCTCTGAAGAGCCATCCATTCAAACCTGGTTCCTTTGACTATATGCCCTACAGCAATAACAAGCCAAGGCATTCTGCTCTGCTCTGCTCTGCATTGCATCCCTACTTGACAGAATGGTCCAACCAAAGTGTAGGATCCAAGGAAAGGGGTCTAATGGCCATTGAAGATTGCTGTAATGCATGCTGTGCTTAGGGTCACTGTCCCATAAAGGGTTTACTTGCCTGCCTTCTACAGTAATGTAGGGTGTAGTATAGTCTGCATGCTTGTGTTGCTGCTGCTGCTTGAAAGAGGAGTGTTGGTTGTTGTTGTTGTTTAGCTTTCTGCAGATTGGTGTGTTTGTTTGTGTTTGTGTTATTATGTCTGTCTGTCTGAGCTTTGGGTGTGTCTTTGTCTCTCTCTGTCTTCCTATTTTTTCTCTCTGTCTCTGTCTCTGTCTCTGCCTGTCTGTCTCTCTCTGTTTGTCTCTGTATATCTCTGTCTCTCACTTTCTGTCTCTCTCTGTTTCTCTGTCTTTCTGTCCTCTCTGTTTAAGTCCCTGCCCACCCACCCCCACTCTCTCTCTCCCTCTCTCTCTCTGCCTCTGTCCCTCTGTCTCTCCCTGCCTCCGTGTGTTTGTCTTTTTTCTCTCTACTTTTTCTGTATATCTTTCTATGTTTGTTTGTCTTTCTGTCTCTGTCTCTCTTTTTCTGTTTCTCTCTGTTTCTCTCTCTGTCTCTGTCTCTGTCTATCTTTCTGTCCTCTCTGTTGTCTTTTTTTCTACACCTCTACGTCTATCTCTCTATGGCTGTTTGTCTGTATGTCTACCTCTCTGTCTCTGTCTATCCATCAGTCTGTCTCTGTTTCTCTCTCTCCCCTCTGTTCTCTCTCTCTGTTTCTCTCTTTCTCTCTCTGTCCCTCTCCGTCTCTCTCCTCTCTCTCTACTCTCTCTCTCTCTCTCCCAAGCTAGTTTGTGTCTGCATACATAGGTATCTCTGACGCACTATCCATTCAAAAGTGGTTCCTTTGACTATAATATACCCTGCAGCAATAAGGAAGCAAAGCTTCTTCTACTCTACACTACACCCCTACTTGACCTAATGGTCCATCCAAAGTGCGGGATCCAAGGCAAGGGGTTGTAAGGGCCACTGAAGAATGCTGTAATGCCTGCTGTGCTTAGGGTCACTGTCCCATAAAGGGCTGGTTCTGCCTTCTATTATAATTATATAGAGTGTAGTATAGTCTGCATGCTTGTTGTTGCTGCTGGTGTTTAAGAGAGGAGTGTTGGGTTGTTGGTTTTTTATTTACTGTTTTCTGATTTGGTGTTTTTGTTTGTTTGTCCATGTTATTATGTCTCCCTGTGTTACTTTGTGTCTTTGTCTTTCTGTTCCTCTGTCTCTGTTTTCCAGTGTGTCTGTCTTATCTGTCTGTCCATCTGCCTGTCTGTCTGAGCGTCTGTCTCATTCTAGGTATCTCTGTCTTTCAATCCTTGAGTCTGTCTGCCTGTCAGTCTGTCTTTTTATCTGTCTGTCTGTCTGCCTGTCTCTCTATTATGTGTGTATATGAGTATCGAGCTTATTATTAAGATGTATCCCTATGGGTGGTGACTGGATGTAAAAAAGCACGTGGGTGCTAATTTATTATCCTTGAAATAAAAGAACTTGTCATTGTTACTGTCGTTGTCATTCTTCTATCTCTCTCTCTCTTCTCTCTCTCTCTCTCTCTCTCTCTCTCTCTTCTACTCTCTCTCTCTCTCTTTAATAAAAGAATAATATAAGGAATTTGTCATTGTCATTGTCATTGTTTGTCTCTCGCTCTCTCTCTCTCTCTCTCTCTCTCTCTCTCTCTCTCCTCTCATCTCCTCTCTCTCTCTCTCTCCTCTCTCTCTCTCTCTCTCTCCTCTCCTCTCCTCTCTATTGCAGTCTTGGCAATGTCTTCTCTGCCACACTGCCGCAAATACTCAACAACAACAACAACAACAACAACAACAACAACAACAACAAATCTGTTCATTAGGGAACGAAGCGAACAACAAGTTTATTGCAACTTGGTCCATTACCTTTCAGGGAGAAAGAGGGGGCTACTCTTGTTTTCCCCGATCTCTCATTGTGTATCCCTACCACCTGTTGAGGGTTTATCAGCTGAGCATGTCTTCCGCTTCTAGATAAGAAAAAAACAACAACAATATTCCTGATCTCTTGCCTTGTCTGTACAGGAGAGAAGGAGTAATGAAGGTGAGGCCCCTTGTTAGTGGCTGTACACAGACAGGTGAGGGGTTATCTTGAGGCATCAAAATGATAATTTTAAATTTTGCTATCACATAATTATTATGGGGTTTGGTTGGGTGTTTTTTTTGCTATTTTTGTGTAGTTTCTGTGTTTGGGATTGTGTTTTGGTTTTTTTGTTGGTTGGTTGGCTTTGTGTGTGTGTGTGTGTGTGTGTGTGTGTGTGTGTGTGTGTGTACATTTGAAGTTAACTCTGTTAATTGTTATTGGTTGTATGTGTAGGGGTGTGTTGAATGCAAGCGCTTTGATTTTTTTTTTGGGGGGGCAAGATATAGCGCTGTATAAATTCCATTCATTGTTATTATCATTATTATTATTATTATTATTGGTCATTTTGTGTGTTTTTTAATGTTTGTTTTGTCTTGTTTTATGTTTTTGGTTTTTTATTGCTATTTTTGTTCCTCTGTTACATCTCCGAGGTCCACTAATGGTGAGTTTTTGTGTATACAGCCTTTGTTTCTCTACACTTTAGGTAGCTGCATTCCGACTTTGGTGTTTTAAGAAACTGTTTTCATTTTAAGGCTATTGCCTCTCACAACACTACAGCTACGGTAAATGATCAAAAACATGACACACTAAAGCACACAAACACTCTCACCAACAAGACTAATGAGTCCAATCAGGTTGATATACATAACAATACAAAATATCACCACCTACTGTGTTTGGAATGCTCACTATCTCATGATGTAACCCTAAGGGTGGGGAATGGATGTAAAAAAAGCACATGGGTGCTTATCCGTTATCCTACAAAGAAAAGAATTTGTCATTGTCACTTTTCACTTGTCAATGTCATTCTCTTCTCTCTCTCTCTCTCTCTCTCTCTCATCTCTCTCTCTCTCTCTCTCTCTCTCTCTCTCTCTCTCTCTCTCTCTCTCCTGTCTCTCTCTATCTCTCTGTTCCTCTCTCTCTCTCTCTCTCTCTCTCTCTCCCTGTCTCTCTCTATCTCTCTGTTCCTCTCTCTCTCTCTCTCTCTCTCTCTCTCTCTCTCTCTCTCTCTCTCTCTCTCCACACACACACACACACACACGCACGCACGCGCGCGCGCTCGTTTACACACTATGCGTGACCTTTCAAAAGGGAACTTCTTCACAATGATCGTTTAAGTGGTTTGGTTAAGCTCTCTAATATACCGAACACCTAAGCTCTGAACAGTTCCTCCCTACCTTTTTAAGGAGATGCTGCTGACAAAGGAAATACCGAGGAAGACAAAAGAGAATAAAGAGAGAAGCACATCATCTTTCAGCCCTCTAACTTGGCTCTTTTTCCTCAACAAACCTTTCAGTTTGACAAATTGAAGACCTCATTTTTCTTGTTTCAGCTCTAAAATGCACATACGTGTGTCTTCGATTTTACGTCTGTTCACTTTAAGTGATATTCGATAAATGTGCACGCAGTGCGCAGCGCGCGCGGGCGTGTATGTATATGTGTGTGTGTGTGGGGGGGGGGGGGGTGCTCGCTTGCGCGTGTATGCGTGCTTGCGTGCGTGTGTGCCTGCGTGCGTGCGTACGTGCGTGTGTGTTTTTGTGTATGTGTGTCTGCGTGCGTCCGTGTATGTGTGTGAGGGGTGCGCCCGCGCGCGCGCGCGCGCGTGTGTATGTGTGTGGGTGTGGGTGTGTGTGGGTGTGTGTGTGAGTGTGAGTGTGTGGGTGTGTGCATGCGTGCCTGAGTGTGTTTGTGTATTCATGTGTTTGTGTGTGATGGAGGGGGGGGTATGTGTGTGTGTGTGTGTGTGTGTGTGTGCGAGCACGCGCCTGCTAGTGTGTGTATGTGCGTTTGTGCGTGTGTATGCATAAGTATGTATGTGAGGAGGGGTATATGTTTGTTTGTTTGTATGTGTATATGTGTGTCTGTGTGTTTGTGTGTCTGTGCGCGCGCATGTATTTGGTTGCATGTTTGTTTTTTAGCGCGCGTGTGCCCAAACTTGCAAAGGAGCATATGCGTGTAAGTAGGCTTCTGTCGGTTCTGTGTGTGAAGATCTGTATATCCATATTTGAGTCCAGTTTTGAAACATATATATCATTAGCCACTTATTTTCATACGCATTTTTAAAAAAACATTTTTTAACCACTATTATCTTTGCATAGTTTTCTTCTCTTTCTGTTTTTCATCTTTCGCTGGAGGAGTGAGGTTTCAAAGAGTGCCGGGACCTCTGAAGAGTGCTCAACCAGGAGCCGAAACTCGAGTCAGGTCAGGCCAAAGGCATGGTCCTTACTCAAATATTCCCCCTAATGCTGCCTTCAAAGTTTTATCTTGTAGTGATTTTTTTTTCCTCGAATCTAGGACCAAAATTAGTTTATGATCAGAATGAAGTTGTAATTGGTTACCTGCACTTGTTTTTCCTCACTCTTTTGTCTCAGTTATATAATTGGTCAAGTGGGGAAATAGCATCTCTTCTGAGATCCAAGTAAAGGCCATTTATCTTCAGCTTCTTCTGCCTGTGTCAACACTCAAATGTGTCTGACAATGTTCGGGTTAACATTGCTATCCAGCTAAAATTGACCCATTGGCTGGACACAGACTGTATGATCTCCCTTGCATCCTTTAGATAGAAATTCTTTTATATCGACGACAATGGAATTAGCACTTATGTGCTTTTTTACATCCAGTCCCCGTGTGTATGCGTTTTTTTAGATTCTCTCATATGTTCCCACCGGCACACAATAGCCTACTCTTACGAAAAGCGGAACAGATTTTAACGTGTGCGTGCGTTCGCACACGGGACCTCAGTTTATAGTCTCATCCGGAGCATTTTTGGGGAGAGTGGAGTCTCCACTGATGTTAACTCCAGAGGAAAATATCCCCTTGAACGGGAATCGAACCCGTGTCATCAGATTGCGAGCGTAATGTTCTAACCACTAGGCTATCCTGTCTCCCATTAGCCAACAGACAGCCCTGTAAGAAATGTAGCCAGTTTCCCATTCACCCTGAAAGTTCCTTTGAGTGGTCCAAGTTATGAAAGTTTGCCATTCTTTCTATTACAACAGCAGACGTGGTTCTGTAACTCAGATGTCTGGAACTTCCGAAACACTGCACTCCATACATGCAAGTTGGTAATGGGGAATCTGACACTAGTTCAGTTCTGAGGAAGAAGAAGAAAAAAAACTTGGGAAAAATATGATCCTAGTATATAAGTTAGCTGTAGTGGAGTGAAAATAATGCCATTATATGTTGATAGTTTTGTTTCATAAAGTAATTTGACATTTTGTTTGACGTGTGCCTGAGTATGCTGTTGGCTCGCGTATTATTTTTCCCCAAAGAATCTCCCTCTCTCTCTCTCTCTCTCTCTCTCTCTCTCTCTCTCTCTCTCTCCTCTCTCTCCTCTCTCTCTCTCTCTCTCTCTCTCTCTCTCTCTCTCTCTCCTCTCTCTCTCTCTCTCTCTCTCTCTCTCTCTCTCTCTCTCTCTCTCTGTGAATGGTTTACTTGATAAAAACAATTTGAAAAGCAAACAGAAAATCACTGTTTAAGGGGATACTACCGAGAAAGAGGACATGAAGGGAGAGTAAAAAGACAGAAAGACAAGAAAAAACAAATAAAAGAAAGGAAGACAGAAAAATGGAGGAAATCAAGAAAGAAACATAGAAATAATATCCTGCATATACGATAGCTCATCCTTTCATCTTCTTTACAATTTCAATACCTTGTACTCAAAATTTGAACAGAGTGAAAACACAAATAGTGCAAAATTTCAAAACTACGTTACAATCGTTATGGTTTAAATTAATCATTATTGATGAAACAAGACAACCATGGAAAGCGTATAGAATGCTGTTTTTTCTTTGGGTATAAATAATATAACTTCAAATGTTCATCGTATGTTATACCAACATACGCTAGGATATCGATGGGTAAACCAAATTGTTCAAACATAGCATTTCTGCACACAAAAAATCCACAACGATTCAGAGTAGAATGTACAAACTATGACAATTACGTTAGAAACAGTAATGATATAGAACAATACGGAATAATTTTCTCAGAAAATTAATACATGTATTTAAAAAGTATCATGGGATATCAAATTGATAAATAGCCTGTAGTAGATTTGGGCATTAAGACGGAAGTTTAGAATAAAAGGCAAATGCAAATGGATGCTCAACCCTGAAAAAATGTAACAGTTCATAATGAAAAATCGTTTCAGGGACTGAAGCAATATCAACTCTTAAGTTTAATTGTGACTAAACGGAGATGCGAAGCTGCTGTACATCCAAACCGTTACAAAAAATGACAAAGAAACAACAACAACAACAAAACCAGCATCAAGCAACCATACAATAAACAAACACCCGAACAGCAAACAAAGAAACGCATGTACATGGGTCAGATCTGTCATAAAAGTCCCTGTAAACAAGTACAACTGAAGATGAGATGCCCTTTGTTTTGTCTTGTCCTGTTCTATCCAGCTTGTGATATCATTATACACCACTTCAGTTTCCAACCACGTATAATCTATTTAGATTTTGTCTGCGTAATGCATTTGTTTATATATATATATATATATAATATATATATATATATATATATATATATATATATATATATATATATATATATATATAAGAGAGAGAGAGAGAGAGAGAGAGAGAGAGAGAGAGAGAGAGAGAGAGAGATAGATATATATATATAGAGAGAGATCCGATTCTCTCACAACCCATCCACCCCAACCCCTCTCTTATTCAGAAAATAAATGCTATGATATATGCATGATCACATAGTACACCCACGCTTTCTGTTTCATCCACCTAAGACAATTGCAGACTCTGAGACTGCAATGCAGCCAGAAGTAAAGCAAAACTATGAATAAAGAGGCTGAGAGGGGAACGCGTTAGCCTAGTGGTTAGAACATTGTGCTCGCAATCTGACGACCTGGGTTCGATTCCCGTTCAAGGGGATATTTTCCCAAGGACTTAACATCATTGCAGACTCCACTCTCCTCAAAAGTCCTTCGGATGAGACTATAAACCGAGGCTGTGTGTGCGAACGCACGCAGAACACCTTGCGCACATATTAAATCCTGTTCCGCTTTTCGTAAGAGTAGGCCATTGTGTGCCGGTGGGAACAGATGACAAAATTGACAAAACTGCATGCACACGGGGACTGGATGTAAAAAAGCACATACGGGCTTGTTCCATTATCCTCAATATAAAAATGATTAAACAAAAATAAAATAATAAAAGAAACAGGACAACAAACAGATAACGAGACACATACTTATCTCCACCACTCCCTTACGCCAGGATATCAAAAGCAAAACCAAACAAAACATATCAACAAAGAACCCCCCTCCCTCCCTCCCCCCCAAAAAAAAACCAACAGCCAACCAACCAACAAAAACACAAATGAGAAAAAACCCAAACAAGTAAAATATTATTTTAAAAAATAACAAATAAACAAATCTCACACTAATTATGTATTTATAAAATCGATCATTATCATTATCAGCCCTTTGCCTTCCAGAAATCAGTAACTAGCTATGAATTTCACTTGAATTGCTTTTGGCTCTCTTGTACAAACAAGTCATGAAATAAGGTCAGGCGTGCTTTCTGCCTTATCTAGAAACATAATACATTATCCGACCTCAAGATATATTTGTTTCAAACCTAAGATTTTCCTCTCCTGTTCCATTCCATAGCTGTCCCTACTTTTCAACAGCCAAAATATCCTATCACCCTGCCAAAGTGTATAACCTCTGTGTGTGTGTGTGTGTGTGTGTGTGTGTGTGTGTGTGTGTGTGCGTGCGCGCGCGTGTGTGTGTGTGTGTTTGTTTGTTTGTGTGTGTGAGTGTCTGTGTGTGTGAGCATTTAGACTTGTTAGAACTATTAATTGCTATTGCTTGCATGATTGTGTAAGAACGAGTTGAGTGCAAGCGCTTTGATTTGTCTGTGCAAGATACTGCGCTATATAAATTCCATTTAGTAGTAGTAGTAGTAGCAGTAGTAGTAGTAGTAGTAGTAGTAGTAGTAGAGTAGTAGTAGTAGTAGTAGTAGTAGTAGTAGTAGTAGTATGTTCAGCTGATGAACCATCGACAGGTGTGCAGATAGGCAATGAGCCATTAGGAAAAGACAAGAGTAACATCCCCCCATCACCCCTCCTGAAAAATGATGGACCAAGTTGCAATAAACCCTGTCCAACTTTTAATCGCCTAAGGCATAAGTAGCGCCACGATTGCAATGCTTATCTTCGTAACCTTTTGTCTCTTGGTTTATCTTTTGTTTGTTAATATGGAGAGTATCTGTTTCGCTTTTTTTTGGCCATTATTCGTGTTGCTCAGTTTATGTCTGTCTCTGTATATGCTTTCTTTTCATTTCAAAATATGGCAATTAACAGATAACGAAAGCGATTTTAACAGCTTCATTAACAAGTTATGAAAACCATCCACATGAAAATGACCAAAAATGTGTTGATTTTTTTTCAGGCATCCCTTTCTGTTTCTTCTGAGTTCATTTTTTAAAAATTTATATCATTGTGATGAAAAAATATAATATGATGTATTAGATCCCACCCAACCAGACAACTATAACGTAATAATGATGCAGTATACAATGATTATTTGTTTTTGTTTTTCTTTGTTTGGTTGGTATTTTAATAAAGCCTAGAAACGAGAGAGAGAGAGAGAGAGAGAGAGAGAGAGAGAGAGAGAGAGAGCGAGATAGAGAGAGACAGACACAGAGAGAGACAGACAGAGACAGAGACTGAGAGACAGGCAGACAGAGACAGGCATGCAGTCAAACAAACAGACAGTCAAACAAACAGACAGACAACCAGACAGACAAACAGTAGCACAGACAGAGAGACAACCAGTCAGGCAGGCAGACAGACAGACAGACAGACAAACTGAGGATCCAGGAGAATGCTCTAATTTACCAGGGAAAACATGACATTGTGACGGATCAGGCACAGGTGGTTGGGGGGCAAACAGTGAGGTGGTGGCCAAGGTGTGTTGTATCGTTGCTCTTCATCACCTGTTGCCTTGTCACTTAGTGCTCTTTTACAGCTGCGAGAGGTGCCAACATAATGCCTGTCCTTATCATCTCTCTCTCTCAATCTCTCAATCTCTCTCTCTCTCTCTCTCTCTCCTCTCTCTCTCTCTCTCTCTCCTCTCTCTCTCTCTCTCTCTCTCTCTCCTCTCTCTCTCTCTCTCTCTCTCTCTCTCTCTCTCCCTTTGGGACTGGATGTCAAAAAATACATGAGTGCTTATTCATTATCCTCGAAAAAAAAAAGGAATTTGTCAAAATCTCTCTCTCTCCTCTCTCTCTCTCTCTCTCTCTCTCTCTCTCTCTCTCTCTCTCTCTCTCTCTCTCTCTCTCTCTCTCTCTCTCTCTCTCTCTCTCTCTCTCCTCTCCTCTCCCCTCCCCCCCTCTCTCTCTCTCTCTCTGAGCGCAAGCACGTCCCCGCGCGAGCGCGCGCACGCGCGCGCGTGTGTGTATGTGTGTTGTGTGTGTTGTGTTTTACTGTGATGTTTGTTTGATATGTTTATATACGCACGCACGCGTTTGGGCGCACGTGTACAAGTACCCACATTATACTTTACATTTTGTTTCTTTCTCCACGTCTCCAACCTACACCTTTTCTTTCTTTTTTTAGGCGAAGACCTCATCTATCCTAGCGCTTCACGCATGGCAGTGGATGTCAGTCAAGCTTTGCAAACAGACTGTGCATAGAACTATTCATAATTAGGGGACCGGATAGCTCAGTGGTCAGAGCACTCGCTTTATACCAGCCAAAAGGTTAAGCAGCATCGAAAGTGCTTACTACTTGGATGGGTGACCGATTTCGCGCCTTGGCTTCAGTAAAGTCCCCCAGTTCACCCAGCTGTAAATAGGTACCTGCCCTTTTTATAGTCAGGAAAGGTAAAGCAGCGAGGGAGAGGAGATGGGCGCTACCCTCAATATGCTGCCCCCTTGAGAAGTTGAGGGCTCTGATGCCTCAATCCCCTATGACCACATAGGTAATGGGACACGTTTATCTATTTATTCCTAATGAAGAGTTGCGCTATCCTCAGGACTACCGACTGATAATACATTCGTGTGCATCCTGTATACATTCTAGAATATCTTTTACTGCGATGCTTAATCTAGGTGTTTAGAGCTGGCCCTCTCATTATGTCTAAAAATCCAAATACGGGAAAATCCGTAGGAACCAATTAGTTATCGCTGACAATAATCATGAATCTGTAGTTTCTCATACTAAGTAGCATCGAAAACCAAGAAACAAACAGAAGAAATTAATTACGAGCCCCCAAAACTCGGCAGGATTAGAACAATCCAAGAGTGTGTCCAGAGATATAGTGAAAGTTGCGCTGGCGCAATTACGTCCGAATTTCTGTTGTTATTGCGCACATGCACAGCAAACTGGCACGGGCGTTAATTAACGGAGGCATACACACTTCATTTATTAAAGGAATTCCCTCAAGGTTGAAGATGTTGGTTGTTTTTTGCAACCTGTGTCAGCTCGTAAAGCAGTCAGGGGGCTCCTCTGGAGATTGGTGCATTTGGCTGTAACTGCTTTTGTTGCTGTTGTTATTGGCTTTCGTGATTGATACACTCTCTGTGAGTCTCTGTCTGTCTGTCTGTCTGTCTGTCTGTCTGTCTGTCTGGTTGTCTCTCTGTCTGTCTGTCTGTCTGTCTCTCTCCCTCTTCTCTCTCTCTCTCTCTCCTCTTTCTCTCTCTGTCTCTCTGTCTCCCTCTCTGTCTGTTTGTCTGTCTATCTGTTCTCTCTCTCTCCCTCTCTCTCTCTCTCTCTCTCGCTCACTCGCTCGCTCGCTCGCTTGCTCGTTCGAGTGTACTTTTTCATTCTGTGCATACACATTATCCCCTTTTACACGTCTAAAAAAGACTCCTTAATCTCAAGGCCCCTAGTCCTCGCTCTTCTTTGTTTGTTTGTTTGTAGGGGGTTTTTTTTGGGTTTTTTTTGGTTTTTTTATGCAAATTGGATCTTCCACTTCAAAGGTCTTTTTTGAGCTGAGGTCTTTTTCATGCTGTAGAAGGTTCTCTGTTCTTCTGCCCATGGCCAAATGATGTTTTGTCACATAATGCCGTGTATTTGTCCATAACATATCACCCTTTCTGCCTGCATGAAAATGCAGTTAGAACAATGCTGGCTTTTGGGGTGTTTTTTTTGGACAGTCGAACCAACAGGGAGCCTCATTTGCAATGGGAGAGAAATCTGGTTTTCTTCCGTCAGTAAACGTGAATTACTAAGAAAGGAATGAGTTGTATGAAAAAAATCCCAGGCTATTAATAACTGGTGCATGGATCAATTAATCGACGGCAGATAATAATTGTTTATTATAACGGACAAAAAGGAGAAATAAAATGACAGAATTGTAGATGATGTAAAATAACAGGCAAAAAAGCGGAGCAATGTCATACTTTGCTGTTAATAACTATGATGATTAGTTTGCTCCAAAGCTGCAGATAAGAAAAACAAATTAAAAATGATCAAAGGTAGTGCATTTGCGAGGGCGAATAAGTAGGCTTGTGTTGCTATTGCTGCCCTGTTATTATTGTTGTTTACTTTTCTTCTTTTTTTGCAATAAAATATTTTGCTTTAAAACCATGTGCAGTGTCTACATGTTCAGTAGTTATATAAGCAAAGTTTGGAAGTGTGCTTTTTGTTTGTCTGTAAACGTCTCCATAATCCATCAAAAGTTAACATTCTACAATATGTGAAATATTCAATGTATGCGTTCATTCTTTTCATGATAGTATTATATGTTTATTCTATAAAAGCGTTCAAAGCACTTTCATTTAACTGATGGATTATCTAAGAGGCAGAGAACACAGGAGCTTCATTGTCTATCATAAATATCAAATGGGACAATGCTGATGATATGAGTGTATCATCTGTGTCTGACAAAAAGGGCTAAGTAACAAACATGTATGATACGTGTAGCTTTCAACCATATTATGCCCATGGATGGCAAGCATGGCAATGGAAAGATTGAGAATCAAACGAACTCATTCACGCCACATCCAGCAGCTAGCTCCAACTGTTCAAGCTGCTCGAACAGAAATAAGACTCTGATCTCGACCATTCCGACTCAGACAGTAAACTCGCCCTAATTCCCAGCGTTGTGGTTCCGACACTCGACCTAACACAGACAGAACATTCAGTGTGTTTAATGCAGGTGTGGCCAGGCATCAAGCCGCCACGTTGACTGATCAGACTGTACTCAGACGTCTGAGAGACCAGCTTAGCAATCGAGTCTTCCCAGTAACACCCCATCACTCAGGCAGTTGTAATGCGGGAGGTGTTTGGCACTGGGTTGAGCGTCCCCATGAATCATGCCTACCTAGATAAGTCAAAGAGACTGGCAAGATGAGACAAAGCTGATCCTACACTGCTCGAGAAAGCACATTCCTACAACACTCATGTTAAGAAGATACTTTTAGAATCAACGCGCATCAAACGGTTTAGATAGGGAAGCTGTAATGCAAGCAACAAACACGGCGAATAAACCATAAGTTTCCTTTGATAAATGGAGAAAAGATCTTAATATCAAAGGGTTGTGTTTTTTTTCTCAGAGGAGTACATCTACAATTTCATTATGCATCATCAGTGTGGGCACCTCGTTCGCTAACAGAAAATGTGAAAATTCAAAGACATTCTGCAATATCACCAAATGACATAAATGTTTCATACCGTTTTGTACGAGATACTAAACTAACTACAATTGAAAACATAGTACTTGGAAAGGTACAATATCAAAACCAACGATAAAGTACAAAATACACACATAAATGATTGTCATCAGAGAAATTGGAATATTTAATCGGTTTTTACAAACTAATCAAAGACATTACTTTCATCCATACTGATTCCAACTTTAAGAATGGGTTTCAGATTTAAGATAAGTTCTTTTTCCTATGCCATCATCAGTTATAAGAGTTGTCTTCCTTTAGCATACATTGTAGGCACACTGAACAAACAATCAAATAAGCAAAACAAAAAAACCTAAACATCATCATCGCCAACAACAACAACAACGGCAACAACAACCACAATAACATCAAACCAACCAACCAAACAAAAAGACCCCAAGACTTGACACCAACAGCAATAACAACTAACACAACATCCAGCCAACCAAACCAACCGAACACAAGTATGTAAACTCTTGTTTTGGCACCAAACAGCAATCTGTGGGCTGCCGAGGCTTTGTTCTTTTGTGACAGACCTTTAATCTGATGTGCACTCTCACATTCAACCTACATTCCATAAATCAACACTATCTATCAAGACTCAAGACTCAAGAATACTTTAATGTCTCAACTACAGAAATTATTAGTGGCATTTTAAAGTTATAATTACACAGCATGAATTATTAAACAATACAGATTAAGATCCTTGATCAATAATAATTAATAAAATAAAGGCATTAGGAAGACAGCTGACCAGAAAAACACAACAACAACACACATAAACACATACGCAAACAGATACACAAACCATTCTAAAGAGCCGTAACAGAGAAGAGAACATTACTGGCATAGCAGAGGTTTTGTTCTTCAAAGTTCAAACCTTCGTTGGCTCATTTGGCATCTTGCTTCTATTCAGCATGTATAAAACGTTTCCTCAAAGACTCACAAACGGGAAGTGATGTGTGGGTCATTACAGTGCTGTCTGGGTCTTGTGTTTGCTGGGGCTGAAGTGAATGGTCTTCAGTTACGCTCAATTATTGACGTCTTCGTTAGGGCTGGATCTTCCTGCTGGGTTTCCTTCGTGCTACTGTGTCCCTGTCTGACCTCTGTCATGTTAGTTAGTTCTTCAGTTTAACACGTCCTTCCACCAAAAAGTGATATTAAACGATTAAGTGTGTGTGTGTAGTGTGTGTGTGTGTGTGTTGTGTGTGTGTGTGTGTGTGTGTGTGTGTGTGTGTGTGTGTGGTACATGTGTGTGTGATATGTGTATGAGAGTGTGTATACTTCCGTGCATGTATGTGTGTGCATGTATGAGTGCGTGTGTGTATGTGCGTGCGTGCGTGCGTGCGGGGTGTGTGTGTGTGTGTGTGTGGTGTGTGTGTGAATGAGTGTGAGTATATGAGTGAAATTGTGGGCTTGTGTGAGTGTGTGTGTGTTTTGCAAGCGTGCGTGCGCGCGTGTTGTTTGTAAAATATATCAGAGAAATGTGTCATGTATGTGTGGTCCTGTATGTGTGTGTGAGTGTGTGCTGAGTACATGCGTCGTGTGTGTATGTATATGTGTGTGTGTTGAGTGTGTGTATATGCATGTGTGTGCGCGCCTGTTTGGTGTTTGATGCCAATAAATGACCTAGCGACAACAGTTTACAGAACTTTGGGCCTTGCTATTTGAAAAACTATAGGGCAATAACAATCCTGCATTCCGTGTCTGTATCTGGTGTGTGTGTTGTGTGTGTGCGTGCGTGTGTGTGTGTATGTTGTTGTGTGTGTGTGTTGTGTGTGTGTGTGTGTGTGCGTGCGTGAGTGCGCACTTTTTTATATTCTATTACTTTGAGGTTGGTGAATAGGCACCCATGTGCTTTTTTTACATCCAGTCTCTATGTGTATGCGGTTTTATAGATATTGTCATCCGTTTCCACAGGCACACAATGGCCTACACTTCAGAGAGAGGGAGAGAGAAAGAGAGAGAGAGAGAGAGAGAGAGAGAGAGAGAGAGAGAGAGAGAGAGAGAGAGAGAGAGAAGAGAGAGAGAGAAGAGAGAGAGAGAGAGAGAGAGAGAGAGAGAGAGAGAAGAGAGAGAGAGAGAGGGGAGAGAGAGAGAGAGAGAGAGAGAGAGAGAGAGAGAGGAGAAGAGAGGGCCATCTGTATGTCTGTGTCTTTTCACTTTATAATCTAAGGAGCTTGATCAAGAGACAAAGCATAAACTAGAGCCGCTACATTGGTGAGGCAGGTGTAGTTAGAAATCATGTCGCTTCAGTGACGGATCAGTCTGAACTCAGACGTCTGAGTGACCTGGCTTAGCACTGAAGTCTGCAGGAAAGTGACTTACTCTCTCTCTATCAGTCAATTAACTTGATGGTTTTAGTTAGAGAGCTTTCTCGTCACTTGTTTCCACCCTAGTAAGCGTGTGTAATTGGCGAAGAAGATGAGACTGTTTGACGGTGTTCAGTGCTTGCGCAGGCATACATGGACAAGCTGGATAAATTTATTAAATTCAACACACGCAAAACCATTTTTGCTATCAAGCACACAACAGATAGAGTTAACAAATTTCATATTTTCTAATGACAAATTTGAAAATTACATCCACACCAATAAAAACCAAAGTTTACATGAAAGTAGTGTTCCCCATCACACTAATGTACCATTACTTTGGGTATTTCACGCTCAGGAGCAACGCTACTATATTTCTGAAATTCCACAGATGTTCTGATATAACACCAGCTGACGTTGAAAACACTCAAATGACTCAGTATAGTATAGTGATTGGAAAAGAATGGACGCCTTTGCATTAGAACTGGGAACAATTGACTCCAGAAGTAAAGACAAATATAGAAGATAGAAGACTGGCTCACACTAGAGGAAAATATCCTTATTACTCTTTATTCAAACGCTTTCTTTAAAACCAAATTTATAGCACTTCATCAATCCATTCTGAAACCAAATTGTATGATTGCTTTCAGGTTCACAAAAATAGGCTTTTCTGAACTTGTATTGGAAAGGTCAGATTGTTGGGGGGGTCGGCGGGGGGTTGTGTTATTAGTAAACACTCTAAACAATCCATCTAGGTGTTGTTCATCAACTCTGGAGGGCTTTACCGCCCTGCTATAAAAAGAAATGCCCAGGTGATAGGGAAACCTACAAGTGCAAAAGGCTTTCAAGATTTGCTTGGCATCAAACAACATTTTGTGTGCGGCTTTTGTTGTGTTTTCTTTGATTGTTTGAAATTTTTAATACTGGCCTTTGCTCTACATACAACCTATAATTTATTTTTAAAAAATAACATTATCTTTAATGTCCTGACATATAATGATAGATACTGCAAAGACAACAGAGCTTACAGAAAGAAAACCACTTCCAACAGCCTTTGTTAAAATGGGATCACAGTGTACATAGCCTCAGGTCGCTTTCAAACTTCAAACGTTCTTTGGCTCATTGTGGCATCTTTTAGCCAACATTTAGTGTGTGTTTCCTCAAAGCCAGGCTAATGAGAACTGCTTTGCGGTCATTACAGAGCTGGCTGAGTGTTCTGCCTCATAGGGCTGAGGTTAACCATCCCCTCTAATGCTAAACAGACGTCTTCGTTAGAGCGAGATTTTCACGTTGAACCTTTTTCTCCTCTCCACTGTACTGTCCATGTCTGACCTCTGTGTTGTCTGTGTGTGTGTCTGTTTACTTTTTCTTCTGGTGGTTTCTGGGGGTCTTTGTTTCTGGTCCGTCTGTCTGTTTGTGTTTCTGTCTGTCTACCCTTGTATGTCTCTCTGATTGTGTCTGTCTCTGTGTGGTTTTTTCCATGTCTATCTGTCTCCTGTCTGGGTTTCTTTCTGTCTGTCTGGTTTTTTCTGTCTGTGTGCGTCTCTCTCTCTCTCTCTCTCTCTCTCTCTCTCTCTCTCTCTCTCTCTCTCATCTCTCTCTCTCTCTCTCTCTCTCTCTCTCTCTCTCTCTCTCTTTGTAACGAGTTTGTAAGGCCTATACAATTAAGTTCTTGAGTTTTTCGAGTTCTCTCTCTCTTATCTCTCTATTTCTCTATCTCTCTATGTCTATCTATTTATCTATCTATCTGTCTGTCTGTCTATCTATGACTTTCTCCATCCTTCAATCTCTTTTGTACTCTCTCTTAGCTTCGATTGCTGTCACTTTTCTTCACTCGTCTAGTCTTATTCCAATTGTTCGTGCAGAAAACGCTCCTAGCATTCCTCTCTCTGCAGAAAGTGCAGATTCAAGACAAATGGGCCTTTTACTACTTTATTACCATCTTTAAAATGTCACCTCTCTCTCTCTTCCTCCCTCTCTCTCTCTCCCTCTCCTTCCCCCCCTCCTCTCCCCTCTCTCTCTCTCCTCTCTCTCTCTCTCCTCTCCTCCCTCCCTCCCTCTCTCTCTTCTCTCTCTCTCTCTCCTCTCTCTCTCTCGTCTCTCTCCTCATCTCTCTCCCCTCTATTTCTGTGTAGAAAAGTGTTAGTGTATGTTTACAGCAAGTGTGGCGATTTAATTGGAATTAATGGTATTCAGTATCTCCCTTGACAGGAATGACCTCATTACCTGGTGATTCTGATTTCTTTTCTGGTCAGTTTTCTATCTAAAGTGACTGACTGACATCCTTAAACCATTAACTGTCAATCTCTATTCAGTAATTACCATGATTACATTTAGATACTCGAAAGTGTGCTTGATAATTGTAGATAGATTTTGTAAAAATTGATCGATAAATTAATCGGAAGTGAGTAAAGGTAACTTTAAAGCAGTTATTCTACAGCTCCTTTAATTTCTGTCTGTCTGTCTGTCTGTCTGTCTGTATGTCTGTATGTATGTATGTATGTATGCCTGTCTGTCTGTCTTCTGTTTCTGCCCTGTCTGCATGTCTTTCTGTTCGCCTGCCTGCCTGCCCTGTTCTGACTGTCTCTCTCTGCCTCTGTGTGTCTGTCTGTATGTCTCTGTCCCTCGCCCTCTGGCTCTGCCCTGTCTGCCTTTCCCCCTCTTCTCTTCCTTATCTCTCTCCTCCCCTCCTCTCTCTCTCATTCCACCCTCTCTCTCTCACTCTCCTCTCTTTCTCTCTTCTGATCTCTCTTCTGTAATATTCTGCTTGTCTCAAATTTTCTCCAACCCTGTATCTTTCTCTAGGTCATTTTTATTTTAGGTCGAAGAGACACCTTGGCTTTTTCAGTTGTACTCTCTGCGTGTCAAGGTGCTAGTGGTTTTGATCAGTTGATGCCAGAGGAAGTTCTTACCAACCATCCCTACCTCCACTCTCCACTCCTGCAGCTGACAGAACCCAAAAAGGGCACACAAGCTGACAGCAGTTTTGGGAAAAAGCAAAAGTGAAATAAGAGCCAAAAGTTTCCTAACTATGACTGAAGCTTTGAAACTCTCTCTCTCTCTATCGCTGTCTGTATTTCTGTCTCTGTCTCTCTGTCTCTGTATCTCTGCCTCTGCCTCTGTGTCTCTATGTGTCTGTCTGTCTCTCTATCTCTCCCTCTGTCTGTCTGTCTGTCTTTCTCTCTCTCTGTATCTGTCTGCCTGTCTGTTTGTTTCTGTCTCTGTTGGTATGTCTGTCTGTCTCTGTCTGTCTCTGTCTGTCTCTATCTGTCTGTCTGTCTCTGTCTCTCTCTTTCTCTCTCACCTATTCTAATGGCCTGACTCTGATTTTGACTCGAATACTGCTGACAAAACTGCTTTTCTGTGTGTGTTTTTTACCAAATATTGTACAAACATGGTGATGGTAGTCTTGATGAACAGAAAGAGGAGAAATAGTCGCCATCTACAAAGCCTTTACATGTTCGTGTGCGTGTGCGCGCGCGCGTGTGTATGTGTGTGTGCGTGCGTGTGTGTGCATGTGTGCGTTTGTGCGTGCGTGTGCGCGTGCGTGTTAGTGAAACAAAAATCAAAAGTCTGATCTGCAGCAAACTGACACTAGAGAGGGAACCAGAAGGTAGCACAGACAAAAGAAATGGTGACTTTATACAGGTGTGGTGTGGAATCAGGCCATGTCATTGACTGGTCAGTCCGTACTCAGACGTCTGACAGATCAGCTTAGCAGTCACGACTTGAGGAAAGTGACTCTGTCAGTGAGTCAGGAAATTGTGATGCTTGAAGTAAATGGCTCTGGGTTCGAATCTCTTTGGCTATCGTGATTTGTACCCACCCAGAAAACTCTACTTAAGAGCGACTGACAAAATTGATGAGATGTATCCAAAGGGAATGACTGTTTGTGTGTTGTCTTCGAAATAAAAGAGAAAAGAACGTATGTTAACCAGTTCCCGAATTGTTGGATAGCCGTCTTCGTTAGGGCTGGAGTTCACTGCTGGACCTCTTTTTTATATGTGTATTTGTCTTTGTTTCTTTTTAGTGTCAGGTTTCCACACACTTGAATTGATTATGAAGGGGATAAGGATAGTACACTTAAGGTCACATGGAAAATCGTAAACCGTATTTACATTTTATTCACTGGATATTAAAAAACGCTTCAAGCCCAGAAGTAATGACATGGGCGATAAAAGTGTGAAGAGTCCATGGACTTATCCCTTCCTGTTCCATACCAGGCAAAGTTTACAAAAAGAAGAAAGAGTGGTGAGAGAGAGAGAGAGAGAGAGAGAGAGAGAGAGAGAGAGAGAGAGAGAGAGAGAGAGAGAGAGAGAGAAGAGAGAGAGAGAGAGAGAGAGATTTCTTATTTTATTTCGAGTATAACGGAATAAACACGCACGTACTTTTTTTTACATCCAGTTCCCGTGTGTATGCAGTTTTGTAAATTTTGTCATCCATTTCCACTAGCACACAATGGCCTACTCTTCCATAAAGTGAAACAGGTTTTAACGTGTGCGCAAGATGTTCTGCTTGCGTTCGCACAAGGGACCTCGGTTTATAGTCTCATCCGAAGGACGTTTGGGGGAGAGAGAAAGGAAGGGAGAGAGAGAGAGGAAGAGAATGAACGAATGAACGAATTTTTTTTTGACAAAAGCTACAAGCCCATCAGTCAAAGGGGGTAATTGTAAGTAACATATTAACATAGGAATGAATATGAAAAGGACATGAGAAATAATCCAAAGTCCAGATAAATGCCAACCAATATTTTCAGTTATTACGTATAGGATCCGTTTCATTCATAGTCTGCTTACGTTTATCTATAGCCTGCGTTATATATATTGCTACAGATTTAAGCTCGGACATATCATTTGAAGATAACATCTTAGAGAGAGAGAGAGAGAGAGAGAGAGAGAGAGAGAGAGAGAGAGAGAGAGAGAGAGAGAGAGAGAGAGAGAGAGAGAGAGAGAGAGAGAGAGAGAGAGAGAGAGAGAGAGAGAGAGAGGCGTTTTGCAAACTAAAAAGGAGGCCAATATTATGCGGACAAACATAGATTCTGCTTTGGATGTAGGTTCACGGGGGCTGGGAGAAAGACACTGCACCTGCCCCTAATCATCCATCTCTTCTGCCCCCCTAACCCCCTCCGGGGTCGTAGTGACGAACGTGGCACCAGCTGGCTCCATTGGCAGTGGTTGCTGGCAAGTCTTTCGGATGAGACCATAAACCGAGGTCTCATATGCGAACGCACGCAGAACATCTTGCGCACACGTTAAAATCCTGTTCCGTTTTTCGTAAGAGTCGACTATTGTGTGCCGGTGGGATCAGATGACAATTTACAAAACCGCATACACACGGGGACTGGATGTAAAAAAAGCATTTAAATGCTTATTCCATTGTCCTCGATATAACAGAATTTTTAAAAAATAAAAAAATAAAATGCCTGGGTTGTGGATAAGCTCTTCCCGGTCCATTCACTGATGTTGTCTGCCCATTTCTTCTTCGGCCTGCCTCGCCTTATCTTCCCCTGCAACTGTTCCTTGCAGTATGGTCTTGGAGAGTCCAAAATCATCAACACCATATAGAGACCAGCGGAGGAACAGCGTCAGTTAATCAGATCGCCAGTAACTGGAGCTAAATTACTGACATCGCCAGTGTCTGATGAAAAGTGTACACAAAGTTGTATGCCGCATTTCGCCCTATAACATCTGCTTACAGCCGTAGCAATGCTGAATCTGATGAACTGGAAAATATCATATGACGCACCGTTGTTTCAGCAGACTGTCTTTATTCTGATGCTAGTTTGTTTGTTTGGTTAGTTGGTTGGTTGGTTGGTTTTGTTCATGTATGTTTGTATATCTATCCCGAAACCCACAGAAATGGTAGCGTCTTAAACTAAACGTTGCTACAAAGACTAGATAAAAGCTAGAGAAAGACCGACAATTTCTAAGTCAACTTAATAAGAAAGGGGCCGTTACTGTACACTACACTAGTTTAGTTTTACAGTCAAGACCTTCTTTGGTGTGTTTTAGGTCCTCTCTATTCATCGGCTATGGTGTGTTTCCTAAAAGGCGAGCAAATGGGAAATGATTTGTGACCAGCATACTGTTATCTGACTGTTTTGATCGATAAGGCGAAAGACATGTCCTTTTTTCTTTCTCTGACAGTTTTTCACGCACTAAGACCCAAGACTTCACAATTTCTCTAGTTCTTTTTGTGTGTCCTTGAGTCGGTCTCTGTCTCCTCATTGTGAAGACAACGTTAACCATGTTCAATTATGTTAAGCAGACGTCTTCGTAGAGACAGGTTTTCCCGCTGGCTTTTTGCTTAGCCATTGCCCCTGTCTGACTTCTGACTTGTCTCTAGGTGTGTCTGTCTATCACTGTGTATGTCCCTTCTGTTTCTGTCACAGTTTTCTTTTATTTCGTTTTGTGTGTCCCTGCTTCTGTCTGTCACGGACTCATTACCACTTAATCTCTCCCCGCCATCTCCAGCCATGTCTGTCTAGAATCGATCTCAGCCAGTAATAAAGGATGAGGCAACACCACACCCGCCTCCCACACTGTTGCTTGCAAGGTTCCCCTCATTTGCCTACCCCCCCCCCCCCCCCCCCCCCTTCCTCCTCACACCCAACCCCCTTCGTCTTCTCCGAACCGCCTGTTGTCTGTGGCAGAGTTGATGAAGAAATGACCTGAGATGTCAGGGTTTAGAACTGATGGTGAGAGATGGTCAGGGTAGTATAGGGAAAGGAGGGTTGTTCATGGAGGCCCCCCTGTTTGAGTCTGTATGATTGTGCATTTGTTTGTATGCTTGTGTGTGTGTTTGTGTGCGCGCGCTCTGTGTCTGTCTCTCTGTCTTTCTGTTTCTGTCTGTCTGTCTCTCGGTCTCTGTCTCCCTGTCTCTCTGAGTCTGTCTCTGTCTCTCTGTCTCTGTTTCTGTCTCTGTCTCTCTGTTTCTGTCCGTCTGTATTTCTGTCCTGTCTCTGTCTCTGTCTCTGTCTCTGTCTCTCTCTCTTTCTCTCTCTCGCTTTCTTTGCACCACCAACAACAAAAAATCTACACCATCATTCCCCTAAAATCCAAGTTTTTTTTCCGAGAATTGATGACAGACTGACAATCCACTGTAGAAAAACTAAACAAACAAACAAACAAGCAAACGAACAAACACCATATTGTTTAACCTAGTCTCCAGAGCATCAACGATAAAAACTAATAATCTGATACTGCAAAAACCCATCTATCCCCCATCACACTCTACTTTTTTTTCAAGGTCCTCTCACTTTCTACACTCAACACAAGCAGACCCTTCCAAGGTAGTCAATAAATAAATAAATAAATAAGAAACCAGGGCCACTGCACCGGATTGTGAGGGGTGATAAGACTGGCTGGAAAGGGTAAGACTGGCTGGGAGGGGGGGGGGGTGTTGGTTGATAGATACTCTTCTCTCTGGCAGCTGGTGGGGGTGAGTGGTGAAGGAGTGAGGGAGGCAAGTGGGGGTGGGGGGTCAAGAAGAGTGAGATGTTGATGAAGTGTTGGAAATAACTGCTGGCTATCAACGTACTGAACAAGAAGAAGAGGAAGAGGAAGGATGGGAGGATTGAACAGCCATTGAAGATGGGCCCAACGCTCAGCCGTTCGTTGGTTTGTTTGTTTGTTTTGTTTAATGGTGTGTGGGTTTCCTGACGTGTGTGGTGTGTGTGTGTGTGTGTGTGTGTGTGTGTGTGTGTTGTGTGTGTTGTTGTGTTTCTAAGTGATGTCTTTCTGTATTTTTTGCCCTGCCATACATCTACTGATATGTCTGTCAATAGGAAGAAGGTTTCGAGTAAGTTCTGGCTCCCAATGTACGGCAGAAGAGGAGGAGGACGGATGGGGAGGATTGAACAGTCATTGAAGATGGCGACATGCTCAGCTGCTCGTTGTTGGTTTGTTTGTTTATGGATGCTTGTTTCCAAGACTTTTGTGTCCTCTTGGTTTCCTGTATCTTTTTTTTTTACCAGTGGATATTTCTGTTGATATACCTGTCAATATAGTTGTATCTATCTCTTTGTGCGTCTGTCTCTCTTTGTAATCGTCTTTGCGTGTCTTTCTGTCTGTCTGTCTGTCTGCCTGATTGTCTGTCTGGCCGTCTGTCTCTGTCTCTCTCTCAGTAATAACCAGAAACAATACTATAAATCCATGCCTTCCATGAATTGGTCACAGACAGATATTTCTCTGAAAAAAACACATTACACTCTCTCCAACTAAGTCTGAAAGTTGACCAGTGAGTAATCAATTATCTATGACACAACACCACAACATTTCACACACTTCTGTCACTTCCAAGTTTCCCTCACTTGTACACACCCAGTAGGAATAGACTCTTCTGCGCTGGTGACTAAATATTTGATTTTATTCTATTTATTTATATATTTATTTATTCATTTGTTTATGTATGTATTCATTTAATTTATTCATGTATTCTTTCATTTCGATGATAATAAATTACCGCTCAAGTGCTTTTTTTTCAGCATCCATTCTCCTTGTATTTACAGTTTTGTAGAAATTGTGTCATCCATTCCCACCTGGCACACAATGGCCTGCTTTTCAAAAAAGCGGCACAGATTTAACGTGGGTGCAAGATGTTATGCATGCGTTCGCACACGGGACCTCAGTTTATAGTCTCAGCCGAAGGACTTGTTGGGGGGAGTGGAGTCGGAGTTGGGGTATATCAGCATACTGTACCTAACGATGTGGGATGATGGAGCTGAAAGGAAAGGCTATATACAACGTACAAGGCAGCAGCGTTGATAGGTATTCCTCTTTCCTGCAAGCAGTCTGGAGAGTGGTGGGAAGGTAGTGAAGTTGGGGGTGATGGGAGGGGAGTGTGTGTGTGTGTGTGTGTGTTGTGTGTGTGTGTGTGTGTGTGTGGTAGGTGGGAGGGGGGGGGGTGCGATCTGAAGATGTCTTTGAAATAACTTCTGGCTAGGCCTATACTACTATACCCAACGGAGTGAGGAAGAGGAAGGGCGGAAGGATTGAAAAGTCATTGAAGATGGGCCACATGCTCAGCTGCTTCCTGCTTGTTTATGGCCTGCAGGTTTCCCACACCCTCGCTCCTTCCTTCCTTCCTTCTCTCAGTCTGTCGGTCTCTTACTGTTTCTGTCTGTAACTCCTTGTCTGCCAATAGTATAGGTCTTTCTGTACCTTGTTTTTGCTTTCATTTTTATCCCCATATGTTTGCTCATCTCTGAGTTTGTCTGTCTGTCTGTTTGTTTGTCTGTCTGTGTGTTTGTCTGTCTGTCTCTTCTCTGTCTTTATGTCTGTATCTGTCTCTCCCTGTCTTTCTCTGTCTCTCTGTCTGTTTCTATCTCTGTCTGTTTGTCTGTCTGCCGGCCTGTCTGTCTGCCTGTCTGTCTGTCTGTGTGTGTATCTCTTCCCCCTCTCTCTCTCTCCTCTCTCCTCTCTCTCTCTCTCTCTCTCTCTCTCTCTCTCTCTCTCTCTCGCTATCTCTGCATGCTCACATGTGCATGTACGTAACTCTTGGGGGTAGAAGTATGTATATCTGTCTGTCTACCTGTCTGTCTGCATGTCTGTCTGCCTGTGAAATTATGTGTACATTGACTGTCTGGCTATTCGACTATTTTCCTCTGTATGTATGTTATATCGATGCCTATTTATCTATCTCTAATTCTCATCCACTCTCAAACAATTGATAGTCCAAAATATTACCAGGAAGGCTTGGTTACTAACATTATAGCTAATAGAAATTTTCAACGAATGGCATTTTGCTTTTTGTCTAGACTACCAAGGTATGAAAACAACTCCGATTTTCAAGTCATTGGTTTTACATAGCAGTAACTAGGGTACAAGAGGAGCTGGAGGATACAACAGCGATGGAGGGTAGAACAACGAACCTGAAGGCGAACAGAGAGAGGATGAGGAACTGTTGTTGAGTCCTTTGAGGGTCCCAACGGTCGTAGCACGGACAGATAGAAAAGATAGAACAGCTTGAGCAAACATGTCCGAAAGGAATGGATATGGTTTAAATTTCAGTTTTTATCCAACATTAGTACCTGGAAGATGACAATAGATCAAAAACCTACTGATTCACCCAAACTGTTGATTAATCTCCTAGCTTTGGATACACGAAGACTGGCCAAAGGGTGCCCCATATCTACTGCCACCATGTGATACCCGAGGTGATGGATAGCAGTTCACCAGGCTGGGGAAATCGTGTGGGCCGAATGTGTGGGCAGCCTGTGATAGAACTTCAGGTAACTCTGCCTATCTGCTTCGTCTGGCTAGGACGGTTGAAAGACTGATTGTGTCTAAGTAGATTTGTTTCGTTCTTGTGTAAGACCTATGTCTGTTCAGGATCTCTGTGCGTGCGTGCGTGCGTGCGCACACGCGCGTGTGGGAGGGGGAGGGGGAGGTGGGTGTTGTTTTTAAGAGTACGTTGATAGTATTGTGTAGTTCAGGTTTAAATTAATAATTTGTGTGTACTATTGTATGTTGTGTTTTGCTTTTTTTCTTGTATTTTCTTGATTTCCAAATCTCATTGATTGTTTTGAAGTGTGTATGTTCACAGGGAGATGGGATAGCTCAGTGGTCAGGGCACTCGCTTTCCCCAGCTAAGGTTAAGCAGCATCGAGCGTGGTTACCACCTGGATGGGTGACCGTTTGTACGCCTTGGCTTCAGTACAGTTCCCCCAGCTCACCCAGCTGTAAATGGGTACCTGCCCTCTTTAGGGTCCGAGAAGGTAAAACAGTGAGGGAGAGGAGATGGGTGCCGCCCTCAATATGCTGGCTCTTTGAGAAGTCGAGGTGTCTGATGCCTCACTCCCGTACGACCACACAGGTTACGGGGACACCTTTGCTTTTTATGTTCACAAAGGCAGGTTGTAAAACTAGGCATTTTGAAATATTTATCTTTGTATAATCATTAATGATTGTTCATGTGTTCATTCATTTATAAACACTCTCTCACACCCCCCCTCCACTCTCTCTCTCTCTCTGTCTCTCTGTCTGGTGTCATGTTTTCATAATCTAGATCCTAAACAGCAGCTGTTATATGATGATTTATCAGGAGCTGATAACACCATCAAACCTGTAAAGATCATTAAACTACAGTCCCCATGGGCACGTTAACAGGTGGGTGGAACATCTGGTAGCAGGAGAGGTTTTGGGTGACGGTTTTTGGCTGTCGAGTAGGTAGCAGAGGGGAGGGGGATTGAGGTGCTGGCGGTGGTGCTGAAGGTTTCCAGTTTTTCGATAGAAGTGTTGTAGTTTAGAAAACTCTTCCAGGCATACTAGACAGTATTTTCCGAGACATGCTTCACCAGCTCTATAGTACGGTGGGTTGGTAATACGTGGGTGCAATGCCCAGACATTTTCTTTAAAACAGCCTTTTTTTTTCTTTTTTGTGTGTGTCTGTCTTGATCTTCTTGTTCTTGTTTAAGTGTTGTCTTCTTGTTGTTCTTCTTGTTCATATTGTTGTTTTTGTTGTTGTTTTTTTTGTTGTTGTTGTTGTTCTTCTTCTTCTTCTTCTTCTTCTTCTTCCTCTTGCTCTTCTTCCTCTTCTTCTTCTTCTGCTCCTCCTCATCCTCCTTCTTCTTCATATCTATCTTTCTCTGGCTCTGTCTCTTTGTCTCTGTCTTTGTCTGTTCCTTTGTTTCTGTCTCTGCATGCATACCATCATCACCACTTCATGTACAT
>CM054139.1:62643731-62651231 GCA_028751875.1 Rapana venosa | reverse complement strand
CTTTTCAAACGGTGGTGCATTGTGCACAAACTTTGGATGGACAGTTCATTTTAAATCAAAAACAGACTTTACTCACGCTATTAGTTTCCCATCGTGTAAATGTATAGGAATTCTTCTTGGGGAAACAAAAGAATAAGAATGGAAAGAAGAACTGTAAAAAAACAACAACAACAAAGACCCTATAAGTGCAACCAAACATAATCTTGTGGAATAAAACGGACGATGTCTGCAGCAACAAAGGCAAGGGTTATAGTAAGAATGATAAAGTTTGCAGAAGAATGGCAAGAGTTATACAGAAGTTTTTTTTTAAAATCAAGAATGGCAAGATTATAGTAAGAATGGCGACGGTTAGAATGACAAAGGTTGTAGAAAGAATGGCAAGGGTTATAGAAAGAATGCCAAGGATTGTAGTCAGAATGACAATGCACTTGTAAGAATGGCAAAGGTTAGTCAGAATAACAGGGGTTGTAGTAAGAATGGCAGTGCAGTAGTAAGAATGGCAAAGGATGAAGTCAGAGTAACAAGGGTTTTAGTAAGAATGGCAATGCACTTCTAAGAATGACAAAGGTTGCAGTCAAAATAACAGAAATTGTAGTAAGAATGACAAAGGATGTAGTACCAAAAAACAAATACAATGGTTGTAGTCAGAATGGCAGTGGCAGTAAGAATGGCAAGGGTTGTAGTAAGGATGACAATGCAGTAGTAAGGATGGCAAAGGTTATAGTCAGAATAACAAGAATTGTAGTAATAATGGTTGTAGTCAGAATGGCAGTGGCTGTAGTAAGAATGGCAAAAGGGCTGTAGTAAGGACGGCATGAGTTGTTGTAAGACAGGTGAGGGTTGTAGTAGGACTGGCGAAAAGCTGGAGTAAGAATGGCAAGAGTTGTAAAGTCAGAAGAGTAAAGCAGCAGCTGCTGCTGTGGTGAGTACTTTTACCTGACTGAGACTGGCGGAGTAGAGAGTCTGGCAAAGTGTTTTAAGCAGTTCATGGTGGCGTCTGGACTGACAGGGCTGATAAAAATGACTGGCTTAACGATCCCTGCTTCTTTCATCTCTCTTCTCTGCCTTTTCTTGTTTACTTTTGGTTTTGTGTGGGGTTTTTTTGGTCTATTGAACTCATGTTTGTGTGTAAGTAAGTGTGTGTGTGGATGGGTGGGGGGGGGGGGGGTGAGTGAGTTAGTGTGTGTGTGTTGTGTGTGTGGTGATGTGTGTGTGTGTGTGTGTCCTTGTCAGATTCTGTATCCTTTCATTTCTTCTTCTTCTTCTTCTTCTCCTTCTTCTTCTCCTTCTTCTTCTTCTTCTTCTTCTTCTTCTTCTTCTTCTTCTTCTTCTTCTTCTTCTTCTTCTTCTTCTTCTTTTCTCTTCTTCTTCTTCTTCTTCTTCTTCTTCTTCTTCTTCTTCTTCTCTTCCTCCTACTCTTCCTCTTCTTCTCCTCCTCCTCCTCCTCTTCTTCCTCTTCATCCACCTCCTCCTCCGCCTGACTTTTTTATATATCTGTCTATCTGTCTGTCTTTCTGTCTGTCTGTCTGTCTGTCTCTCTCTCTCTCTCTCTCTCTCTGTTCTCTCTCTCTCTCTCTCTCTCTCTCTCTCTCTCTCTCTCTCTCTCTCTCTCTCTCTCGCTCTGCGTGTAATGCACATTAAATGGAAGAAAGGTATTCTAATGGTGCCATTGTGAAAACTGATTGCTCTGAATCTTGATTCTCCTTGTGTGGCTTTTTGTATGTGTGTGTGTGGTTTTTAGTTTGTTTGTTTTTCTCATATTCCTTTTCTTATTCACTTGCGTTACTTTTGCACATATATTGGCGACCTTTTCCTTAGCTTTGTGGGCTACACGAAAAAAAAGAAGTGTTCATTGCCTTGCCCCAGAAGTTCAATTGTCTGTCTGTCTGTCTTTCTCTATATGTCGGTCTGTCTGTCTTTTTTCCATCTGTCTGTCTGTCCATCTATCTGTCTGTCGGTCGGTCTGATTGGTTCTGTTTGTATCTCTGTGTCTGTCTGCCTGTTTTTCTGTCTATGTCTCTCTGTCTCTGTCTTTATGTCTGTCTGTCTGTCTGTCTGTCCCTCTCTCCTCTCTCTCTCTCTCTCTCTCTCTCTCTCTCTCTCTCTCTCTCTCTCTCTCTCTCTCTCTCTCTCTGATTGATGATTTTTGGGGGAGGGTTGTCTGTTTAGGGGAGGCGGGTGTCAAGGATGGGAGTTTGTCAGTGTTTAATTGGTTTTGTTTATTTATTCGATTGGTTTACTTCTGTGGTCTTTCATTGATTTCATGACCAGTCAATAATTGAATGACAATTTGAATGATTCATTTCTTTGCTTTTTGACATTATCTTGTTTGTTGATCAATTGGTTTATTTATGTTTGTTTCACTTTTTTCCCCATGAGGGCCTGGTATAAAGAAGCCTCTGGCTTATCCAATTACCCTCATTAAAATATTCGAGTTCGAGAGTTCGAGTTCGAGTTCGAGTTCTCTCTCTCGCACTTAATCTTCTTTTTTTCCAGACGCATATTCCAGAATCCAACATTCTTATACTATGCCGTCCAGTCTTACTCTGCGCCCTCCAAACTTAATCCCCACCCCTCACTATCTTAACTTCATTTTGCAGTGTTTAAACTGACTTTATATTGTGAAACCTTACTGCACACTCTCCGGTCAGTCTCTTTACGCTGCCCGACTGTACATTCACTACCGTTCAATCTTACCGCTTACAGCCCAAAATGAATTATTATTCTAAACTGCCTAGTCTTACTTTTCACCCTCCTTTCTTAGAATCAAGTTTAACCTTATTCTATAGAGAACATGGATACCAGTAGCGGCATTAACCCTCCTGGACAATGACATCAATGACCTCACCAACAACTTTAATGAGGCAGTCCGAGAAACAGCAGAGGAGGTACTCGGTCGTCAGAGGAATAAACACCAGCCATGGACTACCAATGACATCTTGGACCTCTGCGATACAAGAAGAGCACTGAAACCAACCAGGTCTTCCAACCCTAAAGAATACCGGGAGGTCAACAATCTCGTGAAGAAGTCAATGTTAAAGGCCAGAGAGAAGTGGATCAGTGATCAATGTGATGAGATCGAAAAAGCATGAAAGTGGGCAACAGTAAAAAGGCATACGACACCCTGAAGAAACTCACAAAACCATTTCAAACCAAATCATCAGTTATTGAAGACAGCTCCGGAAACCTCCTCACAGATAGCTCAGCTGCATTGAACAGGTGGTCTGAATATTGTCAAGAACTGTACAACTACCCAATACAACCTGACAAGAGCATAATAGAAGAGAAAGCAGCAACATCAAGAGCACCCTCGCCATTACCTATACTGAGGGAAGAAGTGGAAGAAGCCATCCGCAGCTTACCAGTAGGAAAGTCCCCAGGAGCAGACAATATACCAGCAGAGCTGCTCAAGCATGGTGGCGAAACAGTCATCACATATATTACAGCTATCTGTCAGAAGATTTGGGAGATAAAACAGTGGCCAACAGAATGGACATAATCACTCATCATACCCCTGCCCAAGAAGGGGAATATACGCCAATGCCAAAACTATAGAACAATCAGCCTCATCAGCCACGCCAGCAAGATCATGCTCAAAGTTATTTTGAATCGACTCAAGAAGGAGGCAGAAGAACACCTTGCAGAGGAACAAGCTGGGTTCAGGGCAGGCAGGAGCACAATCGAACAGATTTTTAACTGCCACATCCTGATGGAAAAACATCTTCAACATCAGAGAGACCTGTTCCACAACTTCATCGACTTCAAGAAGGCTTTCGACAGAGTATGGCACGAAGGCCTGTGGCAGGTCCTCAGAATGTTTGGCATTGAAGAAGGACTAGTGCAAACCATTCAAGCACTATACAACACCGCAAGCAGTGCAGTCCTTCTGAACAATCAGGTCGGAGACTACTTCAAAACCACAGTTGGGGTCCGACAAGGATGCCTGTTATCTCCAGTCCTGTTTAATCTGTTCTTGGAAAACATTATGAGAGAGACCCTCTATGACTTCCACTCTACCATCTCCATTGGCGGCAGACCCCTCAACAACTTAAAGTTTGCCGATGACATTGACCTCATGGGCGGAAGTAACACAGAGCTGCAAGATCTTACGACCAGACTTGAGAACAGAGCTGGAGCATATGGGATGGAGGTGAGCTTGGAGAAAAGTAAAGTACTTGTGAACAGCACGAGCAACGCCACTGCTAAAATTTACATGAACGGCCAACAACTGGAGGAGGTAGACACTTTTAAATACCTTGGCGCTACACTCACAAAGGACGGGCGATCGACGACAGAAATCAAAGTCAGAATAGCCATGGCAACATCTTCCATGGCAAAACTCACCACCATATGGAAAAGTAAAGAGATCAGTTTCCCAATCAAACTAAAGCTCTACAAAGCCCTAATTCAGACGATCCTGTTGTACGGAAGTGAAACCTGGACATTGACTGCTGAAACAGCAAAGCGAATCCAGTCATTCGAAACAAAATGCCATAGAAAACTACTGGGCATATCCTGGAGAGAACGAAAGACCAATGAATTTGTCAAGAGTCAAATAACACGGCTGGCAGGTCCACAGGAACCCCTTCTCACCATCGTCAAGAAGAAAAAGCTGGCATGGTTCGGCCACGTCACCCGCCACAACACTCTGCCCAAAACAGTACTGCAGGGAACACTCGAAGGTGGCAGAAGGAGGGGAAGACAGAACAAGTCATGGATGGACAACATCAGAGAATGGACCAGGATGAATGACTCGGCACTACTGCGGAGAGCCGAGGACCGAGATGGATGGAGGAGGCTTACCACGGCATCGTCTTTCGTGTCTCCCCCACGACCGCCAAGGTCACGGGTCTGATGATTATGATGATGATAGAGAACATCTTTACCCTGCACCATTTGAACGTGTTCTATTGTGTACGACGTATTCCACTCTGTGGAATTTCACTATACACGGTTCACTCTAACTCTATATCGCCTGGCTTCACCCTTTCCATCATTGATATCTACAGTCTAACGGTATTGCTCCTTTCCAAACATTAAGAGAAGTGTACAGCCTTATTCTACACTGTCTATCCTTAAGTTAAATTGTCCAGTTATTATTGTGTCTACACTGCAACAACCTTTCTTTGAACTATATTACAGGACACATTCATACTGCGTGTGGTGTTTTTTCTTCATTACTGTACACTGCGTAAAACCAAATGTTGATTCTTCCATTCTGAATCTAAATTGTTGTGCTGCATCTCTCTACACCGTCCATCCTTATTGCACAAATCCCATCCTTAAACCATTCTCTTCACTCTCCAGAATCATCCATTAGTCTCTCGTCTGTCTCTGCACAGCCCAGTTTTCCTCTAAACTCTCCCACCTTACACTACACTGCCTGTTCTTATTTCATATTAGTGAGTCTTACCGTGTACAGCCAAAGATGACGAAATGCTGTTAGACAATTCTCTACATAATCCATCCTTATTCAATATCGTCGTTCTTATTCTGTATTATTCTGTATCGATTTTTTCCCTCCAGCATGACGAGCTTGTGAAATCCTGCATCCCCCCATAATGATGTGAAATCCAGCGTCACCCAATGCTCCTCATTAGCAGAGGAAATGTGACCAGCTGCGGAAACAAAGAGGAACTTACAGTCAGTACTGATGAATCCCTGAGGACACAGGGCTCATCCCATTTCCAACGAATGTCATCGTGACTGATGGCTTGGAAAACGTTCTGTGTATGTACGTGCGTCTCTGTATTTGTTTCTCCTCATCTCATGTCTGTCATTGTTTGTTTATTTATTTATTTTTCATTTATTTTATTTATTCTTTTATATCGAGGATAATGGAACAAGCACTCATGTGCTTTTTTTACATTCAGTCCCCGTGTGTATGCGGTTTTGTAAATTTTGTCATCTGTTTCCACCGGCACACAATGGCCTACTCTTCCGAAAAGAGGAACAGGATTTAACGTGTGCGCAAGATGTTTTGCGTGCGTTCGAACACGGGGCCACGGTTTATAGTCTCATCCGAAGGACTTTTGTGAGTCCATATGCATTTCTGTCCATCTATTTCTATTGATCTGTCTCTTTTGTGTTGTTTTTTTTTATCTCTACATGTATTTGCTTTTATCTCTGTCATTCTATGTGTCTGTCTGCCTTTCTGTCTGTCTGTTATGTCTGTCTCAATGTGTCTATCGAATTTCTGTCTCTGATGGTCTGTTCCTTAGCCCATCTGTCACTATCTACGGTCTGTTTTTTCTATTGGTTTCTCATTGTCTGTCTCTTTTTCTCTGTCACTGCCTCTGTCTAGTTAAGTCCCTGTCTGTCTGTCCGTCTCTCTGTCTCTGTCTCTCTCTGTCTCTGTCTCTCTCTCAAAGGGATATTATTCTATTGTTCAAAGTTAAGAGTCCTTAGACCGCTGAAGCACTTTGCACACCCTTGTCAGCTTATGCTCATACTACTGATGCCATCAGCGATCAAAATCATTGTCAAACAGATTATTATCTATTTGTGTCAAGCGTATAACAGAAGAAATACTTTTCTATCACAATGAATAATTATTGCTTTAAGCAACTTTAAACTTCATTGTACATCTCCCTCATTCTAAGAGGGCGTGGCCTTCACAAATTAAACATCTGAATTTAAATTTAAATCTCTGAGGCATTGAACAAAAAACAAATAGTATACATTAACAGACTCTGATAGCCCTATTCATTAGAAATCGGCCACAGTCTCCCCCCAAACTCCCCCAACCCCATTTGTCTGTCTGCTTTAGCTGATTGATAGATTCCCAGGCACCCGACCGTCCCTGATCTTGAAGTATAAAATAAATCAATGTGTGTAACTGGAAAAGCAAGGTGGCGAAAAGGAAGAGAAAAAGTGAAGGGCGTAACTGTAACAAACGATCTTCCTTGTGTGCACTGAGGGTAGAAATAAACCAGCAGAGGGAAGGAATGAAAATAGCCAGGGCTTTCCGTCCATTTTTCGCGACTTCAAAAAGGATGAATGCGAAAAAAAACCCACCTGAAGTTTGGTTTGGTTGTCTATTTGTCTGTGAGTGTATAACTGTGTCAGTCTGTATATCTCCGTTATTCTCTGTCTCCATTTCTGTGTATCTATGTCAGCGAGTGTCTTTCTCTGTAGCCATTTGCTTTGGTTTCTGTGTTTGACTGACCGTGTCTGTCTCTACACTGTTGCCTCCCATGCTCTGTCTGTCTGTCTGTCTGTCTCTATCTCGACGTTTGTCTGATGTGGAGAAACGTACATGTGTGTATGCATATATCTATCCAGGATGGCTATGTGTATGTGTGTGTGCATGCATGCGTGCGTGCGTGCGTGCGTGTGTGTGTATGTTTGTATGTCTGTTTGTGTGTATGTGTGTGAGGGCGTGTGCATCTGTGTGTGTGAGAGAAAGAGAGTGCGCGCGCGCGCGTGCGTATATGTGTGTGTGTGTGTGTGTGTGTGTGTGTGTGTGTGTGTGTGTGTGCAAGCGTACACGTTTGTGTG
>CM054139.1:62633731-62641231 GCA_028751875.1 Rapana venosa | reverse complement strand
GCCCCATTTAGGTGAAGATACGTCAAACGGTTTAAGGGTTGTGTGGGGGGGGGGGGGGGGGGGGGGGGGAGGGGGGGGGGCCGGGGTGGGTGGGTGGGTGGGGGGGAGGGGAGACGGGAATGGGCAGGCTAGTGTGCCAGTCTGGCTTTGGTTTAATGGTTGCTGAAAGATGGAAGTTGCGTAAATAGCTCTCTGTCTCTGTCTGTCTCTGTCTGTCTGGCTGGCTGTCTCTCTCTGTCTCTGTCTCTCTCTCTCTCTCTCTCTCTCTCTCTCTCTCTTCTCTCTCTCTCTCTCTCTCTCTCTCTCTCTCTCTCTCTCTCTCTCTCTCTCTTCCCTCCCTCCTTCCCTGCCTCTTAAAACAACACAAAACAACCCAAACCATGCAGCAAATAATTTGGTAACCAACTTCTGATTGTGAATTCATGGACGACCGTCATGAAGGTGTCTCAGCTCTCAGCCCGCTTCGCGTCTAATAGATCAGCCTCCTTTTTCCCTGATAGCGAAGTGTACTCCTCTGGAGTTAGGACACAAGGTGGTACAGAGTAAAACAGGGAATGATACCGGATGTAATGGCAATAGCTGTGTTGCATTTTTATTTGTTTTATTTTATTCTTTTCTATCGAGGATAATGGAATAAGCACTTATGTACTTTTTTGTTACATCCAGTCCCCGTGTGTATGCAGTTGTGTAAATTCTGTCAATTGTTCCCACCGGCGCACAACGGCCTACTCTTACGAAAAGCGGAACAGGATTTAACGTGTGCGCAAGATGTTCTGCATGCGTTCGCACACGGGGACCTTGGTTTAAAGTCTCATCAGAAGGACTTTTGGGGAGAGTGGAGTCTGCACTGACGTTAACCCCAGGGGAAAGTATCCCCTTGAACGGGAATCGAACCCGGGTCGTGAGATTGCGAGCGCAATGTTCTAACCACTAGGCTATCCCGTCCCCACTATTCTCCTTTGTGCCCTTTAGGTGAAAGTACGTTAGACGAGTTTAACTGTGCTTCTGTCTGTTGTTTCTGTGTCTGTCCTCTACCTGTCCCTTTATCTGTGTTTGTCTCTGTCTCTGTCTTTCCCCTTTCTCTCTCTCTCTCTCTCTCTCTCTCTCTCTCTCTCTCTCTCTCTCTCTCTCTCTCTCTCTCTCTCTCTCTTCAGTTCTCTCCATCTCTCTGTCTGTCTCTTTATCTGTCTGTGTCTCTCCTCTGCCTGTCTGTGTTTCTATCTGTCTCTCTGTTTCTCTGTCTCTGTGTCCCTGTCTCTCTGCCTCAGTGACTCTGTCTGTCTGTCTGTCTCTCTCCACTTCTCTCGGTCTCTTTGTCTGTCTCTCTGTTTGTATATCTCCCTCTGACTGTCTGTCTGACCATCTGTCTCTCTGTTTCTCTCTGTGCCTCTGTCTTCGTCTCTCTGTTTCTCTCTGTCTCTCTGTGTCTCTCTGTGTCTCTCTGTGTCTATATCTGTCTGTTGGTCGGTCGGTCGGTCAGTCGGTCGTCTGTCTGTCTGTCTGTCTGTATGTCTGTCTGTCTGACCCTCTCTCTCTCTCTCTCTCTCTCTCTCTCCACATAATAGATCAGCCTTCTTCCCTCTGATCACGAAGTCTACATGACTGCTAGACTTAAGAAAGAAGGAAGGTGGGAGGGGTGAGGGGTGGGGGTACAGGGCAAGGACAAGGGTGTGGGGATGCAGGGGCGATAAATAGATCCTCTCCTGTGTAGGCTCTGGGTGGAAAGCACGTGGGGCGGTTAAAGGGAGGGAAACAAGCCAGAGTGTCAGGAATGCTGCTACAGCCTGTAATGGCTGATGAAAGATGGACGTTGTGTAGTTATTAGCTGTACTTTTGTACTCCTCTGCGTGTGTGTGTGTGTGTGCGTGTGTGTATGTGTGTGTGTGTGTGTGTGTGTGTGCTTGTGTGTGTTTGTGTGTGATTGTGTGTGTGTGCTTGTGCGTGTCTGTGTCTGTGTTTGTGAGTGTGCGTGCGTGTGTGTGTGTTGGTGTGTGTGCCTTTCTGTCTGTCTGTGTGTGTCTGCCTGTCTCTCTCTCCCTCTCTCTCTCTCTCTCTCTCTCTCTCTCTCTCTCTCTCTCTCTCTCTCTCTCTCTCTCTCTCTCTCTCTCTCTCTCTCTCTCTCTCTGTGCACGTAAATTGCTTCGTTTTCTTTTGCTTTTTCTTTCGAAGAGGGCTGGATGTAAAAAAGCTATTGTTATGCTTATTCTATAACTCTCTATAAATAAAATTTGTTTATTTGTTCATTTGTTCTTTCTTTTTTTCTTAATCAGTAAGGAAAAGGGCAAGAAAATATCAAACAGTGATGTCTTAGAGTTTACAACAAAACCAGTACTCTTCCTGTCTATCTGTCTGTCTGTCTTTGTATCTGTCTCTGTCTCTTTCTGCATCTGTCTCTGTCTGTCTCTCTCTAATTCTCTCTCTCCCGCCCCCCTCTCTCTCTCTCTCGTACTAAAACGATATCAGTCTTACTATTCAGTTTACTAGAAAACTTCTACATATGTCACCTCCATTTTTTTTTTCAGTTTGCCATCTCTGGCAGATCTTCTCCTTAACATCGAAGCATGAATACATGTGTTTCGAATCAAGCTTGTGAAGTGCCAATGTGGGGGACATAGAGGGATCAAGATGTTCTCATGTGTACAACTTTACGAGGAACAAATGTCAGATGGTGAAAGGGAGGGAACTAGAGCAGGGTGGCAGTATTTATTGAATTTCTATGATTATTATCAATGGATGAGCAGAAATGCTGAGTCCTGTAATTCTCCTCTCTCTCTCTCTCTCTCTCTCTCTCTCTCTCTCTCTCTCTCTCTCTCTCTCTCTCTCTCTCTCTCTCTCTCTATCTCTCTCTCTCTCTCTCCCTCTCCCCCTCCCATGTAAGCGCCCGTGAAAGCAGGCTACTGTGATTGCAGTGGGTGGATGTGAAAATGGGAGAGATATAAAGACATAGATACAGAGAGAGAGAAAGTGAGAGAGTGAGAAAGAGAGAGTGAAAGAGAGAGACTGTGTGTGTATGTGCGTGTGTTTGTAAGTGTGTGTGTGCGACCTCTATTCTATTGCACGCCCGATAGTTAATGATTTTTAAAGTGTGTAATATTTGAAAAGTATGAAAGAAAGGCTACCAGATTTGTGTTTAATATCAAGACATTTTTTTGTTCTAGGGCTATTTTCAATTTTGTTGTTGTTGTTGTTGTTGTTGTTGCTACCTCATCTTCCGACGACCCCCGTCCTACTGTTCCCACGCCGCTCATTCCAATCTCCCCGCCACAACCACACCCAGATTTGTTATGTCTCATCCTCAGGGTCGGAAGTCCACAGGGAGCCCATCACTATCAGGCCGCCGTGGGGCCACCAGCCAGAGGGGCCCTGCACTGCTGCTGGGTCACTTTGGTGGTGTTCAGTGGTGCCTGTTCTGAGCTAACATACGCAGGACACCACCTACTAAGCCCCCTACTAACGACAGTATTAGCTCAGTCGCGGAGCCAGACTGAGTGAGTTGCCCACCCCAGGTGGCAACCACAACAACGTCCCTCCAACGACCGTCCCCCGCGAACCCCCAACCCCAAAGGCTTTGACACAAACTCACCACAGGCACAGAAGTGTATGGGCAGACCGAATCTGAGGCCACCATGAGACCAGAGAATTCGGGACCACCGAATCAGAGGCAATTTTTTTTTTAATGCATGATGATCAATGACAATGAGGATGACGTAATGATGCTGCTGTGGAAGTGCATATGCTTTGAGACTACTTGACAGGGTTGTACTCTACGCTTACTATCATAATATATCCCGGCGTCAACCGGGCCCGAGAGATACAGACACCTGCAGTGTTTTGATTTGTGTTTAATATCAAGACATTTTTTTGTTCTAGGGCTATTTTCAATTTAATCTTGTGATAAAATTTCTCTAGTCTATAACTCCATGATTTAACATTACAATATTTACACTTTTTGTGGGTCTCAAGTGCACTTTTTTTATCCTGTTCTAGTACGACATTTCTATGAAAACAACATGATAATGATAGAGCTGAGATGAAATATCCTAGTAGATTACAAACCCGCAAAGTGATGACATATATATCAGCAAATGGACGACATACACATCCCAACTAAATGACAACACATAGTATCAGCAGAATTGACAACACGCTCAGATAGTAGCAGTGTTGGCATACTCACTTGTCTAACAAACCTACGCGACATGCCAACACTTCACAGGTATAATCGAAAGACTGTCAGTACCACAAACTCAAGTTAACGTTTTTAACCAAATCCATGATGAAAACCCAACAGCCACTGCATGAATTGACATGACATAGTATACATACATACATACATACATACATACATACTGAAGCCCCTAGGCACGATCACATCATATATGTGGTAGAGAGAGTTAGAAAGATGGTAAGAAAGGCAAGGTGAACCAATATGAGCAACAAACTCATATGTAGATAAGCTTAAAAGGAACAAACACACACACACACACACACACACACACACACACACACACACACACACACACACACACACACACACACACACACACTGTTTGACAAAAAAAATCGAACTTAATGTCAAAGTCCTTTGGTTGAGACTATAAACCGAGTCCCTGTGTTCGAACGCATGCAGAAAATCTTGCGCACACGTTAAATCCTGTTCCGCTTTTCAGAAGAGTAGGCTATTGTGTGCCGACGGAAACAGATGACAAACAGTATACACACGGGGACTAGATGTAAAAAAGCACATGAGTGCTTATTCCATTATCCTCGATATAAAAGAATAAATAAATAAACAAAAATAAATAAACACACACACAATCACACTACTCGTATCACAATGTTATATCGGACTCATTGATGGGAGAGTAACTTGTCATCTTCAATTGTGATGTTGCCTATAACATTGCGTTTTTCTTCAATATAACCAAGCAGCTGTAGATAAACATTTGATGTAAACATGTAGCTATTTCACAAATTTTAAACTAAGCACTCAATGAAAAAAGTTGCAAGGAGTGACAGCTTAAGACGCTAGCTGCCAATGTTGGTAGATAACCATAAACTGTAAATCGATGTTGCTGCTTTAGTGCTGGAAAGTTTCATTCAATTTTAAAAGGAAACTGTAAATGAACCAAGCCAACCCTTTTACTCAATAAGGAAACAGTCTGAGGTCTGTTTGTGTGTTTCCAAAGGTTGTGCCATCGTGTGTGGAATACTGTGTATACGCTACATCAGACCCTCACAAAGAAACCCCCCTTCACAGGTGTTTGTCCAAGTGAAGAGTATAACCCAGGGCACAGATAAAATCTTGGGAACATGTCGCTTATTTTTTGTATATGTTTTCACAATTTGTCAAATTCTGAACCAAGGTATGGAGCCTTTCTTGTACATATTTGATCTGTTGCAAGTGGGTTTACGCAAAAGAAAGTATTTACCAGCATGTTTGCAAGTATGTTGGTCTATGAAATCATTCAGATTCCGTCTTTACTAAATGCCCCTGATTTTCAACTACATAGCCTGTGGTCTCAGAACCTTCTACACTGAAAGGCTTTGGCCCTGTGCATTCCTCTATTGAATTAAACTGTGTTTTAGGAATCTCAATTGAATGAGTAAGCTGGATTTCAAAAACAGGCAGTAAGTTGTCTTTAAAAAAAAGTTGTGTGTGACAAACACATTTCATTTTTAAATGAGAATGCAACATACTTGTAAGAGAACATATTACCAATCATCTAAATACTTCGCATTAGACTGCATAGATATCTTACACTATGACAGAAATCGCACCCTTTAAAACCTCAATGTACTCAATATAGCAAAGCATAGTAAGAAAAACCACTATACAAAACTCACCTATTCATGCAGAGAAGACACATTAACTCATGACACAACATTTGTCACCATATAGTACAGACATAGCATATCACCACTTGTAACAAAAATTTGAAGAATATGTAGCACATCATAGAACAACACACACCACCACACAACCCGCGATAAATCAGCATAACAATTTCAAAATATAACAACGTCCGCAAATCCTCATAAAAAAACTAACAACACAACACAATATATCACCATCACCACTCCCACACCACACGTGAGACGAATCGCTACTCAAGAGTCCAAAAAAGAGAAGAGGGTGAGAAATGGAAACTCAATCAGCTGCAGAAGCAGAGGAAGCAGAAGAAGAAGAAGGAGAATGGCCCTGGCCCTGGCCCCATCTTCTCAGAAAAAGCCGGTCCACAGACTGAGCGGGAAATGAAGGTCCCCCGGGACCTCCTTGGATGCGTCCAGTTCCATCTCGTTTCAATCTCTCCAATGACTGGCGGCTCTCTTTTTTCTTTCTTTATTTCTTTTCTTTTGGTTTTTTTGTTTCTAGCCCGCCCACCCTAGGTCGGTCCTTTCCCCTACTCAGTGACTGTCGAGTGTTTCTTCCTGTTTCTCTCTCTCTCTCTCTCTCTCTCCTCTCTCTCTCTCTCTCTCTCTCTCTCTCTCTCTCTCTCTCTCTCTCTCTTTCTCTCTCTCTCTCTCTCTCCTCTCTCTCTCTCTCTCTCTCTCTCTCTCTCTCTCTCTCTCTCTCTCTCTCTCTCTCTCTCTCTCTCTCTCGCTCTCTCTTTGAGTGTGTTTCTGTCTTTTTGGTGAACCTGAAGGTCTGTTGGTCTGTCTGTTGCAGTGACTTTTTGGTGTGGTTTTCTTCTGTCTGTTTCTGTCTTTTTTTGAATGTCTGTCAGTTTGATTGTGTTTTCCTGTCTGTATCTTTGATAGTCTGTCTGTGTGAGTGTGGTCCTCTCTCTGTCTCTGTCTCTGTCTCAGTCTGTCTCTGTCTCTGTGTGCCTGTTTCTGCCAGTCTGTGACTATTCCTATATTTCTGTCTTTCCCTCTCTGCCTCTATGTGTGTCTCTGTCTGTTGTCTGCCTGTCTGTCTGTCTGTCTGTCTGTCTCCTCTCTCTCTCTCTCTCTCTCTCTCTCTCTCTCTCTCTCGCGCGCGCGCGCGCGCTCTCCCTCCCTCCCTCCCTTCCCTCTTCCTCCAACCCCAGCCCCAACCCCCACCCCTCAACAAACCACCACCTCCTTCCAAGGCTTATCAGTTTCTGGTATCGACGATCGCACGGTAACTTAATCAGCAATGATTGTAAATTCATTAGTTGACCTCAGTGCCTTCCCTCCCACCCTCACACCACCCACCCCTTTAGATCTGTCACTTCATTCACATAGCCCCCCACCCCCACCCCCCTCAGACTCTATGAGCTAGAACAATCTAAATAGGCGGGGAAGTGGGGGGAAAGGGGTGGCTGGCGGGGAGATGGTGCACATTCTTGCTGACGTTCAGGTGGAAAAAGAGAGACAGAGAGACAGAGAGAAATAGAGAGAGAGGAAGAGAAGGAAAGAGAAAGAGACAGAGAGAGGAGAGAGATTACTCAGTATGTAAACTAATGTCTGAGAGAGAAGGAGAGAGAGAGGGGGGGGGGAGAGGGAAAGAGAAAGAGACAGAGAGAAGAGAGA
>CM054139.1:62623731-62628731 GCA_028751875.1 Rapana venosa | reverse complement strand
GGCCTTATCGGACAGTCTGAAGGACTCCTGTGGCAGTCTCAGTACTGACTGACTGACAGACAGACAGACCAGCTGATATAAGAACTGATGGTGTGAGGGAGAAGATCTTTCAAGTTTGTGGTATTTTGAATCCTGTCTAAACAGGATGCTCACCATAGCGGTAAACGAATGTTGAAACACGATGACATGTTGTTTATCAGGAAAAAATATATTCCTCCTCTTCTTCTTTCTTCTCCTCCTTCCCCGCTTACTCCTCTGTCTGCTGACTGTATCCAACCGTCAAATGTCGCAATCATTGTACCACTGGCTTCCTGCAATGTAAATCATGTAATCCCATGCTGAGAGTTAACCTTTCAATTTGAGTTTTCAGGCTATGTGCGATGCTACCACATAACAACTTAGATCACCATCATCATCATCATCACCATCATCATCACTATCATTATCACCATCATCATCATCAGTTTAAAGTGTAAAACTACAAGAAGCCCGAAAGAATGGTTGCCATATAGAACAAAATTGGGGGGACATTCAACTGATTTTTCACAGAATATTATGCTTCTTACTTCGTTCTTTCGAGCGTGCGTGCATGCGCGTGCGCGCGCATGTGTGTGTGTGTGTGTGTGTGTCTGTCTGTCTCTTTGTCTGTCTCTCTGTCTGTCTGTTTGCTTAAAGTTGCCTTGGTTGCTATTGTTACTGTTGCCACCGTGATTGCTCTTTCAACAGCTACTATCATTGCTGTTCCAGATCAGTCAATCTATCCTTTTTGAGCGTTGTTTTATGCGCAGGTGTGTGTGTGTATGTGTGTGTGTGTGTGTGTGTGCGCGCGCGCGCGTTGGTGTGTGTGTATGTGGAGGGAGGATGGGTCCTGCGGTAGCGTAAGGGGTTGCCTTGTGTGGTTTTTAATCGGGAAAAGAGGGAGGGGAGGGGAGCTGAAAAGCCGGTTCAGCTTATTGTTGTTCTGCTTTAGTTTGTTTGTTCTTTTGGGGAGGAGGGATGAAACATTTGCTTACCGTCAACGAGAGAGTGAGATACAGAGACAGAAAGAGAAAAAGAGAGAGAGTTGGGAGAGAGAGAGGTGGAGGGAGAGAGAAGGAGAGAGAGAGACAGAGAGACAGCGAGAGAAATAGAGAGAGGGAGGGAGAGAGAGAGAGAGAGAAATAGAGAGAGGGAGGGAGGGAGAAAGAGAATCCACACTAACCGTACCTAACTGCCCTTGTATAAAGCCTTGTAATCCACGCCTATGCAGAATGTCTTGGAGGTCATTTTCCTCTACAGCAAGTTGCCAATACGTGTGTATATGTGTGTGTGTGTGTGTGTGTGTGTGTCGGTGTACGTGCGAGCGCGCACGCGCGCGTGTGTGTGTGTTCGGTGCGACAACAACCACTAGGTTCCCCATCGCGCCTGATTCTATGTAAATGGCTTACAGGGTAACTGGCAGACGACTGACCTTTAGGACACACCTTGGGGGGTCCACGCTATCACACCAAGTGACCGTGTCCACCTCAGTCAGTCACTAGGTGCAAAACAAAGGAGAATAGTACCAGAGATTTCAGATGAAACAGAGAGAGAATAGTACCAGAGATTTCACATGAAGCAGAGCAACACAGATTTTGAATATCAAAAACTAAATACAATCAGACTGAAGTAGAAAACAATAGTTTAAACAAGAAAGAAACAAAAAGGAGCAATCAAGTAAAAGAAAAAAACCCGATGCTATCTTAAAAGTTAAACTTGATTAAAGAAAAGTGGTTTTTGTTTAATAGTAAACATCAAAAACTAGATAAATTAGACTTCAGTATAAAAATAGTATAAACAAAAAAATAAAAATGAACAATTAAGAAAAAGGAAAAAAACTTTATGTTTAAAGATGGATAAACAAAAGAAATTTTAAAAAGAGCAACCAAAAAAATCAAAATAAAAGGGGAAAAGACGTCATGATTACAGCTAAACCAAAACCAGTATTGTCTGAAATGGATATGCTGTAAAAAACAAAAACGAAGAAAAGTTAAAAACGGATTGTGTTAGAATGGAATGAAAAAGAAATGACAGAAGGGTTATTGTCAGGAATATTGATGGAGGACACATTAAGAGAGGAGAATGAAATTATCATGTGGAGGCAGGAAACGAACAGCTCAGCAACGACCCATCCATCTAGGAAGAAAGAATTGTGTCTTTATTTATTCAGCGCTGGGAGTGCAGTGCTTTCTCATCATAGGACCATATGTTGGTTTCAGATGCACAGGCTAAAATTCTGTATACAGCGTCCATTTGGGGCTTCTGTGTGTGTGTGTGTGTGTGTGTGTGTGTGTGTGTGTGTGTGTGTGTGTGTGTGTGTGTGTGTGTGTGTGTTAGCAAGAGCAAGAGAGATGTGGTAACAAACTTCTGTTTTACACAAGCACTTTCTTATATATTTAAAAAGAGCTTAACGGAACAGCCTTTTGCCTCATGTTGGACAAACCAAAATACTATTTAAAAAGTCAAGATTTTTTTTAAAAAAAGGGCCACACATTACTAAAATAATAAAAGAGAGGAAAAGGGAGAGTTTCCATATTAAATCAGTCCCCATAAAAGAACAATCAAAAATATCCCAAATCCATATTATCATATTTTGAGCCATAAATGAGGTGATTAACGACCACAAATTGTGCTGACAGGGAGAAAGTAAAACAAGTGGAAAAGTACGATGGAGGCGTCAGTGAACACATGATGGAAAGGACTGCACAGGCAGCAGGCTAGCTGAATGCATGGGACTGGCCCAAGACACACTGACTTGTTCGAGATAATGCAGGTAAACCCCAGTCTTGGGAAGACACCTAATCTAATCCAACTGAACGTGTTCGTTTATCATTCAGCAACATATCCAAATCTCCACCACGTGCGTTTTCCCCTCGTGTTGTGAGGTTTCCGCTCAATTATTCATCCCGCAGAAGTGACCCCCATCTACCCTTCTGACACCTTGCAGATTAGACAAAAATCATGAAAGGGCAAACCCCGGACCTGTGTCTGTGATGTCTTGTGTATAAATCTCTTTTGTCACAGCTTGAGTGTGCAGATAATAGCGAAACAGAAATCAGCGACAGAGCCCCCTCAAAAAAACTACAGATTTGGCACCGCTTAAGTAATGGTCTTTGCTTAGGGTCTGGCACTACTGAGAGTGGATTGCCAGCCTGTAAGATTATGTTTGGTATAGTTCTTAATGGAGATGCTCCCTCCTTTATCCGTTACCTCCTGGTCAGCTGAATTGCCAGCTAAAAGGTTCTGTGACAGGTGTACAATCTTAGCCGGCCCGTTGAGCTGCATCTGGTAGATAAGAAATACGAGTAGAGCTAATGTTTGTGGGCTTTTCACATCCATGTGGTTTGTCAGCTGCAATGCATTCTACTTATAAAAACGTACAAAAAAACAGCCAAAGTACGAAACAAACTAAAATCTGTTAACGAAACAGAAGCAGGAATAGGGTGGGTTTTTGTTTACATCTTTGTTTGCCAGCTGCTATTATATATCACGCTTGTAAAACAAATGCAGTTTCTCTGTACTAGAGTAAATGCAGCATAAATATTGTTTTAGTATATACATTTTCTGCTTTGAAATCAAAACCATACTTTAAGCCTTGGTCTGAACCATCTGTAAAACAAAATAAAGATACCTTTTAGCATAAGGATTATACCCGTTATTGGCAAGACGCATACAACGTACATGCAAGAACCAATAACAAGCTAGTAGTTGAGTGTTATTCTCTTCGCTTCTCTTCTCTTCTCTTCTACTCTATTCTACCCCACAGACAGCGGATAAAAGACGACGAACGAATCTTAAGATAAAGTGTGTGCTGCATGGTTTAAGCACTCAGGAACACCCTGAAACCTTCACCAAATCTTCCGAAAGGACAAGCTGCGTGGCTGCTCACAAATAGACCTAGAATACGCATTTTTGTTTATGCGGTGAAATCACCCCATAGAAAACAGATAATAACGCAATCAGAACAAATAATTCACCTCTGCATCCTGCATCTGCAAAGAAAAACGCATTCATCCAACTCGTCTCCTCAAATTCCAGTCGTGGAAGGTGAGTTCATCATCCTTGCTGTCATAACTTTAACAAAATGGAGATTTGTGTAGACAAAATTAAATGCTTATGTCACCAAATATCTGCCAGCCCAGAGTGTACAGCTATCCAAATGAATGCGTTAAGTGATAACGCGCGCGCACACACACACAGACACACAGACACACACACACACACTCACTCACACACATATATAACACGCACGCATGTACGCACGTACACACACACACACTATCTGTCTGCCTGTATATCTGTCTTCTGCCTCTCCGCCCGTCTGTCTGTCTGTCTCTCTGTTTCTGTCTTTATCTCTCTGTTTGTATGCTCTCTCTCTCTCTCTCTCTCCTCTCTCTCTCTCTCTCTCTCTCTCTCTCTCTCTCTCTCTCTCTCTCTCTCTCTCTCTCTCTCTCTCTCTCTTCTCCATAAAACATTCGAGTTGAGTTCTCTCTGTCTCTGTCTGGTCTGTCTGTACGTGTCTGTCTACTTCTTCTCTCTCATCACTCTTCTCTCTCTCTTCTCTCTCTCTCTCTCTCCTCTCTCACCTTCCCTCTCTCTCTCTCTTAGCTACACACCCCAAATTTCTAAGTGAGAAAACCTATCAACTAAGCAAGCGAGCAAATGCGTGAGTTCAATAGGTATCTGATAGAGGATGTTAAGATCATACATTATACATTATACATAAGCACACGTTAAATGAAGGGTGCTGTAAGCTGTGAAAAGGGGCTTGCTCCTTTATCCGCCTCAGGGACTTAACTGTGTCTGAGTCTGGGCTAAGCACTGTCACCGGCTTTGTTTCTTCTCACCACCGTCACAGCAATCATTCAGAGTGTACATTCTACTCCAAGCATCTCACAGGGCCTTGTACACAGCACTATTTATTTTATTTATTCTTTTATATCGAAGATAATGGAATAAGCTATCGTGTGCTTTTTTTACAT
>CM054139.1:62611231-62618731 GCA_028751875.1 Rapana venosa | reverse complement strand
AAAAAAAAGAAAAAAAAGGGTGGCGCTGCTCTTGTGGCGACGCGCTCTCCCCGGGGAGAGCAGCCCGAATTTCACGCAGAGAAATCTCGTGACTTAAAGTGGTATAAAATAAATTTTTTAAAAATAAATAAAAATCACTGTCTTTGTCTCTCTGGCACTCTCTCTTTAACAAACAAACACCTCTCTTTCACACATCTATCCAAGCCAATCCAGTCTGGTCGTTTATAGCCCCGCCGACCACAGAGGCCATAATCGGCGCCGTCACCCTGTCATTCTGTTTTTATAAGTGGCAGATTACAAATGTGCAGAATAATAAAACAGGGTTTAAAGCCAACTCTACTGTCGCTCAGTGTATCAATGCCCTGTCCAACCATACTACAAACACAGACACGCGCACACGCGCACACACACACACATACACACACATGCACGCGCGCGCGTGCGCTCAACACACAACAACATTTATATACATATACATACATACATCATGCATCATGCATGCATGTATAAATACATACATACATACATTATACATACATGTACACATAAATTCATGCACACCACTCTCTCTCTCACGCACAAACACACATACTCTCTCTCTCTCTCTCTCTCTCTCTCTCTCTCTTTCTCACACACACACACCACGACCCACACACACACACACACACACACACACACACACACACACACACACACACAATCCACGCTCATCACTTATTTGCTACCGTCCAATAAATCCCTAACCAGACCACAACACGAAGCCATTTCAGGAACATAACCTCACTCTCACACACCTCAGAACTTCGGCTATCACCAATTAAAGCCAATACCTAGATTAACGATTTTTCTCTGGAATTGCAGGGCTGATGCCATAAAGATGCCAGGGGCTGGCAGAATTTGTTCCCAAAACCTGGAAGCTGGGTCAGGAATGGATAGCGCCTCTGGAAGACTTAATGAGCAATATATTAGTTGCAGGGGAAAACTCTTGCACACATTATGTTGATTAAAAACATTTAAAATCGGCCTTCTTTCAGGGTTTTTTTTTCTCTCTTGCCGTGTGGGAATGTGTGTGTGTGTGTGTGTGTGTGTGTGTGTGTTGGTTGGTTGGTTGAATGTGCGTGTATAGTGGGGTGTCAATATATGTATATCTGGCTCTCCCGCTTTTCCAGGAACACACACACATACGCACACACACGCACACACACACGCACACACGCACGCACGCGCGCATACACTCATGCACACAGGTAGACACGCACATAAGAAGATATACAAATACACCAGAGACAGAGCAGAGATACATAAAGACAAGGAAAGGCTGACCCAAACAATACAGAAGGGTAAACAGCACACAACCCTTTGTACTAATCCGCTACGTACAAATGATCACTTGTCTATACCACAAGACATCTCCGATGTTGAAACGCGGCTACCTTAATGGTGGACAAAGACAGCTGCAGCATTTGTGCTCATCCTTGATCCACTAGCTGAGCAATAAAAATATATATGTTACTGCAAGATAATGTTATCCTTCGGATGAGACTATAAACCGAGGCCCCGTGTGCGAACGCATGCAGAACATCTTGCGCACACGGGGACTGGATGTAGAAAAGCACATGAGTGCTTATTCCATTATCCTCCATATAACAGAATAAATAATTTAAAAAAAATAAAAAATAGAAAATATATTACTACAAGATATTGTTTTCCAAGGATATAACTGTATCCTCACACATCATACCCTTGAGCCTTAAAAGTGTTGAAGAAATAGCATTACAATGATTACTTTTCTGTTTTCTGGCATTGCCATTACTTAAGCACAACGATGTTTCAAGCTAGATTTAAGTGCCTACAACCTGGTTAATGGATCACAGTGAACATAATTATTCCCTTGAAAGCGTTAATGAGCCACGTGTCAGTTATGGGTAAAAATATCTTATCACATTTTGCTGACTGAGGCTTTCCTAGTTATTTCTGCTTCTACTTTCTTTCGGGAAAAGAGAGAGAGAGAGAGAGAGAGAGAGAGAGAGAGAGAGAGAGAGAGAGAGAGAGAGAGAGAGAGAGAGAGAGAGAGAGAGAGAGAGAGCATCTTAAACTTGAGGAATAAAATAGAACAATTTTAACATCTCATCACGTAAAGGAGACTACAGTTTGGGGGATATTTTGCAGACTTCTATATACCACAGATTGTGGTTGTTCCTAAACAGTATATTCACTCATAACAATGCGTTATGGAACTATTTTCATTGACGCAAGGCATAACATAAAAGAACAAAAAAAGAAAGAAAAACCCAACAAAGATATTTGGGAAGAAAATGGAAAAAAATGAAGGAAGGAAATAAAGAAAAGAAAAGAAATATTCAGATTAATAAAGAACAGCAGGATAGGTAAAAAGAAAATCTAAGGACGAAAAACAACAGTTTTAAAATAATAAGGAAAAATAAAATGACGATCAAGCAAACAAAGATTGGTAAAAAAAGGTAAATGTGTCCCGTAACCTAAGTTGTTGAAGGGGAGCGAGGCATCAGAGACTTCAGCTTCTTTAGGGGGCCAACATATTGAGGGCAGCGCCCATCTCTCCCTCGCTGCTTTACTTTCCCCGTTCCAAAAGAGGACAGGCACCCATTTTCAGCTGGGTGAACTGGGGAACTGTACTGAAGCCAAGGCACGCAAACAGTCATCCATCCAACTGGTAACCATGCTCGATGCTGCTTAACATTCGCTGGGGGGAAGTGATTGCTCTGGCTATCCCATCCCCTAAACAAAGAAAGAGTGCGAATAAAACAAATAATAAAAGAAAAAGTGAAACGGAAAACTGCATCAGATTTCACACGGTGATCAGTAAACTTCCCCAGTCCACTGATCACGTTGTGCTCCACTGACTGGTCATCTCATCTCTCTCATTCCCACTCTGCCACCACACTGGTCCAATCATTCCGTTCTGTCACCTCCGCTCTTCCACTGCACTGACCACTCCCTCTCTCTCTCTCTTTCTTTCTCTCTCTCTCTCTCTCTCTCCCTCTGTCTCTCTCTCTTTCTCTCTGTCTCTCTCTCTCTGTCTCTCAGTTCTCAGCTGACTCCTGATCCCCTCTCTCTCTCTCTCTCTCTCTCTCTCTCTCTCTCTCTCTCTCTCTCTCTCTCCCTCTGTCTCTCTCTCTCTCTGTCTCTCAGTTGTCAGCTGACTCCTGATCCTCTCTCTCTCTCCCAGACGTCTCATCCTCTGCACACTGGTAACACACAGGGTTTGGCAGGCAGCGTGAAATCAGTCTGGTAGGGGTTGAGAGATCAATACACACAGACAGACAGACAGACAGATCAATACACACAGACAGACAGACAGACAGATCAATACACACAGACAGACAGACAGACAGACAGACAGACTGGATGCAGCCGGAAAGATGGTGCTGATTCTCAGATTATGGACACCTTGACCAATGTGTCGTGGCCTGCATGGATAATTTATGAGCAGTCGTGGTTTGTTGAGTTACAAAAAGACAACATAAAACGAGTTTCTTGATATTTGACTGCAGGGCTGTTGTCACTTTTTTGGTCAAACATTTATGTTGGTTTGATTTCATTCCATTCTTTCTTGTTTTAGTTCATGCATTTGCTCATTTTCCCATGTTTCTTTTACCATAAAGTAGATGCATCTTATGAGACAGTAAGAAACGAAAACATGTCAGGATTGTTTAAAAAATGTATATTGCACACAATAGAATATGTGACTTAGTCTTAATCACCTTAGAAAGAAAGAAAGAAAGATGTTTCAAGCTAGATTTAAGTATCAAAAACTGGATTAATGAACTGGGTTAATGAATCACTGCAGAAATATTCCCTTGAAAGCTTTAATGGGCCACATGTCAGTTCTGGGCAAACAATTCTGATCACATTTCGCTCATTAAGGCTGTCTCAGTCCTTTCTGTTTCTAGTTTCTTTGAGAAGAGAGAGAGAGAGAGGAGAGAGAGAGAGAGAGAGAGAGAGAGAGGAAGAGAGAGAGAGAGAGAGAGAGAGAACATATTTACCTTGAGGAATAAAGAAGAACAATTTTAGCCTCTCATCGCCTGCTTTTACATAGAGGAGACTACAGTTTGGGGGATATCTTGCAGACTTCTCCATACCACAGATTGTGGTTGTTCCTAAACAGTATATACACTCATAACAATACGTTATGGAACTTTTTTGCAGTGACATAAGACATACCGAAGAACGAAAAAGCCAAACAAAGAAAGTTGGAAGAAAACTCCATGAAGGAAAGAAAGAAAGAAAGAAAGAATGAAAGAAAGAAAGAAAGAAAAGACATTCAACTTAAAGAAGTGGAGCAAGACGGGCCAAAAGGAAAATTTAAGAACGCAAATGAAAAAGTAAACAATAGAGAAAATAGTGTTTAAAGCCAATCCAAGCAAACAAAGAAAGAGAAAGTGCACAAGGAAGAAAGAATAAACGAAATAAAGAAGGAAAGAAACAGAAAACCGCATCTGATTTTACACTGGTGATCAGTAAACTTCCCCAGTCCACTGATCACGTTGTGCTCCACTGACTGGTCATCTCATCTCTCTCATTCCCACTCTGCCACCACACTGGTCCAATCATTCCGTCCTGTCACCTCCGCTCTTCCACTGCACTGACCAACCCCCCCCCCCCTCTCTCTCTCTCTCTCTATCTATCTTCCTATCTCTCTCTCTCTCTCTCTCTCTCTCTCTCTCTCTCTGTGCCTATCTCTCTCTCTCTCTCTGCCTATCTCTCTCTCTCTTCTCTCTCTCTCTCTCTCTCTCTCTCTCTCTCTCTCTCTCTCACTGTCTCTCTCTCTCAGTTCTCAGCTGACTCCTGATCCTCTCTCTCTCTCCCAGACGTCTCATCCTCTGCACACTGGTAACAGAGTTTGGCAGGCAGCCGTGAAATCAGTCTGGTAGGGGTTGAGAGATCAATACACACAGACAGACAGACAGACTGGATGCAGCAGGAAGGATGTTGCTGATACTCAGATTATTGACACCTTGACCAATGTGTCGTGGCCTGTGTTGATAATTCTGTGAGCAGTGATGGCTTTTTTAATAAAGGGACACCCAGAAAATATGTTTCATGACATTTTACTGCCTTTTTTTGTTTTCATTTTTGCTGTTTTCTTTCTATTTGTCTATCATCCCTTTTTGTCTTCAGAGTGTTCTTTCTTCTCTTCTGTTTCTCTTATTCTGTTTCCTTAGTTTCTTTTATCAGACAATGTCTTATAGCTAAACGTGTATAAAATTAACTAATATAGTGATTGTAAAAATATACATTACACACATTTAAACACAATACAACACAGTCTAAGTCACCTGAGAAAAAAGGAGAAAAAAAAGGAAGACAGACAGGCTTACAGAAAAAACACTAAGAAGGAGGGAAATAAGCTCGAAGATTGAAAGAAAAACGAGAAAAAGAAAGAGCTAAGACAGACTAAAAACTATAAAATGAATCAACTGTAGATCATTCTGATCCAACACCAGTGATCATTAAAGCTCCCTTGTCCACTGACCACGCGTTCTACGCCACTGAATGGTCATCTCATCTCTCTCATTCACACTCTGCCACCACACTGGTCCAATCATTCCGTCCTGTCACCTCCGCTCTTCCACTGCACTGACCAATCTCTCTCTCTCTCTCTCTCTCTCTCTCTCTCTCTCTCTCTCTCTCTCTCTCTCTCTCTCTCTCTCACACACACACACACACACACACAAACACACACACACACACACAGATCTCAGCTCCAGAGACCTTGACACCTCTCTCTCTCTCTCTCTCTCTCTCTCTCTCTCTCTCTCTCTCTCTCTCTCTCTCTCTCTCTCACACACACACACACACCCCACACAAACACACACACACACACAGATCTCAGCTCCAGAGACCTTGACACCTCTCTCTCTCTCTCTCTCTCTCTCTCTCTCTCTCCTCTCTCACACACACACACACACACACAAACACACACACACACACAGATCTCAGCTCCAGAGACCTTGACACCTCTCTCTCTCTCTCTCTCTCTCTCTCTCTCTCTCTCTCTCTCTCTCTCTCTCTCTCTCTCCCTCTCAGACGTCTCATCCTCTGCACACTGGTAACACACAGGGTTTGGCAGGCAGCCTGAAATCAGTCTGGTAGTGGTTGAGAGATCACTGAACTCAGACAAACAGACAGACAGATCAATACAGACAGACAGACAGACAGATCAATACAGACAGACAGAAAGATCAATACACACAGACAGACAGACAGACAGATCAATACGAATAGACAGACAGACAGACTGGATGCAGCAGGACAGATGGTGCTGATTCTCAGGTTTGAACTTCTTTTTCTGATTTGCTGTGGCAGGTATGGATACTTATGTGAGAAGTGATAGCTTATTAAATCAATGAAAATAGGAAACGTTTTTTTTTTCTGAATTGCTTAGCTCTCTTTTCTGTGTTCTTGTTTGTTTCTGCCTCTCTGTTTCTCCATCTGTCTTACTGGCTTTCTCTCTTCTTTCTCTCCGTTCCTTCCTTCCTTCCTTCTTTCTTTCTTTCTTTATTTCCTTCCTTCCTTCCTCCCCTCTTCCTTCCTTCCTTCCTTCCTTCTTTCCTTCCTTCCTTCCTCCCTTCCTTCCTTCCTTCCTTCCTTCCCTCCTTCCCACCTTCCTTCCTTCCTTCCTTTCTTTCTTTTTTTCTTTTTTCCTTTTCTTTTTTGTTTTGATTTCCTTATTCCCTTTTTTACTTTCTTTTCTTTCTCTGTTTCCTTTTTACTTTCTTTTTTTCTTTCTTTCATCATTTTTTTTCATTTTCTTTCTCTCTTTTTTCATTTCGTCTTCTTTTCTAACTAATCGTCCTTCGTGGCTTCTTTGTGTCTATCTAGCAAATCTGTGTGTCATCTGTTTCTATTTACCTTTTCTTTCTTTTATTCTATGTTTCCTTTTGTTCGGTTTTACTATGCAAAACGTATACAAACAAGAAAGTACCTAATTTATGCGTTCGTATTACGATCTTCACCAACATCACAATATTTACAAATTTTTAGAAGGCCAACGGAAAAGAAAGGAAACAAGTTGTGTTCCCATCCCGTCACCTCCATTACATTTTTTTCAATATATGTATGTAGAACGTAGCAGAGACCTTTCTTTCTTTGATGCTGGCTGCCTTTTCATCCACAAACCATTTTCCGCTAGACCCAGTTTGCATTGATGTTAGCCTCCCACCTACGTTACTTTTAATAATGATAATAATATATGGAATTTATATAGCGCTGAATCTTGTAAAAAAACAAACAAATCGAAGCGCTTGCACTCAAATCATTTACAGGCATGCAACTCTCCTTAAACATAATGAATCACAGATTTCAAGATTTCAAATCCATGCACGCACACGCACGCACGCACGCACGCACGCACGCACACACACACACACACACACACACACACACACACACACACACACACACACACACACACACACACACACACACACACACACACACACACACACACACACACAC
>CM054139.1:62591231-62606231 GCA_028751875.1 Rapana venosa | reverse complement strand
GACACACACATACACACACAGACAAACAGACAGACAAAGAGACAGACAGACAGATGTTGAGCGAGAGAGACATAGACTGAGAGACAGAGACAGAAAGAGCAGTAGTGTGAAGTGACAGGTACCAAAAAAGTAGAAGATTGTATTAATGAGACAGATAAAACAACAACAATGAACATCTCAACAGCTGTCTTGCTGCTGCTCTGCTGCTGCTGCTGTTGCGCGCGCGTGTGTCTGAGTGTGTGTGTGTGTGTGTGTGTGTGTGTGTGTGTGTGTGTGTGTGTGTGTGTGTGTGTGTGTGTGTGTGTGTGTGTGTGTATGCGTGTGTGTGTCTGTGTGTATGTGTATGCAGTTAGAGAGTGTTGAGCGTGCACTTTTGACCTTTTCTCCATGGTAGTCTCTTGGACAATTGAACTTCAAAAAGATTAAGATATTTGTTACTGGCCACACAAGGAAGCTTTCTTTTTCACAACTGATGTAAACAGATCCTTGAATGACCATAGTGACCTCTCGTTCTGTGCCGATTTAATGGTTTAGTATCTTGCACACAAAAACCCAAACCATCAAACAAACCCCCCAACAACAACAACAAAATCCCACAGCTCAGTCAAAGAGCTTGCGATGTCTTTTCCTAGATTTGCTTTCCGAATTTGTTTTGCGTCCATCCATCCACACAGGAAAGCAGTAGTATATTCTGTGATCGTAAGGGTCCATCCTTCTGTTATATGAGATGTTCTTATCCTGCCATAATGATGTCAGTCGCTGCTGAAGTATCATTTTCTTTGTTACTGCCCTTGAAAGGATTTTGGGGATTGGCTGCTTCCCTTGCTGCTGAGGAAAGGTCCATTATGGAAGAGGTCCTTGCTTTCTCCTCATGGATAGTTCTTGTATCAGGGGTTAAGTGGAGTGCTTGGAAAACTATGTTGCAGAAATATGTGTGGGAGTATGTCAGATTTGTGCTGTTTGCACAAAGAGCATAATGTGTTGATTTTCGTATGGTACTGTAAGCTGTAATCTCTCTGATAGCAAACACGTGGTTTAATCTGTTTTCCTTAGATGTATAATTCTTTGCTTGAGACATTAATGAATTTCTTTCTTTGAGATGATAAAGTATTTTTATTTTTATTTGAACTTTACCTTTCCTTTACCTTGCCTTTACCTTGCCTTGCCTTCCCTTGCCTTTGTCTTGCCATGTCTTGCCTTGCCTTGCCTGAGATGTGGATGACCATTAACAGGACTTCGGCGCTGAATCGCATGTTCTGCATTTCTACGTTAATGTTAGTAAAAGACAAAACCAAAAGCTAAACTTCAAGGTATATTTCAGCAATGGTTCTGATTTTGTTGGCTCCCATTTCGGTAGAGTCTTAAGTCAAGAGTGGCGTGCTTTTGTCTTAAATATGTATTTTGTACATCAGATGCATAATGTAACTCAGGAGATATAAATCAAAGGACTGGCTTACCTTATTTAAAATGTTGTGAATGCTAAAAAAACCGATATTTAAATAGAATAATATCAGTTCTTTATTGTACACTGTATTTCTTTAATAACAAAGACATCTGATTGTTGTTCCTGTATATATTTACTTCACATCACACAATTAATACTGTTTGACATCTTATTCCATATTCGATCTGTTTTTGTTTCTTGTCAAAGAAAGCTGATTTTGCACAGGTCCTGTAAGTTAAGTCTGAGAGAAAATACAAAGCAGAGGTAAGTGTTACGAAGTATATTTTGTTGTTGTGGTTGATATTCTGTTTCGGCAGAACAGTCCTGGTTTCTGTAGAGTATATTATATATCTAACAGCTTTCGTTCCAAACACGCTCACTATCATTCCTGACACGAAGGGTTTGCCTTTGTCGGTCTGTCTGCCTGCTGGCTTGTTTGTTTGTCCATCTGCCTGCCTGCATGTCTGTCTGCCTGTCTCTGTCCGTCTCTCTGTATTTCTTTATTTCTTTCTTTCTTTCGGTCTCTCTGTTTCTTGTCTCTGTATGTCTGTTTTACTGCATTTCTGTCTGTTTGTCTGACTGTCTGTCTCCCCCCCTCTCTCTCTCTCTCCCTCTCTCTCTCTCTCTCTCTCTCTCTCCGCTCTCTCTCTCTCTCTCTCTCTCTCTCTCTCTTCTCTCTCTCCTCTCTCTCTCTCTTCTTCTTCTCTCTTCTCTCTTCTCTCTCTCTCTCTTCTTCTCTCTCTCTCTCTTCTCTTCTCTCTTCTCCTTCTCTCTTCTCTCTTCTTCCTCTCTCTCAATTCTTCTTCTTCTTCTTCTCTTCTTCTTCCATTCTTCTTCTTCATTCTTCTTCTTCTTCTTCGCAATTCTTCTTCGCAATTCTTCTTCTTCTTCTTCTCTCTCTCGCTATATGTCCTATAGATTTTGTTGTTATTTTATAATCTTCAAACATTAAAGGGGTGAAGCCTTCTCCAGGAAAGGAAGTGCAGAGCATTTGGGCCTGCAGAATGATGAAGACAAATCGACAATGATGGTAAGCCAGGTGCACAGCCATGCATCATTCAATTACAGCTCCATGAAACCTGGACTTTCCGTACCGTTCAAGTTTGTCTGCGTTTCTCTCTATCTCTGTCTGTTTCTTTGACTGTCTGTCTTCCTCTCTATCTCTGTTTCTTTGACTGTCTTATGTCTCTCTATCTCTGTGTCTCTCTCCCTCTCTCTGTCACTGTCTCTGTCTTTTTATCATACACACATACACAGACAAACACACACACACATTCACTCACATAAACATACTCTCTTCACACACTCAGACACACACACACACACACACACACACACACACAATCACTCACTCACTCACACACATTACATACTCTCTCACTCACACACACACACACACACACACACACACACACACACACACACACACACACACACATACACGCACACAATTTTCTCTAATATCCTACCACTCAGAGAAATCTGGTTCGGCCAGATGATCTATGTCACCTGAGGAGAGAAAAGAAAGCTGTCAGATAACTTGTAGAAGGCTGACAATGCGTTGATATAGTCCACATTCATCACACACTACAGGCCACCACACTAAAGCGAGCGAACTATGCCTACATTTCCTTCCTCTCTCTCTCTCTCTCTCTCTCTCTCTCTCTCTCTCTCTCTCTCTCTCTCTCTCTCTCTCCTCTCTCTCTCTCTCTTCTCTCTCTCTCTCTCTCTCTCTCTCTCTCTCTCTCTTCTCTGTTGTGTGTGTGTGTGTGTGTGTGTGTGGTGTGTGTGTGAACGGTACCTGCTCTCTTTAGGGTCAGGGAAAGTAAAGTATCGAGGGAGAGGAGAGGCACCGCCCTCAATATGCTGGCCCCTAGAGAAGTTGAGGTCACTGATGTCTCACTCCCTTACGACCACATAGGTCACCTTCACCTTTACCTTTTATCTCTTTCTCTGTCTCTGTATCTCTCTTAGTGTCTGTCTCTGTCTCTGTTTCTCGCTCTCTATCTCTCTATGTCTCTGTCTGTATGTCTCTCTCTTTGTCTCTGTCTATCTCTGTGTCTCTCTGTCTCTGTCTCTCTCTGTCTCTGTCTCTCTGTCTCTCTGTCTCTGTCTCTCACTCTCTCTCAGATACCTTTATGTCTCAAAAGCATTACTAAGCAAAAAATAGCGTCAGCAATGTTATTCAGGTTATGCATTCGCAGAAGTCGGAATGTGGCCATCTTAATGCCAGCTAAACAATCGCATACGCGACAATTCACAATTGGCGAACCTCTCAGCTTGTTGTCGAGGAATAAGACAGAAAATGTCGTGGTTGCTTTTGTTAAGTTTACCTTTTCATTCCTCAACTTCCTTCCAATTCTCTGTCTCTGCCTCTGATCCATTAGCTTATATTTTGTTTGGCTAATCCTACTCTTATGTTCCTGCAGACATCACCACTTCCCCAGAGCTCGTTCGGTTTCCATGCTTCTGTTGTTGTTGATGTTATCATTGCTACCACTATCGCCATTCTGTCTATTTATCTGTATGTTTGGGTTTTTTTCTGTATCTGCCTCTACCTCTGTCTGTGTCTGTCTGTCTCTGTATCTGCCCCTGTCAGTCAGTCAGTCAGTCAGTCAGTCTGTCTGTCTGTCTGTCTCTGTCTCCTTCTCTTTCTTTCTTCTCTCCTGTCTCTCTCTGTCTCTCTGTCTATCGCTGTCTCTCTGTCTCTGTCTCTGTCTCTCTTTCTCTTTCTGTCTCTCTCTGTCTCTGTCTGTCTCTCTGTCTGTGTCTGTCTGTCTCCCTCTTCTCTTTTATATGTTCATTAGGATTTTTTGTGATTACTGTTTTTCATTGTGCTTATGTATCTATATGTCTGTTATGTGTTTACATGGGGGGGGGGGGGTCCGGAGGCTAGATGTAAAAAAAAGTCTTGTACTCATTCTATTACCCTGAGATTTTGTTATCGTTACCATTCATCTCCTCTCTTTTGCCACCTCTTTTCGCGCTCTCTCTCTCTCTCTCTCTCTCTCTCCTCTCTCTCTCTCTCTCTCTCTCTCTCTCTCTTCTCTCTCTCTCTCTCTCTCTCTCTCTCTCTCTCTCTCTCTCTCTCATACACACACACACACAAGGAGGCAGAAAAAGAGAGAAGAGAATCAGAGACAAAGGCAGCAGAAAAAGTTAGGAATTCCATCCACTTCACACAGTTTAACAGCCCAAAACATCACATCCATGTAAATATTTCCATTCAGCTGTCCGTCACTGTCAGTGTAATTCAAGCAAACAGGAAATTGCCAATTACACTCCCAGCATGCATCACCCGTGACATTTCCGCAGCAACCCTCCCCAAACAACAACAAAAAGCCAAAGCGGAACTTCAAATAACAGCAACACACATACAAAAAATACGATATGCATAGGACTACTTGCATAAAAGCACACAGAGAAAACGAACTCCACAGAAAACAGGCGTAAAAGCCACAAACGTTCACAGTTTTCGACAAAAAAATATGTCCATTTACTTTAGATTTTCTGCAACGGGAAGTGAAATAAAGAAAAGTAATTAGGCCTACGTGTGCAAATGCCGACAGAGAGGTAGCAACTGACGAGAGAGAGAGAGAGAGAGAGAGAGGAGAGAGAGAGAGAGAGGAGAGAGAGAGAGAGAGAGAGATGGGTCATAGAAGAATAGTGTTCTAAACAACATAGAACTAATTTCTAAAACAAGTCACCAATAATGTTTGAACGCCCCTTAAAAGCTCACAACTAGCTGTGCTAATTTTTCAAAGAAGCCATCTTTGACCCCCACCCCCCCCCCTCCCCCAAAAACAAAAACAAAAATGTCGAGCACATTACCACTCCGTTTATCAAGTTTAGAATAGTAGTTGAAATCTAAAAGATTGAGATAAGCAATCAAAAACTCTTAAATTGTAACAGCACAAGACATGATGGCGAACAGATGAACAGCTATGACACGAAGTGGTTAAACATCACGTCTTTACACAATGCAAAGAGTTGGCTCCCTTTCCTTTCCTTGGTTGGACACATACTTAAACCAGAGTACTAGTACTAATAATCATACATGCAGAAATGCACTCTGCTTATATCACAGATGTAGATGGCTTTTCGAACTGCAACAGTTGAGGAGTAACGCTGTGAAATAACCACATACTTTCGCACTGACAGAAAAGTATTAGGCTTATATTTCTCAGAGGGTAAAATCACAAACATTACCGTCACTTGATTATAATATTTTGGATAAAAACAAATGTTGCTCTCAGTGTTTCATAATGAAATACAATTTCAACTGAAGGAGCAGAGGCGCAGCTGATGTCACATAAGTGACGAGCAGAGCTAGGACAGCCTCTCTTTTTTTGACATAGACAGCCACTGCCCACTCTTACCTGTCAGGGTCCCATCCCTGGGATGGGGTCTGTGGCTTAAAGGATCACCACAGATAAAGTAATAACAGGATTTACATTGGCAATGATCACTTGAGTTGTCAGAATTGAGTGAGCACGTGTATATAAGTATGTACATACGCGCGCGCAAACAGAGAAGTGTGCACATCTTCCTTTAATCAGTTTTGGCTTTCATGTGTGTCATTTCCTTTCTTTGCTACACACACACACCTGTGTGTGTATGTGTGTATGTGTGTATGTGTGTGTGTGTGTGTGTGTGTGTGATTGTGTATATGTGTGTGTGTGTGTGGGGGGGGGGGGTTACCAGACAAAACAAAAAACCCACAAGAAAGCCAAACCTGAATTAAAAGAAAATGTAGAAAGAGGATAAAGTTGATGGCGATGTTCAAGTAAAGAATGAACACAAAAATTTTAAACAAGAGGCAACGGGACTAAAGGATGGGAACTAACAAGCAATGCCATCACAGCAACATGCACAGGCTACTGAGAATTAACCAGGAGGCAACCTTTCCCAAAGCAATAACTCCACCAGTATGTACATGACAACACACCTTGCTGAAGAGTCCTGTGGACACGGCTGAACACCCCCTTCTTAAACCAGTGAATGAGTGAAGAGTGAGAAATGAAGGAGAAGGGGCGTGCCAGACAGCTGACAGCTGCTGATCCAAGACATGTAACAGAGATGATCAACGTGGCTTCCTTCGTCAGGAAAAGGTTACTGACTCTTTTTAAAAGTTGAAGAGAGAGGAGAGCAGTTTTGGGGATGTTTGGGAAAATCTTACACATTTTAAAACTGCTCAAACACAAAGAATGCATTCTGCAGATATGTACAACAGAAACATCACTATGGTTTGGTTCTCCTAAGGGCGTGAAAGGTTTGCCGGGCTGAGGGATTTGTTGTGTTATGCTGTTTTGATTTGCACATCACATCGCTCAGTGTGCTGCCTGGATATACTATGTTTGTTTTGTTCCGTCATTGAATCAGTGTGCACAGTGTATCTGTGTTGTCTTGTTTACTGTTCTATCACTTCATCTCATTGTTGGCTTACATTTTGTTTTGTTTTTACACTGACATGTTTACCAGTGCCCCTTACTTCTAAATATGATCTATGCTGCTGTCCTTTCGCCACTGTTTCTATTGCTCTCTGCTCTTATCTCCGTATCATTGTTTTTGTCTTTGCATCTGTGACTAGCTCTCTTTATCTCTTTTATCTCTCTCCGGTCATGGGTTTGGTTTGTTCAAATGTATTGGTGGGTAGTTGGTTAGCTTGTTTATTCATTTACATCTTCAGTTGTGTGTTCATTGTTTGCGTGCCTACTTATGAATATATGTATCAAATTTGTGTGCATGTATTAACGTTTCTTATTGTGTTTTGTTTCTTCCTGTTTTAATCATTATTTTCTAACTGCCCCGAACTATTTTTTTTAAACCTGCACAACGATGGTTCAATGAAAATGGCACAACGAGTTTTAAAAATGACTTTTACATTCCTACCATAGGCATAATCTACAGTCAGATTCCGGTTTTCTTTCCAGGAAGTTTGACAGGTAAAGAGATGCACGTTCTATGCTACACGTGCACATGGCATTCTGAACTCATCATTCTGGCTAACACCCCTGTTCTTCAAGTCTGGAGGTAATGTGCAGGAACACCTGCGTTGTGTCATTCTTTGTTCTGTCAATGTCTGTCTGTTTGTCTACCGTTGAATTGCCTTGTCATTCCACTTTTCCATTCCCATCAATTTGTGTCTATCTGTTTCTGCGTTTTTACTTGTAACTGTATGTAGTTGGCTGTTTCTGAAGCTACAGTGTTTTTCGGCTGTCTGTCTATGCTTGCGTTTTGCCTATTTCTTTATTTCGTCTGTCTATGTCCTTGTTTCATATTTTGTTTCTATCTTTACCTCTGACTCTCTCCGTCTCTGTCTCCCCCTCTCTCTCTCTCTCTCTCTCTCTCTCTCTCTCTCTCTCTCTCTCTCTCTCTTGACAGACAGATGGACAGACAGACAGTTAGACAAACAGAAAGGTCAAAAAAATGTGATGTTCTAAACAGCACGAAGTAGCTTTTTGAAAACTCAACTCCCGTATAATGACACCCTTTAAAAGTTCACCGCTAACTCCGCTGACTTTTCAAAGAGACCATCTTGGCCGAACACTGCCAAACACATTGTTACTATACTTATCAACTCCCAGAGCTTGCAGCAAATAATCAACAACTTTGGACTTCAAAAAAGCCTCTGAAAGCTACAAAAAAAGCTTTTCAGCTCGGGGGAGAGATAGGATGGGGGGGCAGTTTTAATACGGAAATGATCGACAGAACACATTGACAAAGTACAAATGTTGGGTTCCCTTTCGTTGATTAGATCAACTCTAAGGTTAACAGGAAATAAGGTTTTACATTAGGAAATCTTGACTTAAGCCCTTAAGATTGAGTGGGCAGAAGGTATCTCTCTTCTCTCTCTCTCTCTCTCTCTCTCTCTCTCTCTCTCTCTTCTCTCTCTCTCTCTCTCTCTCTCTGTGCGCGCGCGCGCGTGTGCGTGTGTGTATATGTGTGTGTGTTGTTCACATTCAAGCATAGGGAGAAGAAGAAGAAGGAAGAAGAGAAAAGAGGAGGAGGGGAGAGAACAACAGCAGCAGCAGCAGCAACAGCAACATCAACAATAACAAAAAAACAATAACAACAACGATTTCAAGAACAACAAGCAATTAATAAAAACAGAAACAGAGGGATTAACCGACTTTAAGAATCAACCAACCAGGTGGCAATCTTTCCAAAATGTTCATGTGACAATGACAATGAAAACAAGACAAATCATTTTATTTCGAAGATAATGAATAAGCACCAATGTGCTTTTTACATCCAGTCCCCGCCCGTAGGAAACGTCTTAATAATAAGCCCAATACCCATACACTCACACAGTAAAAACAAAGGAAAACAATTTACAAAATAAACAAATTAACAGAAACAAAACAAAATAAAAAACAAACAAACAAACAAAAAAAAAGAAGAATCATACAAAAAACAAAAGAAAGAAAAAATAAAACAACAAAGAAAGGAAAAAAGAAAAAAACCTATTAATTTATACAGTCATAAAAATGAACATCTACCTACTCATTGTAAATAAGGTACGCATAGTTTGTTACACTCAACAATAAACACTTCTTGCTGAGGAATCCTGTGGACATTACTGACCATTTCTGATTGAAATGCTGTATGCCAGTGAAGGGATGAAGAATGGAAAATCAAGGATGGTGGAGAGGGGGGTGGGGTGGGGGGGATGCCAAATGTGACCCTCCACCCCGAAATGAATCGCCTTGCGCGCGCCCGACCCACTTTTCTGCAAAGAGCCATTTTAGGCAGGTGGGGGTCAGATTGTCAATTTTGAGATTTTGATTGATTATAAAACTATAGCTATTATTCTAACATGTACTGGAATATCAAGTCGTATGTTGTTTGTTTTTGGGGGTGCTTTTAAAAACACGCTTTAAAATGCAAAACACGCTTTAAAATGCCCAAGCCCTCGTTCTGACTACCTATTATGATGCTAAACTTGTCCATTTCTCATTTCGTTGCTTTCGGCAGTATATCGTTTCAATTTGTAATAACTGTTCAAAGAATTGTCTGATTTTTAAATCTAGTGTTTTTTTTATATCGAATAGTCTTTTTTTTAGTGCAGATTAATAACACGCAAATCACTAAAAATTAACCTCTGGTGCAATGGGATGTTTTGTGGGCTCCAAATGTTGGGGCAGCTGCTGTAGAGTCCCCAATAAAACAATGTATATCAATTCTGTCCCTGACACTTGAGGTGTTTCTTTTTTCTTCTTGTTCCCGTTTTGGGGAGCCAAGTTCCAATGGTAAAATTTCTCCCTGTGGTGTGCAAACCCGTCTTGATGTAGATCAATTTGATTTTTTGGGAGATTATGCTACCACACACTCTCACACCACGCGCCCCCCGCGCTTCGCCCCCCCCCCCCCCGTCCCCCCCCCAACCCCTACTCCTTCCCCCACACACTAGCACTCCCCCTCCCCCCAACATTGTTTATATAATATGTATATATTTAAAAAAATAACAAAACCACATATATTTTATATACTATATTTATTATATTATTTAAAATAATTCATTCATTCATTTATTTTTTCATTGATTTTCGTACGCTTTATTCTTTTTTTTTCTTAAAAAAGAAGGGGCAAAAAGCAAAGACGTTCGCCTCCCAAAAAAGAAAACCAAAAGGGTTCTGGTTCTCCCCAATTTTTCTTCCCAGTTTGCAAACAAACCCGTGAATTCAAACCCTTGGGATAGATGAAAACCCGAGGCCCCCGTGCAAACGCACGCGAAATTTGGTACACTTTAAACCCAAACGGGCCCCCCCTTTGGGGAGAGGGCCAATGTGCCGGTAGGAACGAATAAGAAAATTAAGAAAATGCCACGGTCCCGGTTTGACATATTCCCAAAAGTCGGAATGCGGTTCCCTAAATGATGGGGGGGGTGGGGGGGGGGGGGAGGGGGGGGGGGGGGGAGAGGTCGCTACCAAAAAAAAAATATCCCCTTTTTGAAACCTCGGAGTCAAATCCGGAACGAAAAAAAATCTTTTTTTACACTTAAACCACACACCACACACACACACACACACACCAACACACACACAACACACACCACACACACTCACTCACACACCACGCATGCACACACACACTAACAAACGCAGGCCAGCACACACACACGCACACACACATACACACCCCCCCCCCCACCCCCACACTACAACAACCCCCCCCCCACACAAAAACCAAACACTACCACACAACACTCACACCCGCAGCACGCACACGACGCCGCAACGCACATACACAACGACGCACCCCCAAAAACCGTACCAACAACTAAAACACCACGCCCCAAAACACAATATTTGTTGATTTAAAATTTAAAAGTATGAGTGATGTCGGGAAAACTTAAACTGGTGTTTAGCCCCTTGTTTTACGTATCGGGAAACTTTGTTTTAAAGAGTAAAACAAAAAAGGAAAATAAAAACTAAAAAGGAAAAAATGAGAAAATGGGGAAGGGCCCAGACAGCCAACAGAGCAGAAGAAGAGAGAGAGAGAGAGAGAGGGAGAGAGAGAGAATCTAAACTAAACCCTGAATCGAAATGGTTAATGGTAATGGGCCCTTAGGCCACAATACCCAAATAAAGGGGGGGGGGGGGGGGGGGGGGGTAAAGGGCAGAAACAAAAAAGAAAACTTACGACAAAATACTGTCAATATAAAATCAATCTCATTTAACTCCTTTTTAAATTCCCCCCCAGGGGGGACAGTTTTTCATAATATTCATAATCTTTTCACCACTTTATAATGACTCAAATCGTCATTAAACCTTTATGAGGGTTAAGTCCCGCGTTTCATATGCACATATTTTTTTCTCCTCAAAAAAACGTCAACAATTTCATAAAACAAGGTGGTCTCAAAATTTTTTTAAACAAACTTTCTTATTCTGCAAAATTAAAAGATATATCTTTGGGTTATCTAATTTAACCCCCAAATTTTAACTCAAAAAAACCATCCCCCAAAAATTTCATTCCGTGATTAAAGGAATGGGGGGGAAGGGAAGGGGAGGAAACCTTCTAAACTCATATGATATGTCTTGCTTTCCCCTTCCAACCTTTTTAAAAGAAAAAAAAATATCATGATATCAAGAAAGTTTTAGACTATTACTGTTAAAATTTATTCATTTAATAATTTTAAGCCCCAGTGGGGGACTTTTTTACATACTTTAAATTTAAAGACTTCAAACCCCTTAAAAACTTGGGGTTTTAACCCTCGTTTATATGACACATCTTTTCCCCTCAAAAAAAACTTTTTCAAGCTTTATTCACATAGACTAGGGGTACTTACCCCCTTTTTTTTTAGCAATAACAAAAGATATCATCTTTTTATCGTATTATAACCCCAAATTTTTTTTAATCAAAAAAACCCACACAAAAAATTCATTTACCAAGTTTTTAAATGAAAAAAGGGAAAAAAAAGGGAGGAAACTATAGGGAAATGATCATGGTAATCTTGTTTCCCCTTCCAAAACTTTTTTAAAAGAAAAAATAAACAAAAGATTAAATTTTTTTACCTTTTTACAAAAGAAAATTTGAACAAGTATACGGTACACAGTCAAAAACCCGTTTCAATTTCCGTTTTTTACAATTTATATGTTTCCAAATGCCAAAAAACAAGTTTAAGCTGCCATCATTTTTAAACCAAAGTATTCTTTCCCTTTATTTGGACTGCATGGGAAAAAAATATCGTACTTATGCTGTGTTTTTTCATTTTTGGGTAAACAAAACATAAAAAGATACTTGATATTTCCCTAAGAATTTTTTCCCCTGGTCTGGTAAAGGCTGCAGCCAAAAAAGGGTGTGTTCAATCTCAACTTGATATCACAAAAAGAACCCAAATTTCTACCTGGGGAGATTTACATTCTATGTATGTAAAAATTTATTTGGAATACACCCCAAATCTTGCTGGGTACCCGAAAACGGAAGCAAAAATGTTTCCTATCATTTACATATTTTTCTCTTTCAAAAACTGTTTATAAGAAATTTTTTATTGATTCTTTCTCTTTTTTTTCCCTTTTAGCCCATTCCATTTGATAAACCAGACAAAAATCTTTGTTTAAACGCCCTAAAAAAAGTTTTAGTACTCCCCCTCCTTGCTGCAACCAAACAATGCCATAACCAGTTCGCACAGAATCTCCTCACAAATTTGTAACCCCCAACTTTTACACACTGCCAATTCAAATAACATAATTATGCTTGTGGGTAAACATCATTACCTTGAAAAAAATTTTCCCCGTATCTTATACAGCAACATATGAAATTTTATATAATGGGAATTCCCCAAAAACTCCCTAAACATCTGTTTTGTCCCCCCTGGAAAACCAAAAAACTTTTACAAGCGTTAAATGTATTTTTTTTCAAAGGTTTGTTACTTATGCCCCCCACCTCAGTGCATAAACAAAATTGGTTGGATTTTTATGTCAAAAATTTTAAAGATTTCACTTGCGGTCATTTTTTCTTATAAATTGTGGAACACTCTATGTAAATTTCAACAGCTTTCTTTCCCTTTTAAATTTTAAAAGATCCGTACCCTTTTTTTGCACTAATTTTGTGGGAAATTTAAACTAAAAAAGGTAACTGTTACTTTCTAACTCTGCCATTATAAAACCTTTTTATTCGACCCCGAACCCCCCTTTCCTAAAACCAAATTTTTTGTTTATCATTGTTTACATATAATTTCTTTTATCACAAACATAAAAGATACAATTGATTTTGGAGGACCTCTGGAGTTTTGACAGCAAAGCTCATCATTCAAACAATAGATAAGAAGTTCTGAATATTTAGACACATCTGAACACCTGTTTGCCCCTTTCCTCGATGTCATCAGCAAACCTGATTTTTTAAAGATTGAAAATAAATTTGGCTCAAAACACCCTGTTTACCCGGTTGGGCATTCAAAAAACCATAAGCGTGATTTTGACGAACACATGATAAAAGTGAATTGTAATTGCTGTAGGGGAACAAGAAACTTTCCCAAAACCTTTATTTTAAGCCGATAGAAATTTTTCTTTTGTACAAGTCAAAAACTTTTCTAAAGTCTACAAAAGGCTTATCAACTTTCCCCCCTCTTTTACCAAAAAATTTTTGAACTGAAGCTTAAAAAAGTTTGGGCACCTTAGAAAGCTTTTTTTCCGGGAAAACCTGCTTGCTTATCTGAAATTAAAAACATTAGTTCTAACCAAATATTAATTGGTATTTGTATAGAAGTGTAACACTTTGAAAATTATCTTAATAAAGATACCCCCTATAGTTGTCAAATTATTGGGGCACCTTTTTTAGATTGGAATTTTTATGCTTTAGACCCTTGTTGAGGATAAATTCCGGTTGAAAAGTTATTAAACTTTTTCCCCAACTTTCAACATTTCAGCAGAAATAGTATATTTCCAGGGTTTTCCCTTTTTAAGCTTAGAAATGCTCAATAATTTTTTTTTCATAATATTGATTTGTCATGATCAATTTCTGAAAAAATTCTAGTTCTATTTTCCCCTGCTTGGGTTTTATTTTGTTTTTTTAAAATTTTAAAAATGATTGAACGTCTCAGGTAAATTATTTTCATTATTTTTTTTCCACCACTCCCATATTTCTCAAATGTTTCCGAACTGAGGGGAATCCTTCTTTTTTTTAAAAGGGTTTTTCTGTTTGTAATTTTCTGATGCTTGTTTCTTGTCTTCAGAAAATTCTATACCCTTTTTCCCTTTCTTCTCAATTTAAACCCTTTATTTCTTCGTGCGAGATTGTTAAAGATTTTTAGTTTTTTTTTCGACTTTTTTTTTTTAAGCTGCCAAATTCCCCGCAAACCTATGACTCTCTCTTTTTCTTTGCAAAAGTCCTTTAAAATACTTGGTTGAGTCTTTCAGACATTTAAAACGCATCCCAAAAAATATCAACCAAATTTTATTAAATTTTGACTTGCTTCTTCATTTAGTTTGGATTTTCACTGTTTGCAACATTTCAAAAAATTCTTTTCTTTTCCTCTTTTCCAAAACATTTTTTTCATGGTTTTTTGCTTGGTTTTTTTTTGTTTTCTTTACATCAACTAAACCATCATTCTTATTTTTTTATTTAAGACAACAGGGAAGTGATCCGAATTGTTTAAATTTTCAACAATAGTGATATAAAATTCTGGGTACCAACAAACCAAGAAACTAAAAGTAAATTTTCCCCTGTACTTGCCCCGAGGGTGCAATAAAAAAAGCTTTCACAAAAACTATTTCGTTCGACCATTAAAAAAACACTTTAAAAAGATTGCACAAGTCAAAACAACGAGTACCAAAAGAGAGAGAGGGAGAGAGAGAGAGAGGAGAGAGAGAGAGAGGGGAGGAGAGAGAGAGAAAAGAGAGAGAGAGAGAAAAAAAAGAGAAGAGAGGAAGTGAGGGGAGGGAGAGGGAGAGAGGAGAGAGAGGAAGAGAGAGAGAGAGAAAAGAGAAAGAGAGAGGAGAAGGGAGAGAAGAGAGAGAGAAAGAGAGGAGAGAGAGGGAGAGGGGAGAGAGAGGAGAGAGAGAGGAGAGAAAAAGAGAGAGAGAGAGAGAGAAGGAGAGAGGAGAGGAGAAGGA
>CM054139.1:62583731-62586231 GCA_028751875.1 Rapana venosa | reverse complement strand
TTTTCTATCAGTTTGTCTTTGTTTATGTCTGTCTGTTGATATATCTGTGTTCTTGTTTCTCTTGGGTGTTTAACTATATATTTGTCTGTTGTGCCTGTGTACAGTTCTCCTGTTGAATTCGTTTGTAATTCTCTATACCCCAAAACGGGTGAAAGGAATTAAATCTTGAATCTTGAACATGTCTGTCTCTGTCTCGAGTCTGTTTCTGTTTCTCTATCTGTGCCTCTCTCATTCTGTCTCACTCAGACAGACGTCCTGGTGGGCAATCATACGCACGCATGCATATGCACATGTGTGAGCGCATGAATGCTCGCACACGCATATGTCGGTGGCAGGAAGAGAGAGAGACAGAGAGAGAGAGAGAGAGAGAGAGAGACAGACAGACAGACAGACAGACAGACAGACAGACAGACAGACAGACAGACAGACAGACAGACTAAAGACATAAAGTGGAAAAAGACACAATGAAGAAACAAACAAAAAGGTGATTGGTATGAAAGTAGAATAAATATGCAAAGAAAAAGAAATTTAGAGAACGAAAATGGGGTTGAGAAGGTTACAAAGAAGAAAAATAAAAACACCAAAACAACAAAAGCAACAACAAGAAAAAAGGAAGAAGAAGAAGTCTATTAGGATGATGAAGATAAAACTTTTTTTTTATACCCACATGAAGTCAAAATATAGAATCTAGCAAAACAAATCCACAACAGCAAGATACACATTTTTTTTAATCAATCAACCAGAAGGCGATATTTCCAATATAGCGCTATACAAATTCCATTTATTACTATTATTAATATTGTATGTAACGACTCAAACAGTACAACTCTGAAACCCCATATGGACACTGCCAGACAATTCAGACTGAATTAGTGTATGTGTCAGAGAAGGAACAAAGAACGGGAAACTGAGGATGAGGGGTCGGGCCAAATGTTAATTGAAAGCTGCTGACCCAAAGCCTGCAACATCAATCATAAACTGGACTCCTTGGTGAGTGAATGCATTGCTGGCTGAAGACAATTTTAATTTCCATTGAAAGCTGGGAGGAGTTGCATGGGAGGATTGGAGCATGGGTGATTTTTGTTTTGTTTTTGGGGGTGGGAGGGTGGGGCCTGCGAATCTTCTACGTTTGTAGGTTAGGGGTATGGCGATATATATTTATTTCATGTTCTTTGCTCTTGTGCCTTATTATTTATTTGTTTGTTTATTTATTTATTTATTCATACCACTTTAAGAAATTTGCAATTGTGTTATTCACTTGTGAATAGGTTTTCTCTTTTGTTATGCATATGTCTGGTTATAAAATAAAGTATGGCTTTGGATTTTACAGGTAATGTTTCAATGCTTTCCCTGCCCCATTTGTTCTCAAACGTCTGATTCTTCCTTAAACTAACTTTCCTTGGAGAAATAACAAGAAGAAAACAGCACTGACTTCATTATAACATGGGGTTGGGGAGGGTAGGAGAGGGTGCGGGATGGATGCTTCGTACACTGAAGAATGTATCAAGACCCTAGTTTTCAAGGGGGTGTGAGGTGTTTGACAGGTAAATCAATTTGTTGCTGCTGTGTTGCACGTGTACATGACAGTGTTTACTCCGTGGCCTGGTTGCCTATCTGTTTCTCTCCCTTCCCCCCTTTGCCTGGTCTGGAGGCAATGTGCACTGTGCACCTGTTTCCTCTCATCTGCTCTTCTGCTACTACGTGTGTGTCTTCTTGTTTAGCTTCTGCTTTGTTTCTTACGTTCATTTCTCATTCCGTGTTGTCTCTGTTTTTACTCTGTGATTTTTCTGTCACTATATTTCTGTCTTTGTACTATCTTCATCTCCCTCTGTTTCATTTTGGGGGGGTCTGATGCACAGACAGATAGACAGACAGACAGACAGGCAGACAGACAGACAGACAGGCAGACAGACAGACAGACAGACAGGCAGGCAGACAGATAGACCGGTAGAGACAAAAATAATTAAACTAAAAAAACCCAAGTACTTGTATTTGAGGTCTAACAGTGAAGAGAGCACGTATGGTCGTGAACATTTCGACCTTAGAAAAATATCCCTTTATAACGACAAGTAAAAAATTTAAAAAAAACAGTAATAAACTAAGCATGCAATATCTAAACACGACAACAACAAAATAATACAGAGTAGCAGACATACCGACATACAGAGAGACAGTCATCATTTATTTATTTATTTTTATGTATTTATTTTTTTATATCGAGGATAATGGAATAAGCACTTATGTCCTTTTTCACATCCAGTCCCCGTGTGTATGCGGTTTCGTAAATTTTGTCATCCGCCCCCACCGGCACACAATGGCCTACTCTTATCAAAAGCGGAACAGGATTTAACGTGTGCTTTAGATGTTCTGCGTGCGTTCGCACACGGGGCCTCGATTTATAGTCTCATACGAAAGACTTTTGGGGAGAGTGGAGTCTGCACTGATGCTAACTCCAGGGGAAGATATCCCCTTGAACGGGAATCGAACCCGGATCGTCAGA
>CM054139.1:62568731-62576231 GCA_028751875.1 Rapana venosa | reverse complement strand
CTCTCTCTCTCTTCTCTCTTCTCTCTCTCTCTCTCTCTCTCTCTATCTCTCTCTCTCTCTCTCTCTCTCTCTCTCTCTCTCTCTCTGACAATGACAAAGATGTCATCTTGTCATTGTCATTGTCTCTCTCTCTCTCACTCACTCTCTCTCTCTCTCTCTCTCTCTCTCTCTCTCTCTCCTCTCTCTCTCTCTCTCTCTCTCTCTCTCTCTCGCTCTCGCTCTCTCTAAAAATGTGTGTGACTGCTTATCTGTAACCCTTAAAACATAAAGATAATAAAAGACTAAAGATTCTCTCTCCTCCCCTCCTCTCTCTCTCTCTCTCTCTCTCTCTCCCTCCCTCTCTCTCTCTCTCTCTCTCTCTCTCTCTCTCTCTCTCTCTCTCTCTCTCTCTCTGAGTGAATGATTTTGAAATCATAAAAGTTCAATTCTCTAAATGGTATTTGGGGCCTAAAACCACTTTGAAATGTGTGTGTGGGGGGGGGGGGGTATGGCACAGTTTTCCTTGTAAAGTTTGAGATTTGCTTTTTTCTTTCTAAAATTACTGTTAAAGATGGTAAAGCATAATAACATTTTTCCATACACTATATCTTTATTTTTGCAGACTCCACTCTCCCCAAAAGTCCGTCGGATGAGACTATAAACCGAGGTCCCGTGTGTGAACGCACGCAGAACATATTGCGCACACGTTAAATCCTGTTCCGATTTTCGTAAGGGTAGGCCATTCTGTGCCGGTGGGAACAGATGACAGAATTTACAAAACCGTATACACACGGGGACTAGATGTAAAAAAGCACATAAGTGCTTATTTCATTATCCTCGATATAGAAAAAATTAAAACAACTCGTACACACACAAACACACACACACACTCACACACTCACACACGACACATACAACCCCCATCACACACACACACACACACACACACACACACACACACACACACACACACACACACACACACACACGACATATACAACCTCCCTCACTCACATACACACACAAGACACATACAACCCTCCACCCCCACACACACACACATAAACACACCCCCTCTCTCTCTTCACCACCTCTTCACCCCATCCACCCACCCCCAACACACACACACACACAAACACCCACACACTCTCTATGAAACCAACCATATGAATAACAAACAATCCGACAGGGGAAAAAATGTTGACAGAACTCTTCAAAACTTCGAGAACATCCCCCTCCAGGAAAAAGGCAGAGAAACAAGAGCTAGGCAAGCAGGACAAAGAGAGGAAAGCAAGGAGAGAGAGAGAGAGAGAGAGAGAGAGAGAGAGAGAGAGAGAGAGAGAGAGAGAGAGAGAGAGAGAGAGAGAGCGAGAGAGAGAGAGGGAGAGAGAGAGAGAGAGAGAGAGAGAGGGGGGGGGAGAGGGGGAGAGAGAGAGAGAAGCGGTGACAGAGGAAGAAATCGATACCGACAGTGGAGACTGCTGACAGCAGTGAAGGAGACAACAGCACATCGTCAGCATCCCCAATCAGAGGCATCACTGGAACCATCTTCCTTCCTTCAATCATGTGGTTTTGTTGTTCTTGGCTGTGTGTGTGGTTTAGTGTGTGTGTGTGTGTGTGTGTGTGTGTGTGTGTGTGTGTGTGTGTGTGTGTGTGTGTGTGTGTAAGGGGGAGAGGGTGGATGGAGGGGGTAGGAGGGGTGTATGTGAGGGGAAGGGAGGGTAGGTGGATGGGTGTGTGTGTGGAAGGGGGATGTGAGTGTGTGTGTGTGCATGCGTATGCGTGTGTATGATGTGTGTGTGTATGTGTGTGTATATGAGTTTCTGTGTGTGTGTGTGTGTGTGTGTGTGTGTGTGTGTGTGTGTGTGTGTGTGTGTGTGTGTGTGTAGTGGTGTAGGTGTGTGTGTGCTTGTGCGTGTGTATAGTTTTGTTTGCTGTGAGGCAAAATGTGCCGTACAGGTTTTGTGTTAAAGAATCAGTGCTGTTTTTGTTTTGCTTAGGAATGTGTGGGTGTTTTTTTTTAATGTACTAGTTATGTGTGATAGTCTATATGCTTATTATATTGTGTGGTGGAATATGTTTCTTTTGTTGTGTAGTAAAAATATGTTTAGTGCGAGTTTTGTGGGTAAGAGTGTGTGTATGCTGACTGAATTTGTTAATTCGTAAAATTCGTGGTTCTTTTGATGTGTTGCAAAATAAAATGTGCAATAAGATAAAATATTGCAATGCGGTGCAGTTTATGCTACTATCTTTGTGGTGAACTATTTGCTGTCAGGGTTGTTTATGGGGTATTTCCTGTTAATTATATGGTATATTTCCTGTTAATTATCACCCATGAAATGTGATTGCTATTCGTTAATGTTATAGGGTGTGTACTGTTATTGCTACATGGTTGAGGGCTGTTTGACTAAAGGTTTTTTCATAGATGAATACAATTTCCACCCAATGCTTCGAAATCTAACTTCATTTTCCTGGAGGCCTTGGCAGTTTCTTTACATCATTAACATACAAAAGCATGTTTATCGAGGTTTAAGTGCGGGTCTTAACGCACTTTAGACACATACGTATGCATTTCCGCGACACGTCAAACTCTGACATTAATTGCATAATCTCCAACGTGCACACCAGTCATCTGCATGCACACACACACACACACACACACACACGCGCGCGCACACACACGCACACCACACACACACACACACACACACACACACACACACACACACACACAGGAATAGAACACTGGCATGTCGTGAAGTGAAGCTTTTTTCAATACCAAAAATTAGCATTTGTCTATTCAAATGTAACATATACAAGATAACGCTAACGTTGTCCTCACACTTGGGAACAAAAGCTTAACAATTCCAACGCTAACACTTTCGTTCAGAGACTACATGAAACCCTCATTATCAAATCCCTCAACCCTTCATCGAGAATTGAATCCGCTACCTGTGACTGAAGGATCATTAAAGTTTAAGCACTGTCAGCTTACCTGCCCGTTATCACGACTGTGCTGATGCCTACCCTCTATCTTCACAGGACAAGTGCCCATTAACAGACGGGTAAATTGGCAGACGGTGCCAACTTCAAGACCATGTAGACCTCCTTCCGCCCACAAGCCATTAAGGCCAGGTCATGATGAGGCCAAAATTAATGCTATGGCCTATTAGGTAAAGTCTAGGGCAGGTTAAAGGGAAGACACGAAACGAAAGGGAAAACACAGAAAAGGGAGGCAACTAAAGCAAGGCAGACGTATGTTTATTATCGTACCTAAACCTTTGGGTAGAGCACACTTTGCTATAATTACGTCAACTTGTATTTAGAACTGATATACGCTATTACCACCTTCACCATCATAATGAATAGTAACAGCAACACCGGTAATGACAAAAACGACATAAACATAATAATGAATAGTAACAGCAACACCAGTAATGACATAAACGACATAAACATCATCCTCAACAAAACAATAACAACAACAACAACAACATATATTTTGCAGAAAGAAAGAAGTTAAGAAAAACATTGTTAGAAAACAACAAAGAATAAAAGAAAAATCAATAATGAAAAATATATCAATAAATGAGATATACCCAAATGACGAAATAAACCAAGAAATAAACAAGCAGTCCAATGAAACCACAAACCAAAACGGGAAAGTAGTCAAACAAAATCAGGAAGCAGTTATATTATTCCATTCTGATACTGTTTGATAAGGGGGGAAACACGCAGAAAGAACACGGAACAGAGACACCAGTGAGAGTTGCCGGCGTGTTTCAGTACTGGAGGTCAAGGGAGAACGTCAGGAAAAGAAACCTTGTCACGAACCAGTAGGTCAGTCAAAACCCTGAATGGTCTGTAAACATCTGACGGAAATGTGCCACCCTTCGTGTAGGCTGTGTCCTCCAATACCCTCTCTTCAGTTCGTTGTCAAGAGCTGAGACTATGGCTGTTGTTGCCCTATGACAGTAGAGAAGAATCTTGCCTGAGGGTAAAGGGAGTGCGTAAAAGGATGCAAGAAAGAAAGACTGAGCAAAAGTTTTGTGAAAAAAATTCATGTCGAGGAGTAGAAAGGAAAAGTGACAAGAAAGGATGAACAGACCTATCAGAAAACGAAAGAAATAATGTAAAAGGTTACTGACTCTGCTACTAATACCCCTGCTATCGATAATCCTCAGAAATTTCTCTAATCTCTACAAGAAGATGGTTTTATTGAATTTAAGTAATGACACCTATTTCCTTCCAGATTACCGTTCCTATCCCCAGGAAATAGCTAAGTTTTATTACAAGGCAATACACAAAAACGAATGGATCATTCTTACCATTGATACAAAACAAGAACAAGAACTTTTGTACATCAATACATACAGTAGACTTATTTTTAAAGAAAAAATGAATGGTAAGTAAGAGAGAAGGACCGAGCCAGAAGAGGAAACAGTGAGGTAGATGTGTGATATATTCATACAGGATGCAATATTTCTTTGTCTAGGACACTGTTTCTGCATAGTCTTAGGCATAATTTTGCAGTCTGCATTGACACTAATGATGCACACTCAACAGACAGATGGATATATGATTTTTGTTTCGAAAATAACCGTCGATATTAGTTTTTGATATAGTTTCTCTTATATATTGACATTAATGCACACATTGAGCCTTTAGATAAAGAGACAGATAGACAGTGGTACAGACAAGATACTTAAGACTGATATATTGAAGCATTAATGTTATAGATAGGTAAATAGAGAGGAAGGGAGACAGAAAGAGAGGCATAAAAAGTATAGACAGGTAGGTCGATAGACATAGAGACGGATGGATATCAGCCAGGCATACAGACAGTCAGACAAAAGCAGACAGACAGGCTTGCTACCCCTGACTATGCAGGCAAGCAAGCAGACAAGCCAGACACACAAAGCAGAGACAAACAACTGATGATATAACCACTGCTGTTATGCTTGCTGCCATTGTTGTTGTTGTTGCTATCAGTGATATAGTTGTCGTTGAGACTGATCTTGTTTCCTTATCTACAGTTGTTGTTACTCACCTTGCGTGTGGGGGGGGTGAACAGATCCGAGGTCCCTGACGAGGTAGGTTTTAGTGCTCTGCAGATTTTTCCCCCACTCTGCAAATCACAAGCCACGAAATTACACAGCTACTATAGAGTTTCATATTATTTAAGACATATAAACAGTTTTTTTCTCCTAAAGAAAGGATGGGATTTTCAGTCTGTTTAACTTATGTTTTTGTTGCGTTTCTTGTTTGGTGAAGAGTGCAGCGAAAAACTAAAAAAAACTGTCATGGTGGAAAACCTAAAGAGAAATACTAGAAGTAAGCAGGCAATGAGACACACAGACAAAAAGTAGTAGAAACAAACAAACGCAAAAGGGATAAGTGGCTAGCCATATAAACAAACAAATAGAGCAGAAATGCACAGAGAGAGAGAGAGAGGGAGAGAGAGAGAGAGAGAGAAGAGAGAGAGAAGAAGAGAGAGAGAGAGAGAGAGAGAGAGAGAGAGAGAGAGAAAGAGAGAGAGGACCCACACAGTCAAAAGTAGGCAGGTTTTATTGATAACTATATTATGCATTATTATACATGTTCATATTGAGACGCAAAGAATCAAATGCAATTATGCACGCGCGTGCGTGAGTGTGTATATGTGTTCGTGCGCGCACGCGCAGCTATGTGTGTGTGTGTGAGTGCGCGCGCACGTGTGCGTGTTTGTACGTGCATGACCTAGTGACCTAAAACAGGACATAACAGGTTAAGCAAAACGCATTAACTCAAACCATTCAGTCATCAGATGACCAGTCCGTTCTGGTGGTCAGAAACCGTAAACCTTTCACTTTTCACCAGCAAACCATCTCTTTTTTTTTGTCCCACATGTCTGGACAGGAAGTGGACGGGACACCAAGCTTCCGGCCTCGTTAGCCGCCATCTTGCCTCGCTGGCAGAGATACATTTACCTCCCCTTCACTCGGAAAGAAAAGAATCCTTGATCCTGTTCTTTGTTGTTGTTGTTTTTTAGTGTGGTTTCTTCGGGGTAGTGATAAATTGGTTTGTTTTGTTTGTGTTTACCTACATATGTTGTGGTTTAAAACCTCAGAAATGAAACGATGTGGATTAATGTGCATTTATGAGCATAAAATATCTCAGTTAATGCACAAAGTTTTGTTCAACAACAACAACAAAAACAACCAGGAAAGCAATTTTGGGGGTTTCACTTTAATGAGGGTTCTTCACATGAACTGTTTACATGAACAGTGTAGAAAGTTTACATTCCTGTCATTTTGGCTTTCGTATGGTTTGTGGTTTGTATTTAAAGAGGGGTTGTGTGTGTTCTTCTTGTGCTTTCCTGGTGCTTAATCACCAGTGTCTTTGTCCTGTTCTTATCATGCATCCTCCGAGTCTTCGGTTTGTCTTCTCCTCCCACTCTTGTTGCTGTTGTTGTTGTTGTTTATGCTGTTGTTTTTGTTGTTGTTGTTGGCGTCGTTGTCATGCGCACACAAACACACGCGCGCGCACACACACGCACAATATTACACAAACAAACACACGCGCGCGCGCACATACAACATTACACACACTCACGATCAATCAATCAATCAATCAATCTTCAAATTCTTCTTCAAATTCTTCAAATTTTTCCTTTTCAAATTCTTCTTCTTCTTCTTCTTCTTCTTCTTCTTCTTCTTCTTCTTCTTCTTCTTCTTCTTCTTCTTCTTCTTTCTTTCTTCTTCTTCTTCTTTCCAAATATCTCTCCTTTCCGTTTTTACTCTCTGCTCTTTGCTTCTTTTCTCTCATTTTCTCTTTTCTACCAGCTGAAGTTTCCCCATCTAGATACTGAATAACACATATATACACACATACACACACAATAAAAGAATACAAAGAATAAAATAAAAATAGATAGATAAATAAATAACACACACGCATGAACACACACACACAAACTTTGTGATTGTCTAATATCACTTAAAGTGTAAAGCCTTAGAGCGAAGAACGAAAAACAACACACTTTGTAGAGAAAAGCAGTTTAGAAAAACAACAACAACAACAGAATATCACAGACAACCAAACGAGCAAAGTAAACAACAAATAATCTAAAAAAGCACGCACGCAAAGTGATCGAGACATTTTTTAAAAGATTGGGTCATGCTCGATAGATTGTTTCAGTTTCTTTGTTTATTCGTTTTCCTCTTTGTTTCTTTGCTTCCTTATTTGCGTTTTTTCTTTGTATTGTTTTGTTTTGTGTATCTGTAATGATTTGTCTGTTTTTTAAAAGTAGAAAGCTAACAAAACGTGATTAAGGACAAATGATACAGATTTTAGTGAAATAAAGAAAAGAAAAGAAAGACAGACAGACAGAAAGAAGAAAAGAAAGAAAGAAGGAAAGAAAGAAACACAGATAGAGAGAGAGAGAGATAGAGAGAGAGAGAGAGAGAGAGAGAGAGAGAGAGAGAGAGAGAGAGAGAGAGAGAGAGAGAGAGAGAGAGAGAGAGAGAATAGAAAGGGAAA
>CM054139.1:62556231-62563731 GCA_028751875.1 Rapana venosa | reverse complement strand
TTGTCTCTGTCTCTGTCTTGCTCTCTTTCTTCTTTGTCTCTTGCTCTCTTTCTTTCTCTTTCTTTCTCATTTTCATTTGATACGTTACAGAAATGGATGGAAGAACAATTATAATATGTGTTTTTTCTAACCATGTTTCAGGATGAAAGCTTAACAACATATCATAAATGTAAGTTTGAAGAGTATGTCAGACATGTGTGTGTGTATGTGTGTGTTTATGTGTGTGTGTGTTTATGTGTGTGTATGAGACAGACAGAGGAGAGAGAGAGAGAGAGAGAGAGAGAGAGAGAGAGAGAGAGAGAGAGAGAGAGAGAGAGAGAGAGAGAAGAGAGAAAGACAGAGGGACAAAGAGCGCACATACATATATGCTTGCGTGCTTATGTCGCTTCTAGTGCACGCTTACATACTAGTGCACACATGTGTGTATGCGCACGCGCGCCTCTGTGTGTGTGTGTATGTGCGCACGCGTCTGTGTATGTTGTTTACACACGACCCAGTGACCTATAAAAAGGAGAAGAAGAAATAAAAAAGATAAGCCAGAGTCATTAACTGCAGGCATTCAGTCATCAGATGACCAGTTAGTTTCAGTGTCCAGCACTGGTAAACCTTTCACCTTTCAGCAGCAGTCAATCAGTTTTTCTCACGTCTGGACAGGAAGTGGACCAGACACCCAGCATCCGGCTTCGTTAGCCGCCATCTTGCCTCGCTGACAGAGAGACAATTACCTCCCTTTCACTTTTCGACACAGATCTCGGCGTTCAATGGGTTTTGTGGATGTACGGTTTTGTTTGGGATAATCAGCGTGGCATTGTGTGTCGTTTATTGGAAAGTGGAAGATGTAAGTGGATGGGTAGTGAGGGATAAAATCAATGTTTTTCTTCTGTTATCATTTATTTCTTTTTAGTTTTGGTATATTTCCAGGTTATTGGAATAAGCACTGGTGTGCTTTTCTTTTTCCATTCAGTCTCCATGTGGGTACGGTTTTGTAAATGTTATCAACTGTTTTCTCACCGGAACACAACGGCTTATTCTTCCGAAAAGCAGACTGTTCTGTGTGCGTTTACCCATGGGACCTCAGTTTATAGTCTCCTGCAAATGACTTCGGGAGAGGGGGGGTGGGGTGAGGGGAGAGTGTAGTTGTCACTGATGTTAAGTCCAGAGGGAAAAAAATCCTTGAACGGGGTTCGAACCTGGGTCGGCAGATGGTTAGCACAATGTGCATCACTTAAACCCACCAGGCTATTCCTTCCCCAATGTTAGGAAATGTGTGGGGAAAGATCAAAGAAACGTATTTGGTTCTGCTTAAAAGACCTTTTTCCACAAACGTTGTTATACAGGATACTGTGGACGGTGTCTTGTAGTTGCACGTTCTCTGTGTTTGGATAGGTTTAGCACTTGTTACTTTAACCTCATTAAGCCTCTAGCTTTTGTTTTTTGGTTTGCATTTTGTTTGTTTGTTTCGTTTTTGTTTTTGTTTCTTGGCTGGAACCCTGAGTGGTAAAGCTGAAATAATCTTTTTCAGTAGGGTCATAACGCTACTAATCATGCAAGCTACGATGTGGTGGATTAGGTCATAATAATCACACAGTGACTAATCCTTTTTGTGAGACGAGGCTTCATTTTGCAAGATGTAAATATTATTGGCAACACCAGTCCATACACATATCATACTTATTCTTAGATTTGTCTGTAGGTGTGATTGACGTGTGACGGTTGTGCAAAAAACAAAGTTTCCAAATTGCTCACAGACATCGATCCCACTTCACAACATCCCACACACAACAAGCCCTTAAGCTCAAGACACACAGAGAAAGGCCTGAACAGACAGGACAGAAGACGAAATCAGGAGAGAAGCAGTGACAGAGGAAGACAGGGGGTCCTGGGGAGAAATCGATACCGACAGTGAAGACTGCTGACAGCACTGAAGGAGACAGCACATCGTCAGCATCCCCAATCAGGTGTCACTAGAACCATCTTCCTTCAATCACACTTCCCGCTGTTTTGTTTTTTGCCTGTGTGGTGCAATGTATCTTTTTCTGGTCACTATATTCAAGACTCCAGGACCCTCTTTCACTGGCTGTTGGTGAATTTCTGCTCTGTCTGAGATTTTTTGGGAAGGACTGAAATATGAGACTATGTTGCGAGCTGTAATTATGAAGTGAAATTCAGAAAACAAGTTCTTAGCCATCACATACATGGTGTTACACTTGTCTATAGGTGTGTTTGTAGAGTGACAATTTTGCTAAAACAAAGTGTTCAAATTGCTCACAGATATTGCTACCACTTCACAACACCCCACACACAACAAGCCCTTAAGCTCAAGACACACAGAGAAAGGGCTGAATAGACAGAACAGAAGACGAAATCAGGAAAGAAGCAGTGACAGAGGAAGACAGGGATGTCCTGAGGAGAAATCGATACCGACAGTGAAGACTGCTGACAGCACTGAAGGAGACGACAGCACATCGTCAGCATCCCCAATCAGAGGCATCACTGGAACCATCTTCCTTCAATCCCACCTCCAGCTGGTTTATTTTTTGCCTGTGTGGTGCAAGGTGTCTTTTTCTGTACACTATATTCAAGACTCCATGACCCTCTGTTCACTGGCTGTTGGTGAATTTCTGCTCTGTCTGGGATATTTTGGATAGTAAGGACTGAAATATGATACTATGTTGCAAGCTGTAAGCATGAAGTGATATTCAGAAAACAAGTCCATAGCCATCACATACATGTTGTTACACTTGTCTATAGGTGTGTTTGTAGAGTGACAATTTTGCAAAAAACAAAGTTTCAAAATTGCTCACAGACATCGATCCCACTTCACAACATCCCACACACAACAAGCCCTTAAGCTCAAGACACACAGAGAAAGGCCTGAACAGGCAGGACAGAAGACGAAATCAGGAGAGAAGCAGTGACAGAGGAAGACAGGGATGTCCTGAGGAGAAATCGATACCGACAGTGAAGACTGCTGACAGCACTGAAGGAGACGACAGCACATGACCAGCATCCCCAATCAGGTGTCACTAGAACCATCCTCCTTCAATCCCACGACCAGCTGTTTTGTTTTTTGCCTGTGTGGTGCAATGTGTCCTTCCCTACACATCATCTTCCCCCAGACTCCACACCTTCTTTTTCACTGACTGTTGGTGAATTCCTGCTCTGTCCATGATATTTTGAGAAGTGAGGACTGGAATGGGAGACTATGAAGTGACAAGCTATTAAAAGTTCAATAAGTATACTATTTTTTGTTCTTTTTCTGTGTTTTGATGTTTCATTGGGTTTTTATGGGGATGGGGTCTTTTTCCGTCTGTGTCTATTTATCTCACTCTGTTCAATCAGTACTTTAGAAAGTACATGACTTACTTTTTCTGCACCTTATTTTTTTCTGAACTTTCGTCGACATATCAGTTAATGTCTGTGTTACTAAATGAAGGCAACAGTCTTAGGTTTTCTGTCTGTATTTATGTTTCTTTTCTGTCTCTTTCTTATTTTTGTTTGATATAACGCCTGTTGTTTTTCCATTTCTTGCTTTTAAAGCTGTCCTTTTGTTAAAGAAAGAGAGAAGAGGACACAGACTAGGTTTTCTTTCCTTGGTGTTTCTGATCAGCTTCTATCGTTAGTTTACTTTTAATGACGAAGTCCACTGTAATCCTTAGTGCTTCAATCCGATTCCACTGCTTCACTGGCAAGTCTAGGTAGTTGTTTTTATTTGTTTTGTTTTTTTTAAATTTATTTATGCATTTAGTTATCTGTTTATTCATTTATACCGCTTTAAGTCACGGCAGATTTCTCTGCGTGAAATTCGGGCTCCACTTCCGGGGGGAGAGCGCGTCGCCGCAAGAGCAGCGCCACCCGTTATTTTGTTGTTGTTTTTTCTTATCTTCAGCTGTATTTTTTTCTCTGTCAGAGTGGCTTTTTCCTACATAATTTTGCCAGGGACAACTCTCTTGTTGCCGTGGGTTCTTTTAAGTGCGCTAAATATTATCATGTGTAACAAACAGGACCTCGGTTTATGGTCTCATCCAAAAGACTAGCACCTAGACTACCACCCATGGTCTAATGGACGGGGGGGGGGGGGAGGTGAATATGGGCCCAAACAGTGATCAAACCACCGCGCACTTCCAAATCGGACTTTTCACTATCTAGGCTTGTGCGTTACCTGTAGACCACCGATCCACCATATTATGCAATGGAGGCATTAGGCGGGTGTACAGTAACATCGACAACTGCAATAATATTGCGTCGGTGGGGAATTGTAAGCCTCGCAGAGTACAGAAAAGCGGGACAGTGGCGTTGCTATGACACGCTAGTCAGGAAAGATGAGTTTGAAAAGTTTTTACATGGCCATGTTTAGCACAACAGAATGTTAACTACCAAAGCTTTTTGTTTTTTACAAGATTCAGCGCTATATAAATTCCATATATTATTATTATTATTATTATTATTTTGTCTTTGTTTTATCAAAGATGATGCTACTGTAAATAAATTGCAAAAGTGTTATTCATGAAATAAGTTGAAAGAGAGAGAGGGAGACAGAGAGACACACAGAGAGACACAGAGAGACACAGAGACACAGACAGTCACAGAGACACAGAGATAGAGAGACAGATATAGATAGATAGAGAGAGAGAGCCTGTGATGTAGCTGATATCCCGAAACGATCACCGCAGATGGAACATACCAAATTAATGGGCAGAGATAACTCTGTGACAAACGCACAACATTGTCTTACCACTCTAGCTATTTCCAAGAAAGCATTTGGAAGGATTTCGTCTACTTCGCCTATACAATAGCACATAGAGCATGTTGCTTTTGTTATTGGTTCTTGTGAATTCATCCCAAAGAGCTTGCAGGACTTATTTCCTGGAGATGCGTGCAACGTTCTTTGGGGTTTTGTGTGTGTCGTTTGTTTTTGTGCGTGCGGTTTTGTGTTGTTTTTTTGTTTAGCCAAAATGTTTCTATAATTTCGTTTCATTTATCAACGCGTATAATTTCATCATTTTATCTTCTTTTTTTTTCTTTCTTTTTTTTTGGGGGGGGGGGGGGTATGTTGTTGTACTTGTCTCCGAGCCTCTTTGTTCGTTCTTTTTCCTTAAGCATTCCTTGTTTATTTTGTTTTAAGTACTACTTTCTTCCATCCTTCCTTCCTTTCTTTCTTCCTTTTTTTCCTACCTACTTTTTTTCTTAGGCTTGATAGTTTATGTTTTCGTGTAAAACGATCTTCTTTCGTATATATTTCCATCACATTTTTTTCGGTATATTCTTTTTTTTAATTTCTTTTCTTCTTTGCTTCTTTCTTTCATTATTGCTCGTGCTTTTCATTTTCTGTTGTTATGTTAAAGTTCCTTGTTTGCTATGTGTTTTCTTTGAGCATACTTTCTTTTTCTTTCGTTCTTTCGTTCGTTCGTTCTTTCTTTCTTTCTTTCATTCATTCTTTCTTTCTTTCTTTCTTTCTTTCTTTCTTTTTTCATTCTTTCTTTTTGTCTTTTTTCATTCTTTCTTTCCTTCTGAATTTCTGAATTTCTGAATTTCTGAATGTCTTCTTTCATTCTTTCTTTCTGTCTCTCTTATTTTCTTTCTTTCTTCCTTTCCTTCTTTTCTTTCTTTCTTTCTTTCTGAATTTATGAATTTCTTTCGTTCTGAATTTCTTTCTTTCTTTCTTTCTTTTTCCTTCCTTCCTTCTTTCCTCTGAATTTCTTTCTTTCTTTTTTGCTTTTCTCATGCTTTTAATTTTCTGTTGTTCTGTTGAAAGGTCCTCTTTGATTTGTGTTTTCATTGCGCATGCTTTCTTTCTTTCTTTTCTCTTTTCTTCTTTTATATCTTTTTCTTTTCTTTCTCTTTTCTTTCTTCCTTCCTTCCTTCCTCTGAATTTCTTTCTCCCTTTCTTTCTTTTTTGGCTGCTTTTAATTTTCTTTTGTCCTGTTAAAAGTTTTGTCTTTGATTTTTGTTTTCTTTGCGTGTGCTTTCTTTCTTTCTTTTATTCCGTCTTTCTTTCATTCTTTTTTCTTTCTTTATTTCTTTATTTCCTAGCTATTTTCTTTGTTAAAATGTCACCCTGTTTGTCGTTTTTGTTGTTGTTTTTTTTGCTGTTTCGGATTGACTTTCCTGCATTGTACACTAAAAAACTTATCGATTTTTTTTCTAAAAGTTCTCAGATAATCTCTCTCTCTCTCTCTTTCTCTCTCCCTCTGTCTTTGTTTCTCTCTCTCTCTATCTGTCTCTGTCTCTGTGTGTCTACCTGTCTGTCTGTCTCTCTGTCTCTCTCTGTGTCTCTCTCTGTGTCTCTCTCAGTCTCTCCCTCCCTCTGTCTCTCTCTCTCCCTCTGTCTCTGTCTATCTCTCTGTGTCTCTCTCTTTCTCTGTCTGTCTCTCTGCATGACTGTCGGTCTGTCTGTCTGTTTGACTATCTCTCATTATCTGTCTGTCTTTCTGTCTCTCTGTTTGTCGGTCTCTCTCTCTCTCTCTCTCTCTCTCTCTCTCTCTCTCTCTCTCTCTCTCTCTCTCTCTCTCTCTCTCTCTCTCTCTCTCTCTCCCAACTGGCTTGTTGGCATGTCAAGACCATTCCTGTTTTCTTCTATTATGCAATCACAGAAGGGGTGGATGAAGGAGAAAATGGGAAGGGAAGATGGAGGAAAAAGAAGGGGGAGATTATAGGAGAGAGACAGCGTGCATGAATGACAGATGGCGAGAAATTTACAGAGGGAGAGACGAGGAGAGAGAGAGAGAGAGAGAGAGAGAGAGAGAGAGTGGGGAGTGAGAGGGAGAGCTCAGATACCAGGGAGAGAGAGAGAGGACAGAGAGATAGATAGACAGAGAGAAACAGAGAGAGGAGAGACACACAGAGAGACAGAGAGAGAAGAAGAAGAAAGAAAGTATGAAAGAAAGAGAGAGAGAGAGAGAGAGAGAGAGAGAGAGAGAGCGACAGACAGACAGACAGATAGACAGACAGATAATACGAGAGACAGACAGACCGACCGACCGTCAGACAGACAGACAGACAGACAGAAAGACAGAAAGAAAGACAGAAAGAAAGACAGACAGAGAGACAGAAAGAAAGAAAGAAAGACAGACAGACAGACAGACAGACAGACAGACAGGAAAAAAAGAAAGACAGACAGACAGACAGAAAGGCAGGAACAAAAGAATGTAGACTACTAGAGTCTGCAAAAGGTAAAAGACAGTAGAGAAGTACAGGGCACATCGTGGCCATGTTTGTGTGAAAGCTCTGACAGACAGACTGACAGACAGGCAGGCAGGCAGAAAGACAGGCAGACACACAGACAGACAGACACATAGACTGACAGACAGACACACACACAGACACACACACACAGACAGAACATCTTGCGCACACGTTAACACCCGTTCCGCTTTTCGGAAGAGTGGGCCATTGTGTGCCGGTGGGAACGGTTGACAAAATTGACAAAACTGCATACACACGGGGACTAGATGGAAAAAAAATCACATGAGTGCATATTCAATTATCCTCGAAATAACA
>CM054139.1:62546231-62553731 GCA_028751875.1 Rapana venosa | reverse complement strand
TCTCTCTCTCTCTCTCTCTCTCTCTCTCTTAAATCATGGTTAGAAATAGTTTACATATTTTTATTCTCGTAAATGACAATATACGTATTATCTGAGAACACCTTTTCAGACAGAAATACATCGGTTGACCATACTCTTTTTTTCTTGCTAGTATTTACAAAATCATTGAATGCATTATTATAAATATTATAACATATCGCTTTCTGTCATTTAAAGAAACATTTCGAATCCATGAATAGAACATAATGTCGTCAGTGTTGTGTCTAACTATTATCGGGGAAAACGCAATGGCGGTATCAGAAGTATATTTCTCTTAATGAAGTGAGAGTTATGGTGTGGAGGTTCACTTTCTGTCACTTGTCCAACCCGACAAAAATGGGGGTGTATGTTTGCTCTCTGTCTGTTTCCTTGCGTTTCAGTGAGTTAGGAATGAGTTAGGGGGACAGGATAGCACAGTAGTTAAAACATTGCGCACGCTGTCTGATGACCCGGGTTCGAATCCCGTTCAAGGAGATTTTTTCCCCTGGAGTTAACATTAGTGCAGACTCCACTCTACCTAAAAGTCCTTCGGATGAGACTATAAACCGAGGCCCCGTGTGCGAACGCACTCAGAACATCTTGCACACACGTTTAATCCTGTTCCACTTTTCGAAAGACTAGACCATTGTGTGCTGGTGGAAACAGATGACAAAATGTACAAAACCGCATACACACGGGTACTGCTGTAAAAAACACATGAATGCTTATTCCAGTATCCTCGATATAAAAGATTTTTTTTAATGTTATTGTCAATGATTGACATGGTGTTTCGCTGTCTCTTTGTGCTTTAAAGTTGTTTCGTAATTGTGTCATTGCAGTCATGTTCATGGTGGGTACGGTAAAAGCCTTCAGAACAAAGGCAAACAGTTGCACTGTGCTTGGCAGTTAAAAGTTTAAGCGACTACACTGATTACAGTGTTCACAGATGATTGTCATCTATTTCATGAATGTCAATGACAGCCATAGTGCCGTGTTGTCTGTTTATGCCCGAAGAGTGTTTCGTAGTCTGGTCGGGCTTTTTTGTTTCATGTTAGAAATCATTATAGACGCACGAAGAAAGCTAATAAGTTCGCAATATTCGGCCAGGTGTTTTGTGCAGTACAAAGTTCATTATTGTACTATGTACAGAGAATATTGGTATTCAACCTTAGGAGACAGTTCATTTTAAGACAGGATAATTATATATGCCACTTATTTATGCATGCAAAGTTGTGTGTAAATCGTATTACTTTGACTCTTTTCAATAACCTTTGCATGTGAATACCTGGCAAGTACAGCTATGAAAACTGATATGTTGTAAAGGCGATATATATATATATATATATATATATATGCATATACATATATTATGTAGATTATAGATATATATAATTTGTTTATCCAGCCGTTCGATAAACACAAATGCAGCAAGGCAACTATGCTATAATTATGTTTCATGACTAATACAGGGTTTTGATAAAGCCATCAATGCTATGCCGTGAAATCTGGGGTTCTCTAACTAAATACATGGTGAGCAGTGACAGCGTGTGTTTAGCTCTCTCCGGTTCTCTCCGGTTCTGGCAGGTGATGTGTGAATGCTGAGAAGAAAACTGGGTGGGATGCTCTGTGGCAGCACTGAAGCAGCCTGTTATTCTCTGTCATAGAGGATTCTTCATTCCCCATATGATCGACTGCTATTCGTTATATGCACCATTGAACTATTTATTTATTATTTATTCATTTAGCTAGTTAGTTAGTTAGTTAGTTAGTAGTTAGTTAGTTAGTTAGTTAGTTAGTTAGTTAGTTATACCACTTTAAGTCACAGCAGATTTCTCTGCGTGAAATTCGGGCTGCTATCCCCGGGGAGAGCGCGTCGCCACAAGAGCAGCGCCACCCAATTTTTTTTTCTTTTTCCTGTCTGCAGTTGTATTTTTTCATTATTAAAGTGGCTGTTTTTTCCAGATTTTTTTCCAGGGACAACTCTCTTGTTGCCGTGGATTCTTTTACGCGCGCTGAATAATTACGTGTAACATACGGGACCTCGGTTCATCGCCTCATCCGAAAGACTAGCGCCCAGACCACCACTCATGGTCTAATGGATGAAGGGGGGGGGAAGTTTCGGGCCCAAACGGGATTCGAACCACCGCACACTTCCGACCCGGACTTTTCGCTTTCTAGACAGGCGCGTTACCTCTAGACCACGGATCCACCAGGTAAAGTCTACATACAAGTCCGCCTGTCTCGTTCTTCTTAGCTCTCCAGAGGTTTCGGTAATTGCCGCAACGTCTCCTTGTAATCAGCCCAATGGCTATGTCTGGCACTGCCCATCACTAGTAGCACTGGCACCAGGCACTATCGCAGTCCCTTCCTTCCTTCCTTCCTTCTTTCCTTCCTTCCTTCCTTCATTCCTCTGCCCATCGATCAGCCTTCTGCTATGTGTGTGTGTGTGTGTTTGTGTGTGTGTGTGTGTGTGTGTGTGTGTGTGTGTGTGGTGATCAAATCGTCCTCTCTGAAGATTCAGGCCTAGCCTACTCTGCTACGCTGACAGAACAGATGAGGATGAATGTGAGGAGTGTGGTGTGTTGTACGTGTGGGGTGTGGGCGTGTGTGTAGGAGGTTGAGGGGTATAAGTGGGTGGGGAGAGGGCTTTGTGTGAAGGGGGGAGGGTGTGTGTGTGAGTGGGGATAGGGATGAGGGACGGAGTGGGGGGGGGGGGGGGGCGGTAAATGCGTGTAGGGGGTATGTTTGTGAAGGGTGGGATGGGACAATGTGTATATTGGGGTGTATATGTGTGTGTGTGGGGGGGGGGGGGAGTGGCGAGGGGGGGGGGAGGAGGGAGTGTATGTGTGTGTGGTTGTTTGTGTGTGGGTGTGTGTTTGTTGTTGTGTGTGTGTGCATGTGTGCGTGTGTGTGATAGATAGATAGATAGATAGATAGACCGACAGACAGACAGAGAGACAGATAAATAGATAGATAGATAGATAGATAGATAGATAGATAGATAGATAGATAGATAGATAGATAGATAGATAGATAGATGATAGATAGATAGAGAGACCGGCAGACAGACATACTTTCAATACACCGACTTGTACATGACAACATTACTTACCATATTGATCATTTTCGAACAAAGAAAAAGAGACTAATACCAATTGGTGTACAAGCAAGCATAGAAAGACAGACGGACAGACCTGAAAACTCAGCAGAGAAGTATAGAGATAGACAGACAGAAGCAAAGGTTTTTAGAAGCATAATGTACGAAAACGCAATTTTTCTCTAAAAACGCTGAAAGCTGATGCAGTTACTATGTACAAATTACAGTTTTTGTAATGAACTTAATGGAAGACGTGGCGCATTTCGTACTGACCACAAACCTCCATTTACCATTCGTTCTTTCAGCATGTAGTGGCCGTAAAGCTGAACTGAATTAGCAAATAGAATAAAATGGGGAATAGTTAGAATCAAAGAGAGAGGCAGTGACAGAAACCAACTCTATCCATCCATAAAGTTAACGTTGTGTTTTAACAAAATTGTATTTCTTTTGTATTCCTTTAGAAAACAAAAAACAACTTAGCATCAACAGATAAAACGTTGGCGATTGGGACGGGTAGCGCAGTGGTCGGAGCACTCGCTTTCCCCCAGCCAAGGTTAAGCAGCATCCAGCGTGGTACCAGTTGGATGGGTGGCCGTTTGCGCGCCTTGGCTCTATTACAGTCCCCCAGTTCACCCAGCTGTAAATGGGTACCTGCCTCTTTAGGGTCAGGGAAGGAAAGACAGCAAGAGAGAGGAGATGGGCGCCGATTTCAATATGCTGGCCCGCACAGAAGTGAGATCTCTGACGCTTCGCTTCTCTACGACCTTAGAGGTTATGGGACACCTTTACTTTGCTTTTAATAAGTATAACCTTAAGAATACTTTAAAATATAAGTGCACAAAAATGATCTTCATATAAAAAACATTGTATCAAATTGATGTAATTCGTGATACAGCAGAACAACCTGTTCTGTGTTTCAAAAGAGTAGACCATTTGTGCCGGTTGGAACAGATAACTTTTTTTTATCAAAACAGCATGCACATGGAGACTAGATGTCAAAAAAGCACATAAGTGCTTGGTCCATTACCCTTGAAATAGACAAATAAATAAATATAGTGAGATAGATAAAAAAAACCTAACCTCAACAATATTCCCTCAAACATACAATATATCATGGTAAACATGTTCATCAAAACGGTTGTGGCAAAATATTCTACCCTGAAACCCTTCAAGTCCTTCCTTCCCCTTCCAATTAAGGCATCCTGGGTATCTCTAATGACGCCAACGTCTCCCTGTTATCACTGTACTGGTAATGTCTGGCACCTCCTCACAGTTTCTGCAGTCCCTTCCTCATTCCATCCATCACGTCTTCTTGTCAGGTATCTGACTGAACCATCTTGAAGCTTTTTGCAGCTAAGCTAGCTGACAGAAATAGATGGAAAAAAGAGAGAGAAGAACACACACGGGAAGAATGATGTGGGTGTGTGTGTGTGCGTCCGTGTGTGTGTGTGTGTGTGTGTGTGTGTGTGTGTGTATGTGTGTGTGTCTGTGTCTGTGTGTCTCTGTCTGTGTCTGTGTGTGAGTGCGTGCGTTCATAGTTTCTATCATAAACACAAATGTGTACATGCATGTGTTCTCATTAAGGCGACTTGTGATAGCCACACCTTCCAGAAGAGTCATCGATCAGTCTGGATCTCTGACCTGATTGTCATTGCCACCACTGTGAGTCAGTAGACATTACCCTGCATATACATATACTGATAGTGAAGCAGACAGAACCCGTACTGCTATGCATCACTAAGGTGACCCCGCAGTGTTGCAGGGTTTCTTCCCATGATGACCGAATACTCACAGTTCCCCATGGATTGCTGATTTCTAACTGTGCAACACAACGAATAATTATAAACACTGCTGCGTGTTATGACTAGAATGAGTTGCAGGACAGTGACAGGTTTGATACATCACAGAAATTTGCACAGAGTACAATGCATATTTTGAAAAAAAGAGCCAGCAAAACAGGGTATGGCAAATGAGTTTGAAGTTAATCAGCTGGTGGTCGATTGAAAGTATACTTTTTCTTTGTTTGCGAAAATAAAACAAAAACTGAGTTGTTTTAGTCCCAACTCAGTCTTTTAAAATACTATCATCTGGCTAGTTGTGTGGCTGTTAGCAAGTAAATTCTGCCAGCATCCTTTGTTTCTTCCACACTGGTTCTAAAACACATTATCAAGTCAGATCAAGTCAGTTCAAGTAAAAGACACTGTAATCATTCTATTAAAAAGGCAATCCATTGAAAATGGATCCCAGCAACGGGGTACACTTTACCTTTTGAGGTGGACCGATCCTCCAAATCACCTAGTAATGAATAGACATTAAAGAGAGGAGAGAACTAAAGGCACGGATGCTTTCCTCTTTGTGCTCAGCTGACCGCTGTGTGGCCAGATCCTCTTCCCACTCCCGCCCCCTCCTGTCTCGTAGATCCCCAGGGGGAGTTTTCTATCACAGTGGCGTGTGTCTGCCTGTGATCCCTCTGCCGCCTCTGTCTGCCACCTCCTGCCAGTTCTTGCTGGCCTTCCTCTGTCCTGTCTGTCACGTTTGTCTCTTTCAAATCTGTCCGAACCATCTTGTGTGAGTCTTTTCTTGGAGCTGTTCTTGCAGAGAGAGAGAGAGAGAGGAGAGAGAGAGAGAGAGAGAGAGAGAGAGAGAGAGAGAGAGAGAGGAGAGAGAGAGAGAGGAGAGAGACAGACAGACAGACAGACAAAGACAGAGACAGAGACAGACAGACAGAGACAGACAGACAGAGACACAGAGAGACTGAGAGACACAGAGACAGAGAGACTTTGATACTCTAATACTTTGATGCTTTAACCAATTTATTGTCATTGCCCAATGTGGCCTATTGACAAGGAGGATTACACGCGACTTTCTTTTGTAAATGCAAATAAATACAAGAAATATTGCATGATGCATTTAACGTAATGAAAAGACAAGAGCTCTTTATGAATGGATACAACTTTAAGCTCTGGCGTAAACTCAGCTTCATACTGAATACAAAGTAGTGTCATTGATAAACAACAGGAACCAAAAGACAAGAACTTAAATAATAACCAAAAACACAAATTCTAGAACGCAATATGAGACCATCCCTTAGGGTCTCGAGGTCTTATGAGCTTTATAAGTAATGTATTCATTCATTCGTTCATCGTCAGTGATTGCTGATTCCACAAGTGCACCTTAATGACTCCGTGGCAAGGTGAATTGAGATCATCATGGATTGCAGGGGAGTGACAAACCTGAAGTAGCATAGGACATGACAAGGAACATGGGCACCTTAAAATGAACTGCAAAAAAAAGTAAAAACCTATAACATTATTGCTGTCATCACTTCAGCATCACTGGCTATGCAGATTACCTTGTCAGATAAAACCCAGGAAGAAGAAGAAGAGGAGGAAATGTGTGTCCTCCCGCGCTTTCAAAACATGGCGAGCCAATCAAGCCAGACCCACTACACGGGTGTCGAGAAAGGAAATCCTGTAAACCATCTGCCCTGTTTCCATAATGGCATTATTATGCTTTCCTTCGTGTCGTGATGAAAATAGCTATTGGCAGATGACAAGTGACAGTTGTGTGATGCATAATATTGAATATCAACAGCGTAAGGGCTTGGACAGCATATCCACAGGAAATAGCGTGCATGCTTTATGACCAGCCAGTGCTCTCCCGGTGTTTATTTGTCTTTATCCGTAGATCCGCTGTGCTTAGATTCTCATGCATAGGAATGACCTGGCCAAAACCTAAGATAGGAGAGAAGCAAATGATAAATGACAAAAAAGAGATAAAAAATACAAACGCACGGCTTGCATCACTGGATTTTCTGGATTCACAAAGACAATGGTATAATTATGAAATTATGCTAGAAAACAGGATGGGGAGGCAAAACTAAATGACGTGAGGACAGACAGGGATGAAGGGGTTTTACATTTGCAGATTCCCTAAGAGCAGTCGAGGAGAGATTGACATGTGGAGGGCTATCAAGAGATTGCTATCGCCCCAACTACTCAACAGTCATTTGCTGATTAAGTGATTCATTTAATCATCACATATTGTATCATTGGGTTTTTTGTTTTTTGTGTTTTTTTAGATCCTTCATTCTCTCTCTCTCTCTCTCTCTCTCTCTCTCTCTCTCTCTCTCTCTCTCTCTCTCTCTCTCTCTCTCTCTCTCTCTCTCTCTCTCTCTATCGCTTTGAAATATTAAAAGTCTAAAAATTAAAATTAAAAGTCAAATTAAAAGTCTCAAGTATAACCTCTGCCTCTGTCTCTGTCTCTCTCTCTCTCTCTTGATCGCTTTAAAATAATAAAAGTCTAAAAATTAAAATTAAAAGTCAAATTAAAAGACCTAAGTATAAACCTCTCTCTCTATCGCTATGAAATACTAAAAGTATAAA
>CM054139.1:62533731-62541231 GCA_028751875.1 Rapana venosa | reverse complement strand
TTCTGAGTCTGCCTAGTCTCTTCTTTTCTCACGCTCTCTTCTCTCTCCTTCTCTCTCTCTCCCTCCCTTGCTGTCTGTCTGTCTCTCTCTCTCTCACTCTTCTCTCTCTCTCTCTTTCTCTCCTCTCTCAACTTTGAGTTCAATCCTTGAAGGCGTCCACCGATATTTGGGCAATGGACTGCCTCTCTTAAGCACATGCTAAAACCCGTTCTGTCTTTCGGAGAAGTACGCAATTCGTGCAAGTAAAAACCGATGGCCAAAAAATATATCTAAAACAAAACAACTCGTGCACAATGTCGTGTTTCGACAACAACCCGAAGTCGGAATGCGGCTACCTTAATGGTGGGTAATGAAGGTCCCATACGCCAAATATCTAACATTAATGAACCTTGGAGGTTGGCCAAAGAAAAACAAAAAGTCGTTTTTTCTCAAGACGTCTTGAAAGGCGACTGTGGCACAGAAGAAGACATCAGTGTGAAACTGTTAAGCTTTCTGCAAATACCTCTCTTTGAAGGCAGGCACTGATTCATCATCTTTACAAACATCCACATGGCTTCAGTCTCTAGTAGAATCGACGATGAAGTAATTACTCGCTTGCTATCGTAAGTATGGCCATGGAATAGAGCGGTAAGTAAAAGAAGAAAATAGAATAGTTATATTAGAATGTGCATGCCCGTTGTTAAACCGGTTGCTCATTATTTCTGGTATCAGTGCGTCGCTTTGTTCTTGTTGTTTCTCATTTGATTATTACTTGTAACATGAAGAAAGGTGGGGGGGGGGGGGGAGAAAAAAAACTTTCTCACTGTGTACCGTATTCTGGTTGTTTAATTGGTTTGTTGAAATGACATCTCTTCTGAATTCTCTATCTTACACTATTTCGATTTTACGAAATGATCGTCTTCATCAAGGGGGTGTCAGAGGTTTTGTTGATTTATGCTAACATTGCTTTTTTGTTTTATCTGTTATTGGTTGAGCATAAAAGACGATGAGTACCTAATCCTTCCGGTTCGGAAGTTGTCGCTTCAGATTCGATTGTTAGTGATGTCTGGCAGATTTACAATCACCAAGTTCAAGGTGTATGCAGACATGCCAGTTCCTTAATACACTTGTAAAACAAAACAAAAAAGTAAACAAATGTGTCTGATTAAGAAACTCTTATGCGAGTCGGTGTTGGGTAAGCCGCCGGAACAAAGGTATGTAGCATGTCCAATTTAAATGATTCTTCACATTACTTTTGTTCTCTTATTTAAGTATATGCAAATATCAATGATATATTAATCTATCATCTGTTCCAAATGCTGTACAGTCATCCGTCACAATGTGTATGTAAATCATAACATGACTATCATCACTTTACGTGTTGTCCTATCAAGGTTGTGTGAGCTTGTGAGCTTGTGATACTTTTCTTGAAGAATAAAAACCGTTAAAACCAAGCTGCCGCAACAGGCAAACACCCCAGCAGATGTGAAACCAGCGGCTTTGATTCTGGCGTTTGGCCAAAGCATCTTGTCACTGACGGTGCAGCACAGCGTAAAGAGACTTGTTCACCCAGTAGCACCTTCTAAGGAAACGTGATAAGTGAGCGAGAGAAAGATGAAGAAAAACAAAAACTAACAAAATCTTTAGCAGCGTTTCTGCATTCATAAGCACAGCATATTTTAAACAGTCTCCGCATGCAAACACTATGAAAGCTGATTCCTGATCACAGCAGCTGGTCTTTACGACAGCTGCCACAAAGCCTGGCACCCCCCCCCCCCCCCCCCCCCACAAAAAAAACACAACCCAGAAAATACATGATAACGCATACATACTAATGCTATGCCTGGCCTTGCGCTGCTCATTATAAAAAAAATCAACACACATGACTGTAGATTTTGAGGTGTTAATTACAACCCATACTGCAGCAGCTCTGATCGAAGGTAGACTCATTAATCAGGATCGGACACGAATCCACGCTAATCGGCCGTGTCATTACTACTTCAGAGTTCTGGGCGTTTGTTTGTTTTTAACTTCTTCGTATAATCGTCTGAAATTGTGGTATTGTCTTTTGATTAACGCTGTTTGCTGAATTACTTGCTATGTGTGTTTTAATGTGTGTCTACTTCTCTTTATGTACATATGTTTCTGCCTGTTTGTGTGCCTTTCTATCTGTCAGTCAGTATGTCTGTCTGTGTCTATATGTCTGTCTGTCTCTCTTTCTCTCTCGGTCCCCCCTCCCTCTCTCTCTCTCTCTCTGTCTCACTCTCTCTGTCTGTCTGTCTGTCACTGTCTCTCTTTCTCTCAATCGCGCGCGCGCGCGCGCGTCCAAATACCAAACAAACGCAGGTAAATTAAACACAATCTCCATACTGTGCTGTCTTTGCCATCAACATTGTATTATATCAGCGATCAAAGAATATAAGCGAATATACTCAAAATAAGAATCAGACCCAAGAAGAAGCAGAGAAGAGAGGAGGAGAGACAGAGACACGGATGCAGACAGGAGAGAGAAAGAGGTACGCGCAAGAGAGAGAGAGAGAGAGAGAAGAGAGAGAGAGAGAGAGAGAGGGGAGAGAGAGGAGGAGAGAGAGAGAGACAGACAGACAGACAGACAGACAGACAGACAGACAGACAGACAGAGACAGATAGAGACAGACAAAGACAGACATACAGGCAAAGACAGAGAGACGGAGAGGTCTTCTGCATGCGTTCGCACTCGGAGCCTCGGTTTATAGTCTCATCCAAAAGACCTTAGGGGAGTGTAGTCAGTACTGGTGTAAACTCCAGGGGAACATCCCCTAAAAAGGGACACCTCTGTCGTGGCTCGATCCCGGGTCGTCAGACCACGAGCGTTGCGCTCTAACCACTAGGTCATCCCTTAGTCGTGCATGAGTATAACAGTTGCTGGTGCACACACATTCAAACCAGCCTGCATAGAAGCGTATATCGTGTGCATGGCGAGGATGTGGAAGGTTTCTGTGTCCTAACTTTCACATCTTTTAGCCATCCAATCTCCTTCACAGCTGTTGGTTTGTCACATGAAGCGGATACGCTATAATAGCACCTGATGAAAAAGGGTCTTTTCTGTTGGCCTCTAAGAATACAGGAAAGGAGATTGCATCGGTTCATTCTGTGGTCCCTGGTTAGTTATGGCTCGCTCCTAAGGATTCCATTATTAGCGACCTGGTATGAAAGTAAAGGGATCTCATTACACTACTTCATCCGTGAAATGTTCAGCAAAGAAATTGTACTGATCGTAAACTTGACGCATTTGCTGATAGTGCTTGAGTTGTTGTTGTTGTTATTGTTGTTTATTGTATATGTGGAAGAAACAATGGTTCGAGAAGGCAGTATGTGTGGATGTATAGAATTAGGAATGGGCGCGGTATCAGAGTGACTACAGGAAAGAGACACTTGTTCAAATGAGTTTGAAGTTGTGGGTCATAGGTTTGACACTTTTTGACACCTAGCAAACTTTATAAATGACATTTTAAAGATCTCTGAGCACAGCTAGGTGGAAACCTGCAAGTACGCTATTTCTCTGCAGTTTTTAAAGCATAGGGAGGAAGATGTCAACATATCCTTACTTTGCAGCGGTATATGTGCCTTCTGTTGGACAGAGAAAAACATGCAGGCTGTACTTGGGGTTTCACGAACGAGTATAATGATCAGGTCTAAACTAAATAGAGTTTTAGCAGTTGTGATATGACTTGATTTGACTTGACTTTTCCTTCACTCCTGTGAAGTCACGAAGATACAGCACTACATTTTTCATAAAGTGTATTGAGGGCAAGTTGAGCCTGATGAAAACATGCCTCTCCAGGCACCAGTGTGCTTTCTAAAAATGTATACACCATCCATGCCACCAGTCATAGGTAGCCTACTCTTTAACTAACATTGGTTGGGGTTTTAATGTGTAAAATCACTTTCCTGCGTGCGTTTGTACAAGGATTTCAGTTTACAGACTCACCCCAAGAACTTTTTGAGTAATATGGTATCATATTGTAATCGATAGTAAAATCAACTCCAGAGAAACGTTCTGAAAAACAGACACCTCAGACCCACGCCCCGAGCTGCTATCAGAATACATGTTTTATCCTCTGACCACTAAGCCAACCCCTTCCCTTTCTTATAGTTTACATAATGCATATAAGATGTTCAATGTGCTGTAATATATCCTTGCATAAATAAAAACTGGAAGAGAAAAATAAACGCAAAAGAAAAATATGGACACATCCCTTTGGGTTTAAGAAACTCGTACTTTCCACACACGCACAGAGACAGGGAGAGAGAGAGAGAGAGAGAGAGAGAGAGAGAGAGAGAGAGAGAGAGAGAGAGAGAGAGAGAGAGAGAGAGAGAGTGAGAGTGAGTGACATTGATCATGATTATTAATTTTGAAACTAGAGTCATGTGACCCTGGTGGAAGGAAACAGCAGAGAAAACAGATCGTGTTGGTGCAAATTGACATCTGAAGTTGTCTGCCTCCGGCAATAATGGCCATGTGCTGTCAACAGACCAACAGCAGCTCACAGGGCCAGTTTCTCACGTGTTTGACGAAACCAGACTTCTTCTGTGAGTAGTCAACAGGAGTAATTCGGTCATGTTTGTTTTAGATGAGTGCAACCATGCAAAAAGTAGGTGCTCTCTCTCTCTCATGTCTGCTGCATGCATACACACAAGCTAAGGCATACACAAACACCCATACCCACCCATACTCATGCATGTGTGTGTGTGTGTGTGTGTGTGTGTGTGTGTGTGTGTGTGTGTGTAGTTTTGACTATGCACTCTTCAGCTTGAAGTGATTCATGCTGATTAATTGAAGTAGAACAAAAATTATTCCCCAGTCGACCCAAAAATCAGATAACAGATGGTACAAGATTGAGCCTTTTCATGCTCTGTCACGATGGACAATTAAATCATCTCCTACTCCCATTCCAACCTTCACCTTCACCTGATCTTCCCCTCCCCTCCCCTCTCCATCAACTCCATTACCGCTGTCCCCAATCCCCATCTCCAGTCATATTCTTCTGTTCCTTTCAAATTTTCTCTGTGCATCTTGTTCTTCGCCAAGTTCCTTCCAAATGCACAATACACAGTGACTCTCTTTCTGTGTGAACCCCTATCTCTTATAGGCTGCTATAATGGCACTCACCACATGAGGTCCTGTACTATTGCTCTGAATGTGTGTGTTTGTGTGTGTGTGTGTGTGTGTGTGTGTGTGTGTGTATGTGTGTGTGTGAATGTGTGTGTGAGTGTGTGTGTGTGCGCATACATGTATATGGGGGGAATCCTTTTCTTTAGAGGAGAGGGGGCAGATTTCAAAGATGTCTGGTCGCCAACCAAACAATAGTATTTTTCTACTGAGAAAAAAATAATCGATTTGCTGTGAAAGCAAAGGGAGGAATGCGTCTACTTTCTGGTGATTTTTACCAACACATCTCGTTAGTGACTTTCCCTGACATGTTTATGTATGAAATGGATATATACTGGAAGGTATCATTAGTAGTTTTTATGTTACCCGACAGAGAACGGTTTGAGCGAAATGATGATAATGATACCGATTTTTGTGTCTTTTTACAATGGAAATCATTTGCAGAAATCACAGAAGGGGAGGAGAGCAGTACGTAAGGATAACTTATAAGAGAGAAGTGAAAGGACTCTAAGTATTGAAGTATTGAAGAACAGAAAAAGCCACTTGAAAATCATCAACACAGTGTCTAATTTTGCCTGCAACACCTGTCATGCACGGATTGGTCTTCTGAGCCTCTCAAGACGTCGCTCCAAACAAGATAGGCGTGGCCAAAGAAGGCACAGCCACTGTATCCTAGGACCAAAGGAAACTACATTTCTAGTCACTTTTGATTTTTAAAAAAGCTTCATTGCATACGTGCCAGCAATAAAGGGACTTAATCTTTGGAATGCCTTCAAATGTGTTGATTATCGTTTCATAAGAAATCCCCCTCCATAAATTATTTGCTGCACCAGAGATTCAAACCCACACCCCTTGAGCTGTGAACCAGTAGAACATACGAGTTGCATTATTCACTAAGCCTTTTGCAACACCCTCAAGCAGATGTTTCTATTCATACAAACCAACCCTGCGTGTTGATTTCCCTTGTCTGTTGACAGCCATGTGATTCTGAACAGCAGGCATCAGGCTCTTGGGCAGAGAACGAGGGTAAAGGAGAACTTTTAAAGGGAGAGTATTTCTCTGAATGAAGAAGAACGTAGGCAGAGTGATTGGCCCTGATGTGGAGGGAAGACTGGGATCAAGCCTTCAGTTTGAGATTGTATGCCTAGAAAGTCTGTTACTGCTCTGTCTCTCTCCGTCTCTCTGTTTCTGTCTCTCTGTCTGTCAATGTATCTCTATGTCTCTCTGTCTCTGCCTCTTTCTCTCTGTCTATCTGTCTGTCTATCTGTCTGTCTTCTCTCTCTCTCTCTCTCTCTCTCTCTCTCTCTCTCTCTCTCTCTCTCTCTCTCTCTCTCTCTCTCTCTCTCTCTGTAATAATGCTTATCTGTAACTGTTGGAAATAAAGTGTGTGTGTATATCTGTCTGTCTGTTTGTGTGTCTGTGCTTCGTAATATAAGAGCAGGGGGAATGGAATGCATGCATGCGTGTTTGCTTGTACATGTGTACATGCCTGTATATCCATGAGTATCTGCGTGTATGTGTTTAAAAAATTGTCTCTGTACACACATTGGCAGCTACCTGTGCATGGACAAATATTGAGTGTGACAACACTGCAGGGATAAAGGGTCTGTATCGTAGCTTTTAAATCTTACATCCATACATGACCATTACAGTCGTAGGTTTGCCTCACAAAGCGGACACAATATACTAGCCACTGATGAAAACAACCTTATCTTGTCACTCGATAAAATAAAGGACAGAAGATTGCATCATTCTATTCTGCAGTTATGGCTCCTAAGGATTCGATTTATACCTAGCTGTCTGTCAAGAAAACAGATCTCATTACACTACTCCATCCATGAAATGCTCTGCAAAGACACTGTACTGGTCATAAACTGGATGCCTCGATGAAAGGCTGCTGTTGCTATTATAACCGTTTCTGTGGAAGTAACAGTAGTTCATGGAGATAAATGCAAGGACGGATGGATGAATGGATGCTGTACCAGAATGAACAATGCAAAGAGATTCTTAGCCAAATGAGTTCAAAGCTAGGGGTCATAAGTTTGAATCTTATTTGTTTTACATCTGGCAGACTTAAGAGTAAGAATGTTTATGATCACCTAGTTCAGCTAGTGTTGATTCCTGCAAATGCCTTTTTTTCTGCATTTTTACAAGAACAGAGACGAAAACTTCCAAAAAAACCTTCTTGATTTGCACCAGCAATTGGTTTGTGTTTGAAACAGGTGGACACCCAGCATGCACCTGGAACTTTACTAACAAGAATATCAGGTTTAAGCTAACTAGAGGGGAGGGACAGGCAGGAGGAGGGAGGGGGTAGCTCTGATGGCACAGGATTCCATTACCTACGAGATGCTCATCGAAGATTTTTT
>CM054139.1:62518731-62528731 GCA_028751875.1 Rapana venosa | reverse complement strand
CTGGAAACTCTGTTACCTCTCTGTTTCTCTGTGTCTGTGTGCCTCTGTGTGCTCTGTGGTGTGTGTGTGTGTGTGTGTGTGTGTGTGTGTGTGTGTGTGTGTGTGTGTGTGTGTGTGTGTGTGTGTGTGTGTGTGTGTGTGTGTGTGTGTGTGTGTTGTTGTGTATGTGTGTGTGTGTGTGTGTGTTGTGTGTGTGTGTGTGTGTGTATCTGTCTGTTGTCTGTCTGCCTGTCTGTCTTCTCGTCGTCTGTTTATCTGTTTGTGTGTCTATCTGTCTCTGTCTCTCTGTCTAACTGTCTGTCTGTATTCTCTCTCTCTCTCTCTCTCTCTCTCTCTCTCTCTCTCTCTCTCTCTCTCTCTCTCTCCCTCTCTTTCGTATTGTGGTTGTTTTTTTCATTTCAAGGACTTTTTTTTCATCTTTATTCTTTTATTTCTAGGAAAATGGAATAAGCACTCGTAATCTTTTTACAACTAGTCCCCATGTGTATGCAGTTTTGTCAAATTTGTCATCCGTTCCCTCGCACACAATGGCCTATTCTTCCGAAAAGCGGAACGGGTTTTAACGTGCGCGCAAGATGTTCTGCGTGCGTTCGCACACGGGACCTCGGTTATAGTTTCATCCGAATGACTTTTGGGGAGAGTGGAGTCGGCACTGATGCGTGCGTGCGTGCGTGCGTGCGTGCGTGCGTGCGTGCGTGTGTGTGTGTGTGTGTGTGTGTGTATGGTGTGTGTGTGTGTCTGTGTGTCTGTGTGTCTGTATCCCTGTAGGTTGGAGAAATCAAGAAATAACGCTCACGCTAGTTTGCATTACACATCAATGTTTTTATCTATCTACCTTCCCCTTTTCTCGGTGTCAACCTATATTTTGAAAAAGCAAACACAACAGTGATAGTTTGTGTGTGTGTGTGTGTGCGTGCGTGCGTGTGTGTGTGTGGTGTGTGTGTGTGTGTGTGTGTGTGTGTGTGTTGTGTGTGTGTGTGTGTTGTGTGTGTGTTGTTGTGTGTTGTTGTGTGTGTGTGGTGTTGTGTTGTGTGTGAGTGAGTGTGCAGAGCTGAAATAATTTCCCTTTCCTTATCTGTTTTTAGTTTTAGTTTGTTTGGTTTTTCTTTTCGTTCGGCTAGAGCTCCGAGGTTCATCAATGGTGAGACTGCATGTTCGACCTTTTTTTTTCACCATTAAGGTAGCCACATTCCGACTTCGGGGATAACTGACAAACCTAATACACGGTCCCTTTTGCATCTGGCTCTTGTTAAAGTGAAGAAAGTAAATTGCTTTGCCCTTCTTGATCTTGCCTTACCCCTTGCCTGGCCATGGCCTAGGCTTTATTCTGTCTCGGGGACACAATAGTGGCGCTTTCTTTGGCCACATCCGTCTTGTTTGGGGAATAACATCTGGAGTGGCTCACCAGACCAATCCGTGCATGGCAGTCTCTGCCACAGTTGTTGCAGGTAGAATTAGACACCGGGTGGATGCCTGGTTTTGCGGTCTCTCCTTCCTGCGTCCTGGGGACGGGATAGCTCAGTGGTCGGAGCACTTGCTTTCCCCCAGCCAAGTTAAGCAGCGTCGAGCGTGGTTACCAGTTGGATGGGTGACCGTTTGCGCGCCTTGGCTTCAGTACAGTTTCCCCCAGTTCACCCAGCTGTAAATGGGTACCTGCCCTCTTTAGGGTCAGGGAAGGTAAAGCAGCGAGGGAGAGGAGATAGGCGCCGCCCTCAATATGCTGGCCCTAGAGAAGTGAGGTGTCTGACGCCTCGCTCCCCTAAGACCTTATAGGTTATGGGACTCCTTTACCTTTACCTTCCTTCCTGCGTCTTCTTCTGTCTTTCAATGTTTAGTCTTTTCGCTTTTTTCCTACAGGTTCCTTTATGTACTATTCTACCTCCACCCACCGCGACTTTCTGCAAGTGCTTCCCAGCTGTGAGGGTTTTGGTGCTTAGTTTTGTTGTAGATATGGGGTTTTTGCTTTTCTGCAGCTGTGCAACTATGCAAAATATATTTTTCTACATCCTTTTGTAATGGAAGACATTTCTCTAATGAGGCAGCTTTATATTATCAACAAATATATGCACGTCCTTGCAAAAAATAGCTTCAAAACAAGACAGGAACACTCTGCAAGGAAAAAATATCGTATTATGCCACTGTAGCTGTGCAAACCAGCCAGCCAGCCAGCCAGCCAACCATCTATCTATCCATCCATCCGTCCATTCATTTATCGTTCCACCCATCCATCTATCCGTCCGTCCGTCCATCCATCAGTCCGTCCGTCCGTCCGTCCGTCCATTCGTTCATCCGGCTGTGCGTCCGATCATCAGTCCGTCCGTCCATCAGTCCGTCCGTCCGTCCGTCCATCCCTCCATCCATCCATCTATCCATCCAGCTCTCCTGTTTACGTTGGTCATTCTCTTCTCCTTCTGACAACTGTTTGATTTTGAGATGTCTGGATGTGACAAGAGGAAAGGGGCTAAGGAAAAAACGTGTCCTTCCACAGACAGTCCTTCTTCACTGTGCAAAGATAGGGAGGAGGAATGACCGGCTCTGATGTGAAAGCAATATTGGATTCACACAGCTAGGATGTCTCGTTACCGTCTTCTTTCTTTCTTTCCTCTCTTTCGGTCTTTCTTTTTTTTCTTTCTTTATTTCTTTTTGTCTATCTGTCTGTCTCTGATTTTTCGGGAGTGAAGGAGGGGGGGGGGGGGGTGTTGTTTTTCTGTCTCTACTTGTTTTCTCTCTCCCTCTCCGTCTCTCTCTCTGTCTCTCTCTCTCTCTCTCTCTCTCTCTCTCTCTCTCTCTCTTCTCTATCTCTCTGTCTCTCTCTTTCTCTCTCTGTGTGTCTCTCTCTGTCTCTCTCTTCTCTCTTCTCTCTATCTCTCTCTTTATATTCTGTATCTTTGTCTGTCTTCCTGTGCGTGTTAAGACACCCCCCCCCCCCCCCCCCCTCCTTTGCTGACGACAATGATCCGTGACTGATTGAGACGCCCATCCAAGGTGGTGGCCACCACAACGTCCTTCCGACGGCCTTCTCCTGTAAACCTCTAACCCCAGAAGCCTTGAACCAATCTCAACACAGGCACAGATGTGAATAGGAAGCCACAACAGAAGTCACCATGAGACAAGAGCAGCCAGGGCCACGAATCAGAGACAATAATTATTTTGTTAAAACATGATGATCCAATGTATTCAGGATGATGTTATAGTGCTGCCATGGAAGTGCATGTTTTCTGAAACTACTTGAAAGGTCTGTACTCTACACTTCGTATCATAATCTGTACTCTACACTTCGTATCATAGTCTGTACTCTACACTTCGTATCCTAATCTGTACTCTACACTTCGTATCCTAATCTGTACTCTACACTTCGTATCATAATCTGTACTCTACACTTCGTATCCTAATCTGTACTCTACACTTCCTATCATTATCTGTACTCTACACTTCGTATCATAATCTGTACTCTACACTTCGTATCATAATATACATCCCGGCGTCCACCAGGCTAAACAGATACAAACACCACAGTGTTGGTCAGGTTATTTGATGAACATTCCTCAAACTGCACCTGCAAAGGGAATGAAGTTCAACTAAATGGTCCCAGTCATGCCGGTGAGTTCATAGCAAACTCAATTTGGGTTGCAGTCATCCAGAGTCAGAAAAAGAACCCATATAAGACCATGGGAAAAACAAAACAAAAAAACCCTAGAACAACTAAGACCATCGGAATCGAACCCGCAACCTCTCAATCATGACCAAAGGCACTGACCGCTGTGTCATAGTTTCAGGTAAACTGAGGAACTGTTTAACAACAACAAAAAATGACAACAACATTTCCTCCATATTCGCGTGTTTTTGTTAGTTTTCTTTTCGAACACTTTTTGAGACATTGACACTTTTATATCAATATATATTTTGTATGCATGACAAAAGAAACACCATAAAAAACAGCATTTTTGTTTTTTTGTTTTGTATTATAATTGAAGAGACAGCTCATGTTTATTTAGATTCATTTTCGTCAGCCAAATATTGCACACAGTTTCTGGGTTGACCCGAATGACTGACATGCAAGCCATAAATCAAGATGCAATAGAAAAAAGCAAGGGGAAAGAGAAACAGCTTGTTATGGGATTAAAACTGTAAAAAATCTATTACTTCCTAACACATGCATTCACCACTCGGCCACTAAACTTCTTCTTCATCCTCGAACGCTCAGACCGCAACAATCGTTGTCTGTCATATCAGCGAAACTGCGTTGCGTCGCCGTTAAGCGACTGACAAGTCACGCCCTGCACATCCGACTTCAGCAAGGGAGAGAACTGGTATCTGTTAAGTCTTTCTGGGGGGATGGGGGGGGGGGGGGAGGAAGAGGCAGGAGAATGGACTAAGAAGGCAGAAAATAGACCAGAAGAGGCTACTGGGTGACAGGAAGAAAATGAACAAGTCAGAAACAGAGAGAGAAGGGTAGATAAAAAGGAATTCCTGGCAGAGAATTTCTAGAAGGTTGGGATGCTATTTATACTGACAGGCCCCCCAGTACCCTGATGGAGGGGGGGGAGGGAAGGAGGAGAAGGGGGGGGGGGGGCACCAAATTATTAGAGGTCGTTTCCATGTTTTTCTTCATCGTCAGAATCTCTACCAAACCTTAAACAGACTAGTTCTCTTTCTTAATAAACTCTACCAACCTAAAAAAGCAGACGGCATTTTTTTTTCTGCTTGCAGTAAACATCCTACAAGCAGACTTCTCTCGTAAATTGCAAGGTAAACAGAAACTAGCTATCACACCTTTCAGTGATACGCCTGACAGCTTCTCCAAATGTTCACTATGTTGGCACCGCGAAAATAATTTTGTTTAGTGCCAATTTCGACAGCTCCCTATCTTGACAAGTTGGCGTTTGTATCTTTGAAATAGCTGGTCGTTTACCTGCAGAGTGGGTAAGGAAGTGGGCTGATAACGATGGAATTGGCAGAATATTGCAACATGTTAAAGATGATGGTACTATAGGAGTGGTGTGCTTCTGCGTTTTTCGGCTTTTTTTGTTTATAATATATAGTTATTTTGTTGTTACGGGTGCGCTCTGTTTCTGTTTCTGTCTCTGTCCCTGTCTGTCTGTCTGTCTAACTTTCTACATATCTGTCTGTCTCTCTCCTTTTCTCATTGATTTTTTTTTCGAGGAGTGGATATAATAAAACAGCATGTAATGCTTAATCTATTCTATCACCCTCAGAAAAATAAAATCAAGTTTCTTCAAAATTTGTTCTCTCTTTGAAAGAGATTGAGACAGAGGCAGAGACAGAGAGACAGATTGTGTGTGTGTGTGCGTACGCGTGCATATGTGTCTGTCTGTCTGTGCGTGTGTGTGTGCGTGCCTGCCTGCCTGCCTTCGTGTTTGCATCTGTGTATTACGTGCGTGTACATACGTGCGTGTGAGTATAGGTGCACTGGTGAGAAGGAGAGACAGAGACAGAGAGAAACCGAGACCAGACAGACAGACATTCAAACAGACAGACATTTAAACAGACATACATTCAAACAGACAGATAGACAGGCAGCAGGCAGACAGACAAACAGACATTTGAACATACAGACAGAAATTCACACAAACAGACAGACATTCAAACAAACAGACAGGTAGACATTCAAACAGACATACGTTCAAACAGACAGACAGACATTCAAACAGACAGACAGCAGGTAGACAAAAGACACGAACAGTCTTAGGTTCAATTCCACCCCAACACACACTCTCTCTCTCTCTCTCTCTCTCTCTCTCGCTCTCTCTCTCTCTCTCTCTCTCTCTCTCTCCTCTCTTCTCTCTCTCCTCTCTCTCTCTCTCTCTCTCTCTCTCTCTCTCTTATATATATAATATTATATATAATATATATATATATATATATAATATATATATCCCTAAGGGCGGGGACTGGATGAAAAAAAAGCACATGGGTGCTTATTCATTATCCTCGAAATAAAAGAATTTGTCATTGCCATTGTCATTGTCATTGTCAAACACACAGACAGACAAACATTCAAACACACAGACAGACAGATACGACAAATGGACGTTGAGTCAGAGACAGTGAAGGATTGGGCAGAGTAACGAGCGGTGGAGGGCAGGTGGTAGTAAAGGATAGCCCTGAAGAAGAATGGCACTGCCCAGTAACAATGCCGGGGATACATACATCTCCCTGCTGACGTTTGGAAAATCACCCTCCCCACACCCCCACACCCCCACCCTCCCCCCCTCCCCCCTTCCCAATCTCTATTTATTTTAGTCGCTGTCTTCATAGCCATATACAATATACATTTTCCTGAAAGATTCCAAATTTGAGGTTGTTGGGGTTTTTTTGGTTGGTTTTTTTTTTTTTTTTTTTTGGGGTGGGGGGGAGATGGAGGAGAGAGGGTCGAGTGGTTGGGAGATGGGGGTTAGGAAAGAGTCTTTTGGTTTGTTTGGGTTTTTTTTTACTGTATTCCATTCGAACAAAATATTCCTGTTTCTGTGTGTGTACGTCTGTGTTTCTCTGTGTCTGTATGTCTGTGTGACTGTCTGTCTTGTGTCTCTATGCGTCTCTCTCTTTTCCTCTCTCTCTCTCTCTGTCTCTGTCTCTGTCTCTCTCTCTCTCTCTCTGTATCTCTATGTCTCTCACTCTCTCTCTCTCTATGTCTATCTCTTTCTGTCTATGTTGTCTGTCAGCCTGTATGTATGTCTGTCTCTGCCTCTCTCTCTCTCTCTCACACACACACGCGCGCGCGCACGCACACACACATACACTCACGCGCGCGCATGTATGTGTGTGCGTGTGTGTGTCTGTATGTGTGTGTGTGCGTGCGTGCTCGCGCGCGCACGCACGCGCAGACACATACACACAGAATCGTAGAAATGGAGCCTGAAAATCAATGAGAAACGAGTAGCCGAAGAAAAGAGCTAAAGCGTTGACATAGACAGAGTGAGACAAATTCATAGACACATAGACAGACACAGACATAGACATAGACAAAGCACACAGAGAGAGATGGACTTTCACAAACAATGTTAATCAAAGCAATTGAAGCAAATGAAATAATAAGGGGGGAGAGAGAGAGAGGGAAAAAAACGAGAGACAGAGAGACAGACGAGATAGAGACAGATACAGAGAGACAGAGCAAGAAGAAAAAATATAGGCAGACAGACAGACGGACAGGCAGACAGACAGACAGTCAGAGACACAAACAGACAAACAAACATACAGACAGACAGGGAAACAGAGAGACACGGAGAGACTGAGACACAGATAGAGACAGAAATGCAGAGAGATATAAGTTAGACTGACAAGAGCAGAAGAGACAGACAGAGAGAAAATAGACAGACGGGGGAGTAGACAGAGGACACAAAAAGACAAACAGACAGACAGACAGACAGAGGCAAGGGTCATTGAAAACAGACAGAGGTCATGGACCATGACACAACGAGACAGAGACACAAACTGTGACGACAACGAATAGACATAGGTAATGACATCACAAAACAGAGCGCTTGCGATTTGCAGAGAGAAAAAATATTTAAAAAACACAATCCAAATGTGAATGCGAAAAGGTTTAATGCAAAAGGCTTTAAGCCCTTTCACATGTGGACAATGGGGCAGAGACAAAGTAAAACAATCCAAAAGGATTTTAAATTCACAGTAGAAAATTTAATGTTAACACACCAAGGCAAAACAAGAAAAGTTACGTTGTACATGATGCAAAAGACAAAACCATTGATGAAACAAGAAAGAAAAAAAAGGAATTATCTTGCCACTTGATATGTTATTGTTGTTGTTGTTGTTGTTGTTGTACGTTCCTCAGCTTAACAATCTGGGGATCCCCAGAATGAGCACTCTGTCGTGAAGGTCACTCATCCCACCTGGGAATGACTGTGAGATTGAAATTGCACACTGGATGAAAAGTTTTCGTGTATGACTGTTTTAAGAATCTCGCCATATAGGCAGCTATACTCCGACTTTAGAGGACCACATGATATGATTTTCTGTATTTTTATGTTGTAGCTATTAGTTTACATGTGTTGGCATATCCGTATTACAACAATGAAAATAAATATTTATCTAGGACATATACAACTAAACTATCGAGGGGAGAGAGAGGGAGTTAGAGAGGGGCAGGCAGACAGACAGACAGACAGACAGACAGACAGACACAGACAGAGACAGAGACAGAGACACAGTCAGACAGAGCCACAGAGGCAGGAGAGAGAGAGACAGAGACAGTGACAGAGAGAAAGAGACAGTCAGGCAGACAGACAGGCAGACAGTCACAGAGAGAGACAGGTACAGAGAGACAGAGAGAGAAAGAAAGAGAGACAGAAAGAGAGAGACAGACAATAGCACAGAGAGAAAGATAGATAGATAGACAGACAGACAGTCAAATAGACAGACAGACAGGCAGACTGAGACAACAAGACAAACAGAAACAGAGAAAGACAGAAACAGAGATATAGAGACAGAGACAGAAACAGTAAGAGAGAAATGAAAGAGAAAGACAGACAGCCAGACAGTGACATACACACAGTGTGGCATAAGGCGACTAGACTAGAGCAATCACAGAAAGTAGCACACTACAGGCAAATCGACACAGACAGTGATAGAGAGAAGGAGAGAGAAGGAGAGAGAAGGAGAGAAGAAGACGTTGTGGGAAAAAAGGAACATGGGGCCGGGAAAAGAGAAAGATGAAGAGAAGCAGAGACAAGTTGGACACGAAAAGACATCTTTTGTTGTTCCTGCTTTCGTCTATTTTCGTCTTTGCGATGGCTTTTCTCTCCAGCTCAGGAAGTGTCTGCCCCGAAACCATTGTAGTATTTGGCATGTCACTCTGCTTATGTTATTTTTGGAGTGTAAAAGACCACAGAGAGAGAGAGGGGGGGGGGGATGGAGAGAAAGAGAGAGAGAGAGAGAGAGAGAGAGAGAGAGAGAGAGAGAGAGAGAGAGAGAGAGAGAGAGAGAGAGAGAGAGGAGCGAGAGCAAAGTTATCACAAAATATTGCATTTCTTTAAAAGCATCAAGAATCAAGTTGATGTACGACTGCTTGTATTATTTGTAGAGTACAGAATATCTAGAAGTGTTACACAATTTATCAAAATCTTCACATTCGTTTAAATCATCAAGAATCAAAATAACTACTAGATAGAATAATGTTTTGTACAGGCATGGTTGTTAGTTTGTCGCGTTATTCTTTTCCATATCACTGTTGTTATATTTGTTAGGCTTTTGGGAAATAAGAACAATATTTGAATATGAAAGAAATCCAAATCGATTTATATTTTCTCTTGCAAAAACATCAAACATTGATTTGCCAAAAAAATTTGTGATTATTCGTAGGTGTATAGCTGTTGTTTATATTGTTGTTACTAATGTTGTTGATGTTGTTTTGTTGTTGTTTAAAGAAATGTGAACGGTATCTGAACATAGTAGAAATCTTAAGAGAGTCAAAGACAGAGAGAAAAGAAAAGCAGGAACAGATGCAAATGGAGACATAGAGAGTTAAGATAACAAATTGATAGACACAATTTCGTGCTCTCTCTCTCTCTCTCTCTCTCTCTCTCTCTCTCTCTCTCTCTCTCTCTCTCTCTCTCTCTCTCTCTCTCTCTCTCTCTCTCTCTCTCTCTATCTCCTCTCTCTTCTCTCTCTCTCTCCCTCTATCTCTCTCTCTCTCTCGGACGACGTGACGGGACGAGAACTGAACGGGTGTGCTGTTAGTAAGCTGCTGCAAATTTTTGCATTTTAGCTTCAAAATGTCAGTTACTGGCCTTCCAGCAACTGTAATAACAACTTTAAACGCCCTGCTGATCGACAACGTCGTATCGAGTTGGAAAGTCGCGGGGGAGAGCGGCAGTGTTGTGTTCGTCTTGCGAATGAAGCCAGCTGACAAGCCAGTGTCAACAGAAATGGCGGACCCTGTGCTGAACCGTAACTCCCGTGTTCAGTACTATCGCAAGAACCTCCTTGTCAAAGACGTCGCGATGTTCAAAGAAGTAGACAA
>CM054139.1:62478731-62498731 GCA_028751875.1 Rapana venosa | reverse complement strand
TTATGGGCCCTTGGGCCCCCTTTCATAAAGGGGGTGTGTTATATAATCAACTTTTCCAAAAAATTTTGGGCGTAAAAATTTTTTTTATAAACGAAAAATAATACCTCAAGTACGGGAAGTATTTCTAATTTTAAAAGTTTTTATACAAAAAAAATTTGGTTTATTCTTATTAATGTGTTGTTAGAAGATGAAAAAAGTTTTAAAAAAGTCAAAATGGAAGGAAAAGCTCACTTTAATTAAAGAGAAAAGAGAGAAAACGGGAAAAAATGAATGTTTGAACGAATGAAAAAAAAATTTGAACAAATTTTTTTTGGACAAAAGCACAACCCCATCAGTCAAGGGGGGCAATTGAAAACGACACTTTTAAACATAGGAATGGTATGAAAAGGCCCAGAGAAATTAACCCAAAGCCCAGGAAATCCCCAACCCAATATTTTCGGGTTTTAAAGTTTTTAAAATTTTTTTTTGTTTAATAGTTTTGCTTTTGTTTATCTAGACCCTTCGTTCCCAATATTGTAAAGAGTATTTGAAAGGGGGTGGAGAAAAAGGAGAGAAGAGAGATTTAGAGAGAAAAGAGGGGAAGAGAGAGAGGAGAGGGGAGGGTAGGGAGGGAGGGGAGGGGGGGAATAGGGAGGGGGGATTTTTGTTTTATTTTAGTTAGGTGGGTGGGTCAGTTTTTCCGGGGAGGATTGTCCCAAAAACAAACCAAAATTTTTACCAAGCGCTAATCCCCTCTTTTCGCTGTGGTTACTCGAGTTTGTACCCTACTGAAACGGAAGCAAAGGGGGAAAAAAAAGAGAGTTGCTTTGATGGCTTTTTGGTTTTGAAAATTTTAGGAACACAAAATTTTTAGAAAAAAAAACCCCTCAACGCATTTATGTTTTTTTCCCAAAAACCCCATTTAAAATCCTTAATGGGGAAAAGTAGTACTTTGTTCACTTTTTCACGGTCAGGGCCCGTAACCCCCCGGGTGTAGGGGGCTAAATGGTGGACAAAACGGTGGCCCCAGTGGCTCACTTAGCGGGGTCTGGCGAGGGGCCTGGGTGAACTGAAGTCCTCCCCTGCCCAATCACGGATGTCGTGGGGCCCACTTTCTCCTCTGTCTCCCCCTTTCTTCTCTTCCCTGGACTGTTCCTTGCAGGAGGGGTCTTTTGAAAGGTCCTTCTGGGGCGTTTTTTCGTCCCCATACCATTTTTGATTTTCCCTTTCTTTTTCGCCGGGGTTCATAGGTTTCAAAAGTCCCGACCCCTTTTTGAGTGCCCATTTGCGGATTTCTTTGTTGGGGGACAGGGTCCTTGTGGGAGATCCCCAAGGAGCCTTTGAGGCATCCATTTCTACTGCTTGGATCCTCCTTTGTGGTTGCGTTAAGTTTTCCATGCCTAAATTTTGGTAAAGCTTTTTTTTAAAGGGGGAATAGCGCGTTTAGTAACTTTCCCTTGGTTCCAAAGGGGATGTTTCTGTCTAAAAATATGGTCTTCAGTCTTGCCATTGCGGGCTGCTTTTTTTTCCCGCTTTTGCTAGGTTTTGGGTTTCTTCGACCCCTCCTCACTTATGAGGGGCTCCGGGGGTATTTGGGAAAATGGTTCGTTCCGGTTCTTTTCCTGGGGAGTGATTTTGGTGGGTTGATTGGGGGGCCCACTGTTTGTCATGGTTTGGGTTTTTCGGGTTGTTTTCCCTGCCTTTATGTGGGATATTTGGGCCCAATTTTGTTTTCACTAGGTTGGCCAGTTCCTCTTCTTTTCCGCCGGGCCCGTCAATGTATCGGAAAACCCTGGGGGTTGGGGGATTGTTCGCCCCCCAATGCTGACGTCCCTGTGTGGTTTTCCCAAGGCGTCGTCATGATGCGTTCGGGGAAAAATTTTAAAATGTGTCGGGGGACAGCGACATACCTGTGGACCCAATGAGGTACGGAACCATTCCCCTCCCGGGGCCCTTTGTCCCCGATTACTGCATTTTGGTGGCCTTTGATTTAGATTTCCCTTGATGGTGTGGATAGTTTTGGGCCCCATGTTGAATTTGTTCTGGTGGCCCAAAAGGGTCACCCCCATCCCTCTATCAAAGGGGCCTTTTTTAAAAATCAAGGGAAGGGGACGGGGAAAGGGATGTCTTTTTTGGTGCTGGCTGTATTTCTCACACAAAACCCTCGGGTTTGGGAATTTTCTGTTCGGGGGTGCTTTTTTTTGGGGGGAAAACCGGTTTGTCTTCGGCGATGTTTCTTTCCCTGTGGTTTTCACCCCGTTCAGGATCATTTCAGCATGACTTTACTGGTTTGACTTTTTGAGGTGATTGTCCTGTATTTTTGGGCAACTGCGGGGAGTTTTCCTTTCTTGGGGAGAGTGATGATGAGGGAGGGGGTTTCCATGGGTAGGCCACCCCTCCGGTCTGCCGATCTTTTTGGCGGGATACTTGTGGGGGGGGGATGTCTGTCACTGCTTCCCCCCGGGGTTTTTGGATCAGCTCTGCTGGGTTTGTTGTCGTTTCCCCTGTGTTTTTTCCCTTTTTTCTTAAGCGATCAAATTGAAATTTCTTTTCCCTCGGTAGTTTTGGGGAAAAGTTGTTTTTTTATTCGATGGGCTTGGTTTGAAAGTAGGGTGGGGTCGCCTAGGTCTGATGATTGTAGGTTCGGAACAGTTTCCCGCCCATCTCCCAACGTTTTCCCTTCTTTTTTTTTGGGAAATTTCCCCTTCTTTGCCCTGGTGTTTTACTGACTTTGCCTTTTTCTTTTTGGGAAACTCTTTCACAATTTGGTGGGGCTCTTCTGCTATTATTCTTTGTCGGGGCTCTTTTCGATTTCTGTACATTGTTTTTTTAAATCCATTCCTCCTTGGTTTTCCCTCATGTCTCCCCTTTGATCTTCTTGTTTATTTTCTCGGGTACTCAACTGTCCTGTATTTTTTTGGGCTCTTCTTCAGGTCTTTTCTTTTGTCACACTTATTCGGGATTTCACCCTTTGCCCCAGGGTTGTGTTTTTCGGCGATGTTTTGAAAGGGAAGTTTTTGGCTGTCTAAAGTATCACTGTTTTAAAAAAACTGGGGGTCTTTCTTTTTCGGCATTTTTTAAAGTCCCAAGCAGTGGTGCGAATTTCCCCTATTGTTGTTTGGGAAAGGGACCGGCGATGGTGGGCCCTTCTTTTTGCCCGGGGTTGAATTTGATTAGGTTGTTTTTTTGTCTTATTGGTTCTTTTTAAATGGGAAACTCTAAATTTTCAGGAGCCGAGGTAATGATCCCCGGGCCCATGTCTGCCCCTGAGGGTAAAAAATTTAGCGTAAAGGAAATTTGATTTTACTGTTTTGGTATTTTTATTCCTTGGCAATTTAAAGGGTTTCCCAAGACTGCTAAATTTGTTTACGTATGCAAATTTGTTTTTAAACCTATCTTTAAGGTGCCTTTTTCCCGACTTCGGGGTACAGCTGGGAACTGAGCCTAACATTTTTGCCATGGCGGTTTTTGGGGTATGCCCCTGTTTCCTTTCAGGCTTTCTATTGTCGGGGGTTTTTTTGGGGTTTCGTGAACGGGGTATGAAAGCGTAGGGGTTTTTCGACTGGTCCCAAAGTCTTTTCCCAAAAGCTTTGACGTTTTAGTTTGTTTTTTCCTTGGGGATGGGAAGAAAGGGCTTTGGTCGGAATAAAACCAGAAACTTCACGTTTTTATTTTTTGGGGTCGGGGGAACGTCTTTAACCATCCTGCCCCTTTTCCTTCTTAAATATTTTTTAAATATCAAGGGTTGCAATTTAAAAAAAAAAAAGGCTGCTTCATCTTCGCCCGAATGCTCAGCCCCAAAACTGTTGTATTCATAAGCAAAAAATTGGGTTTTTGCGGGCCCAAACCATTGATTTTTTCCGTTGGAGAAAAAAATTTTTTTTTTGTTTTTAAGTTTATCCCCAAAAAAATAAGAAAAAAAATGGGACCAAGAAGGCAAAAAAATGTAAAAGAAGTGGGGTGACGGGAGGAAAAAGGGGCAAAAAAAAAAGAGGGGGAAAAAAGGAAAAACCCCCGAAAAAAAGGGGGGGGGTTTTTTAAAAAAAAACCCCCCCCCTGGGGGGGGTTTTTTTCCCCCAAAAAATTTAAAAAAAAAAAAAAAAAAAGGTGGGGAAAAAAATTTTTCCCCCAAAAAAAAAAAAAAAGGGGGAAAAAAAGGGGGGAAAAAAGAAAAGGGAAAAAGGGGGGGGAAAAAAAAAAAAAAAAAAAAAAATGGAAAAAAAAAAAAAAAAAACAAACAGGGGCCCCCCCCCACCCCCCCCCCCCTTCCCCCCCACACACACAAACCCAAAAACACACACAAAAAAAACCCCCCCCCCCCCCAAAAAAAAAAAAAAACCCCCCCCCCCCCCCAACCCCAAAAAAAAAAGGGGTTTTAAAAATTTTTTTTTTGGAAAGGGGGGGGTTTGGGGGAAGGAAAAAAAAAAAAAACCCGGGGGAAAAAATTTTAAAAATTTTTTTTTCCCCCAAAAAAAATTTTAAAAATTTTTTTAAAAAAAAAAAAACCCAAAAAAAAAAAAAAAACCCCCCCAAAAAAAAGAAAAAAAAAAACCCCAAAAAAAAAAAAATTTTTTGGGGGAAAAATTTTTTAAATTTTTTTTTTCCAAAAAAAAAGGGGAAAAAAAAAAAAAATTAAAGGGGTAAAAATTGAAATTGGTTTTTTTTTTGGGGGGAAAAAAAAAAAAGGGGAAAAATTTTTTGGGGGGGAAAGGAAAACCCTTTTGGGGTTTTTTTTTTTTTTCCCCCTTTTTTTTTTTAAAAATTTTTTGGGGGAAAAAAGGGGGGGGTTTTTTTTTTTTTTTGGGGGGGGTTTTTTTGGGGGAAAAATTTTTTTTTTTTAAAAAGGGTAAGGGGGTTTTGGGGTGGTGTTTGTTGTTTTGGGGGGGGGGGGGGGGGGGGTTTTGGGGGGTTTTGGTGTGGGGGTTTTTTTTGGGGGGGTTTTTGGGGGGGGGGGTTTTTTTTTTTTTTTGGGGGGGAATTTTTTTGGGGAAAAAGGGGGTTTTTTTTTTTAAAATTTTTTGTTCCTTTTTTTTTTGGGGAAAAATTTTCCCCGGGGGGGTTTTTTTTTGGGGGGGGGTTTGGGGTTGTGTGGGGGGGGGTTTTTTTTTTTTTTTTTTTTTTGTTTTAAAAAAATTTTTTTTTTGGGTTTTTGGGGGGGGGGGGGGAAAAAAATTTTTTTTTTTTTTGGGGGAAAAAATTTTTTTGTTTTTTTTTTTTTTTGGTTTTTTGGGTTTTTTTTTTTGGGGGGTTTTTTTTTTTAATTTTTTTTTATTTTTTTTATTTTGGGTTTTTGTTTTTTTTTATTTTTTTTTGTTGTTGTTTGGGTGGGTTTGGGGTTTGGGTTTTTGGGGGGGTTTTTGGGGGGGGGGGTTTTTTTTTTTGGGGGGGGGGGGTTTTTTTTTTTTTTTTTGTTTTGGGGTTTTTGTGGGGGGGGTTTTTTTTTTGGGGGGTTTTGGTTTTGGGGGGTTTTTTTTGGTTTTTTTTGGGGGTTTTTTTTGGGGGGGTTTTTTTTTTTTTTTGGGTTTTTTGTTTGGGGGGGTTTTGTTTGGGGGGGGGGGTTTGGGGTTTTTTGTTTAAAAATTGGGGGGTTTTTGGGGGGGGGGGGTTTTTGTGGTTTTTGGGGGGGGGGGGGGGAGGTTTTTGGGTGGTTTGGGGGGTGGTTTTTTGGGGGGGGGGCCCCGGGGTGGGGGTGTTTTGTTGTGGGTTTTGGGGGGGGGGTTTGGTTGGGGTTTTTTTTTGGGGGGGGTTTTTTTAAATTTTTTTTTTTTTTGGGGGGGTTTTTTTTTTTCTTTTTTTTTTTAAAAATTTTTTTCCCCCCCCCCCAAAAAAAAAGGGGGGGGGGGGGGTTTTTTTTTAATTTGGGGGGTTTTTTTGGGTTTATTTGGTTTTTTTTTTTTTTAATTTTTAAAAAGGGGGTTTTTGGGGGGGGTTTAAATTTTTTTTTTTTTTTTTTGGGGGGGGGTTTTTTTGGGGGTTTTTTTAAAAATTTTTTGTGTGGGTTAAAATTTTTTGGGGGGGGTTTTTGTGGGGGGTTTTTTTTTTTTTTTTAACCCTTTTTTTTTGGTTGTTTTGGGGGTGGTTTTTTTTTTTTTTTTTGGGGGGGTTTTTTTTAAAATAGGGAAATTTTTTAAAAATTTTTTTATTTTTAAGGGGGTTTTGTTTTTTTTTTTTTAAAAAGGGGTTTTAAAAAGGGGGGGTTTTTTGGGGGGGGTTTTTTTGTTTGTGGGTTTTTGGGGGGTTTTTTTTTTTGGGGTTTTTTTGGGGGGGGTTTGGGGAAAAAAATTTTTTGGGGGGGGGGAAAAAAAAAAAAAAAAAAAAGGGGGGGGGGTTGGGGGGGGGGGTTTTGGGGGGGGGAAAAAAAAAGGGGTTTTTTGGGGGGGGGGGGGGGTTTTTCTGTCTTTTTGTCTCTCTTGCAAACACACTACACTCACACCTAACCCAACCACCCACCCACTACACCACATGCACGCGCGCACGCGCGCGCGCGACCTCAATTCACAAACTCCATGCTCTAATTATGCAGCCTGGTCTCATTTCATCAGAAACTCCATTAGAAAATTGTATCCAACTACCTCTGTTAATCCCTTTGCAATTAGCAGGAAGCTGTTTGCAGAGGTAATTCAACAGCTCTTCTTCTTCTTCCTTTTTCTTCGTCGAGCGCTCAGACAGCAACTATTGCTGTATGTCATATGAACATGTATGCGTTGTGCTGCCGTTAAGCGCCTGACAAGTCAAGCCCAGCGCATCCGACTTCGGTGTGTGTAGCAGTTGAAATAAATTCCTCATAATGTCTTTGTCTATAAACATCTGTATAGCCCTTGGCTTGTTTTGGGGTGTGAGTTAGATCTAGTGAAAGTTAATGCAAAGGTTTTATCAGTCAGTATAGTCTAATCAGTACGAGTGACTCACGTCAAATCAAGTCACATTCTTTCATTTTGAGGATAATGAATACGCACTCATGTGCTTTTTTCTCATCCACTCTAATTTTAGCCAAAAGCTGATTCAATTCATCAATACAGGTTTTTATGGATCGTTGTTTATGTGTTGTGTATTCGAGTGCGTCATTCATTTCTCTGGCACAAACTAGGCAAGAGTAATAGGAGAGATTGAATTGCGCGCGCGCGTGCACACACACACACACACACACACACACACACACACACACACACACACACACACACAGATAGAGAGATAGAGAAAGAGAGAGACAGAGACAGATAGACAGACAGATGGAGAGACAGAGACTCAGAGAGAGACACACAGAGAGAAAGGCAAATCCATCACATATTCCATCTTGCCTTTCCAATTAAAACATGGTAAAATGCCAAGTCATGGAACCAATGTAAGTCACAAAACTCCAACAGCAAAGACAAAGTGATGATCAAGCAAAGACAGTAACGGTGTCTGCTCCAAACAAAAAACAAACAGAAGAGCAAGAAGAAGAAGAAAAGAACAAGAACAAGAAGAAGGGGAACAATTTCTTTTCTAAAGGTTCGTGGCAAGAGTATACCCCACTTTTCGATTATATTTTCATTGCCCTCACTGATGCTGGTAGAAATAGGCACTATTCAAAGTTCACTGAACTTGTCAGTGAGAGATACAGAGCACCACAGAGAACAGAAACATCTGTGTGTGGTGGTGGTGGTGGAACTAGTGGGAGGAGGGTGGTAGTCTCAGACATTCAGGGCTGAGGAGCATCAGCTAGTCATGCAGTATGCATGAAGCACTCTTCCTAACATCGCCACTCCTGCTACAGGCCACAGCACTTGGCCGGATGTGGAACAGAAATTCACAGCAAGAAGTTAGCTGGACTTGTGTCTGTCTCACTGAGACTTCGTTGCATGCAAAATGAAGACAGATAGCCGTAGGAATCTTTTGAGTTTGATGTTTGACACTTCCCAAATCTCTTTAAATACATTTTTCTATAAGACATGCAGCTACACAGACACACATACTCAAATGTGTGTATGTCAAGTCAAGTCAAATTTTTATTTCCAGATATATGTGTGTATGTGTGTGTGTGATGGCTTCATATCTGTACTGTACCGTGTACCATATTCAGACCCAGTAGACTTTTCTCTGTGTAAAAGTCAGACTGCTCTTACATGTGACAGCACGTCACCACGAGAGTGGCACCTCTCATTTCAACACACACAAACACACAGAGATATATCTCATACACTGAAGTATGCAGAAACATTTTTTTCTGATAAAATAAGAAAAATGCCAGGTCTTACAACTAGTAAAGCTCACAAATTTTCAACAGCCAAGATGAACAAAGTGTTGACCAAGCAAAGACAGTAACAGAGTCTTCTCAAAAGAAGAAAAGAAGAAGAAGAAGAAGAAGAAGAAGAAGAAAAACGAAGAAAAGAAGAAAAGAAGAAAAAAGAAGAAAAGAAGAAGAAACAAGAACAAGAACAAGAAAACAAGAACAAGAACACAAGAATAAACAAGAACAACAACAAAACAACAACAACAAAACACAACAAGAACAAGAAGAAGAATAAGAAAAAGAACAAGAGAACAAGAAGAACAAGAACAAGAAGAACAGGAAGAACAGAAGATCAAGAAACAAGAAGAACAAGATAAAAAGAGAAGAACAAGAAGAACAAGAAGAAGAAGAAGAGAGAACAAGAACAAGAGAAGAATTGCGAGAAGAAGAAGATTGATTGAATCTTTAATGGGTTAAGAATTGAGCACAATAAAAGCTTTTTTTTAACAATTCTGCCCAGAAAGACAAAAAAACTGGAACTAATTCAACACAAAAGAAAACCAAAAAAAAACAACAAAAAACATAACCAACCCACGAAAATTATGAAAACAGAGGGAAAGGAAAAAGAAGAAGAATTTCTTTTCTTAAGTTTCATGGCAAGAGTGTCACTCCCGCTTCGATTCTTGCCCTTAGTGATGCTGGTAGAAGTAGGTACTATTCCAAGTTTAGTTTACTTCTCAGTGAGAGATAGACAACACAGAGAAAAGAAGAAAAAAAACGTGGAGGGCTGGGGGGTTAGAGGACTAGTGGGTGGAGGGTGGAAGTCTCAGACATGCAGGGCTGAGGAGCATCAGCTAGTCATGCAGTATGCATGAAGCACTCTTCCTAACATCGCCACTCCTGCTACAGGCTACAGCACTTGGTCGGATGTGGAACAGAAATTCACAGCAAGGAGCTAGCTGGACTTGTGTCTGTCTCACGGAGACTTCGTTGCATGCAAAATGAAGACAGATGGCCGTGGGCATGCTTTGACTTTTTGAGTTTGATGTACTTTGTCACTTTCTACAACTCTTGGAATAAATAGTTTGACTTTTTATACAGGACAGAAGGATTCCCTATCTGTATTGTGTTGCATATCATTAGTTTGTAGACATAACAGACTTTCTGCGTGAAATTCAGGCTGGTCTTACAGGGAAGAGCTTGTCGCCACAAGATCAGTGCCTTCTATTTCTCTCTCTCACGTGCGTGCGCACGCGCACATGCATGCGGAAATGGTGTCTAAGCAAGACGCCTGTGAGCATGCTGGGTATTTTTTCTGTCATCCAGTACCACCCGCACACAATGGCCTAATTTTTCATCAAAAAGCTGTACAGGTTTTAACACGTGCGCAAGATGTTCTGCATGTGTTTGCATACTCGTTTTATAGTCTCATCCGAAGGATTTCGGGGGAAGTGGAGCTGGATGAGTATGTATGTTTCCATGGAGGATGGAGAGAAGACTAAGAACTGGAAGATGAGGTAAGGTGTTTGTGTCACCTTAGAAAAGGCTGCAACAAAAACTGTCATATCCTGAGTGACAATGTACTTTATTCTTGACGCTGGTGTTCATTAACACTGCATCAACTGATGCTGACACGGGGAATCGAAGGTAGACACCCAAAACAAAACGTAAGAATATTGATATCGAAAAGGATAATAATGATGACAGCTAATATTATCAATGGTAATGGCAGCTGCAGCAGCAGCAGCAGTAGTAGTTGTAATAGTAGTAGTAGTAGTAGTAGTAGTAGTAGTAGTAGTAGGCAGTAGGAGTAGTAGGAGCAGTAGGAGGAGGAGGAGTAGTAGCAGTAGTAGTAGTAGTAGTAGTAGTAGTAGTAGTAGTAGTAGTAGTAGTAGTAGTAGTAGTAGTAGCAGTAGTAGTAGTAATAGTAGTAGTAGTAGTAATAGTTAGGGAGAGACACAAGCAGACAGAAAGGCTCAGAAAAATAATGAGAGAACATGAGTAGAACGCAAAAAGCTATATATTGGCTTGCATGATGCGTTAGTACATACACGCATGCATGCATTAGTGGTATATGTGTGGGTGTGTGTGTGTGTGTGCGTGTATGTGTGTGTGCGTGTATGTGTGTGTGTGCGTGTGTGTGTGTGTGTGTGTGTGTGCGTGTGTGTATGTGTGTGTGTGTGTGTGCGTGTGTGTGTGTAAGCTAGTGTATATATGTCTGTTTATATGTCTTGTCGATCGCCGTGTCTGTGCTCGTTCGACCTTGTGTGTGTTGGTGTCCGTATGTGTCTGGGTCGGTGTCTGTCATGTGTGTATATCTATGTGTGTATGCGTGTTTGTGTGTGTGTTTGCTTGTTTGTATGCTTACGTGCGGCGTGCGTGCGTTCGTGCACGCGCGTGCGCGCGTGTGTTTGTGTGTGTATGTGCGTCTGTTTGTATGTGTGAGTGCGTGTGTGCGTGCGCGCGCGCGCGTGTGTGTGTATGTATGTATGTGACTGCTGCAAATCAAGAAGTGAAATGCTCAAATTATTCAGCCAGGTCTCATTTCATCAGAAACTCCATTAGAAAATTGTATCCAACTACCTCTGTTAATCCCTGCGCAATTAGCAGCAAGCTGTTTGCAGAGGCAGTCTGTCAGCTACCAAACCATTGCAAACACAGAACCTCTTCGCTTCTTGTACTGTACGCTTTTGTGAAACCAGACAGGATGGGATCTTGTTGCTGATGATAAACATTTGTCTGTCTGCTAAAGCTATTTTAGGTACAGACTTGACAGATCTGTCCAGTATCACATACAGATCTTTCCAGCCTGTCCTTGGTATCGATAGAAAGACTCAAATCAGTTCTGTATCATTATGTTCAATCCTAGCAATAATCTGTTTCATTTACAAAAAAAAGCGTGATGCGTTTGGTGATAGTCTCTGAAGGGATATTTTGTTACCGGGTGCATAATTCATCCACACAACACAAAGTACGTAAGCAATAGCAAAGATTGATGCCTGCAAAAATATCCTATTACACTACGAAGCCCAAGAAAGACAAACAAACTGACAGACGAAAGAGCTTGTGGATTATCAGAGTCAAATAGAAGCACGAGACCTAGAGAGAAAGAAATAATGCGAAAAGGATATTTGCGTTGTTGTGTGTTTGTTATTGTCTCATTCTCACACATGTCACATATCAGAAAGCCGTTCACTTTAGATCGTGTTCATATTACAGCTGCGTTGTCACTTGTAAAATCTAACACATGTCCTGCCAATACAAAAATCGGGTTTTAGACTCACACTGCTTCCTCCATCGTCTGGGCCTTTAACTTTTTTAGATTGATGTCAATACCAGCGAGGTGTTAAGCTTCAAGTCACGCCTGGAAATCAAAGCAGGGCTCTTCCCACACTAAGTCTGAGAATATCTAGAATGATGCATGCGTGCATGTCAAATGCATTGTCGGCTGCATTAAATAGTAAAGTTTGTTAAATATGTTTGTTTTTTTAAAATGTAAAAGTCCTGTAAATCGTCCAAGGTGGAACACTTCAGTGTTGGTCATCATGACCTTCTCATTTTAGATAACTGCCAGTAGCTATTTCTGTATCTTCTTGCCTACATTGCTGGCTGCACAAGATGGCAGGAAGACGAATGAGAGAGGCAATGGAAAACAGCAACATCCACGTCCATGAAAATAAGGATAGCTTCCATGTCTGCCTTTACTGACCCTACAAACGTATATTAAGCAACCGCGTTTCATACGTCACAAACCCTTCTTTTTCAACCAAAAGAAAAAAATAACAACTGTTGCAATCAGTGCAACTAGTAAAACTGTAGTTGCCCTGGAAACAAATGAACAGGGAGACCTGACGAAATGAATGCAGTAAAAAGCAAACCTCTTCGACAAGAAACAAAAAGAAGGTGTTTTTTTTTTTAAAAAGGAGCCTTGCCGAGAGAGCATTGCTCCTGTTGGATTTCCTTGCCGCCACTTCTGCCTGAGAAGGGAGTCTTGTTCGAAGTGACTTGCTTGTCTGAAAGAGACCACTTGAAACTTGAAGACGTCGGTGTGTGTGTGTGTGTGTGTGTGTGTGTGTGTGTGTGTGTGTGTGTGTGTGTGTGTGCGTGCGTGTGCGTGTGTGTGTGTGTGTGTGTTGTGTGTGTGTTGTGTGTGTGTGTGTGTGTGCGTGCGTGCTTGCGGGGGAGGATGAGGTAGTCTTTGACAAGGCGGCTTCAAAGTTATATTGGAGTATGCATTAAGCATGAAGCATGTCCTCTGTGTCTGTAGCTGCCACAAGCCATGAGCAATGCCTGGATGGAGAGCAGAAATGCACAGCAAGGAACTGGGCTTGTGTTTCACCGACTATTTCTTGCCTACCAACTGGTGATGAATGGTTGTTGTCTGTTCGGGTAAAACTCTGATATTTACGGATATGGGCCTGTTAGTCTCTGTTGAGACACAGTTGAGATCAATACAGCGAACAAAAGGTGATCAGCATGCATGATGTGTCGGCGCTGCCACGTCCCAAATCACCTGTGCTCCAAGTGCAGAAAGCAAACACTAGTATTAGGGAGGGAATGTTGGCCAAGTTATAGCTAACTTGTCATTTAGGCTGTTTCTTTAAGTTGGTACATATACTTAATAAGTGAACAATCCTTCTCCCGGGAAAATTCCAAACAAACTCGCACTTCTTTTACTTTCTGGAATTTTATAAAACTCCAAGATAATTATTCTAAACAACAGCAGTACATACGAAAAACACGTGTCATTCACATCACTGTGTTTCTTGTTTTGTTTGTTCCTTTCCTTTTGCGGTTTGGTTGGGATTTTTTTCTTTTTTTTTCTTTTTTTTTGGGGGGGGGGGATGGTGGGCGGGGGTAAGGGGATTTGTTTGCTTACTTTCTGTAACTATTCAGAAGAAGAAGATGATGATGATGATAAGGCTGTGTCTGGTTTAACTTCGATCATGATAAAAGGTTGAGCAACAATCGTGATTGCTTTTAGCGTGCCGATGTGAGATGATTGTGAGAGTAATTGGATCTATGTGTGATTGACAGGAGCTCTGGCAGACGTCATGTTTCCTGATGACGGCAGATCGCTGCAAGTGATCCTGCTTTTACTGTGCAAAGCCGCGTCTTCGCTGCCACAGCTTGTGTGTGTGTGTGTGTGTGTGTGTGTGTGTGTGTGTGTGTGTGTGTGTGTGTGTGTGTGTGTGTGTGTGTGTGTGTGTGTGTGTGTGTGGTGTGTGTGTGTGTGTGTGTGTGAGTGTGTGTGTGTGTGTGTGTGTGTGTGTGTGTGTTGTGTGTGAGTGTGTGTGTGGTGTGTGTGAGTGAGTGGTGTGTGTGAGTGAGTATAAGTGTGTGTGTGTGAATGAGTGTGTGTGTGTGAGTGAGTGTGTGTGTGTCTGTCTGTCTGTCTGTGCGTGTCTTTCTTTGCCTTCCTCTCTTTTTTTCTTGTTTTTCGTTCTCTTCCCTATTATTGAGCTTTGTCAGACTATATTTCTCTGTCCTTTTTTTTCTCTTTTTCTTTTCCTGTCTGTCTCTTTCTGTTCCTGCTTTCTGTCGTTGCCTGTTTGCTTTTGTCTGTGTGTCTGTCGGTCTATTTGTCTCTCTGTATGTCCATCTGTGTGTATGCATGTTTGTCTGTCTGTCTCTGTCTCTGACTGTCTGTCTATCTCTGTCTCTCTGCTTCTGTTTCTCTCTCTCTCTTTGATTTTGATCTCGATCTTTCTCTCTGTCTCTGTCTCTGTCTGTCTTTGTCTCTGTCTGTCTGTCTGTCTGTCTGTCTCTCTCTCTCTCTCTCTCTCTCTCTCTCTCTCTCTCTCTCTCTCTCTCTCTCTCTCTCTCTTACACACACTCTTTGTGAATACTACACACACTCTTTGTGAATATTTCTTTTTATGGCTATTTTTTACTCTCTCTGTCTGTCTGTCTGACTCTCTCTCTCTCTCTCTCTCACTCTCACTCTCTCTCTCTCTCTCTCTCTCTCTCTCTCTCTCTCTCTCTCTCTCTCTCTCTCTCTCTCTTGCTCTCTCTCTCTCTCTCTCTCTCTCTCTCTCTCTCTCTCTCTCTCTCTCTCTCTCTCTCTCACTCTCTCTCTTTCTCTCCGAAATTGTCTGACTTTTTTGGTATTAATCTCTTCCCCTTTGTCAGTATCTTTTTTGCCATCCACTTTCTTCGATGAATGTTTGTTTGTGGTTTTTTGTGTTCATTCCTCTCCTTTAATGAACAATTCTTTGGAGGTCCATTTTTCTTCCTCTAATGTCATCTGATTTTTTGGCATCTGCTTTTTTTCCATTTAATATTGGATTTTTTTCTGTCCATTTTCAATTCCTACCATGATATGTGATTTTATTTTTTAACTCTTTTTTTATTTCTTGCTTCCTTTTTTCTTTCTTTCTTACTTCTTCCTTCTCTTCCTCTTCTTCCTTCCTTCTTTTCTTCCTTCTTTCCTTTCTTTCTTTCTTCCTTCTTTTCTTCCTTCCTTTCTTCCTTCTTTCCTTCAATCTTGTCTTCCCTCCTTTCTTCCTCCCTTTCTTCCTTCCCTTCTTCATTCCTTCTTTCCTTCCTTCCTTCCTTACTTTCTTCCTTCTTTTTTTTCCTTCCTTCCTTCTCTCTTAGTTCTCTAAGGAGTCGTTGGAGCACGAAAGTGAAATTTTTCAGGCCCTCCATCTTGGATAACTCGAGCCTGGCGAAGCCAGTTTCTTTCCAGGCACAGGGTGCATGCTAGGTATGTTTATGTTTCCGTAGCCCAACAAATACTAACACTAATAACGGGATCTTTAGTCTGCGCATTTGATCTCCTACAGGCATACAGCCACAGAGGGATTGAAAGCACTTGCAGGCCCTGAAAATTGGGAAAAATCTCGGCCTTCGATATTGAGGACACTACTGCCGAGATTTGAACCACCGTCTCCATGACCCCATAGAGATGAAAGTCAAACTCTCTTATCCACTCAACTACAATGTCGTCATTCTTTAGATTGTTTGCTTTGGCCCGGGTTCGAGCCACCACCGAGGTAACTGTTCAAGAGATTTATTTTTCTCCCTTGGAGTTAACATCAGTACTGCTCTCACTGCCCCAACAGTCCTTCGGATATGACCATAAACTGAGTTCCCGTGTGCCAGCGCACGCAGAACATCTTGAACACACTTTAAAACACGTTCTGCTTATTGGAAGAGTAGGTCATTCGTGCCAGTAAGAACGGATAACAAAAATAAAATTCCCACCCAAGCACAAACAATTCCATGCACGCACACTGGTGTCGTGTTTAGACTTCATCATCGAAGTTGAAATACGGGTATCTAGTTTTAACATATGTGGTCGTAGGGGAGCGAGGCGTCAGAGACCTCATTTCTCCAGGGGCCAGCATATTGAGGGCGGCGCCCATCTCCTCTGTCTCACTGCTTTACCCTCCCTGACCCTAAAGAGGCAAGTACCCATTTACAGCTGGGTGAACTGGGGGACTGTACTGAAGCCAAGGCGCGCAAACGGTCACCCATCCAAGTGGTAACCACGCTCGACGCTGCTTAACTTGGCTGGGGGGAAAGCGAGTGCTCGGAGGTATCTAGTTTAGGGGGGACGGGATAGCCTAGTGGTTAGAACATTGAGCTCGCAATCTGACGACCCGGGTTCGGTTGAAGGGGATATTTTCCTCTGGAGTTAACATCAGTACAGACTCCACTCTCCCCAAAAGTCCTTCGGATGAGACTATAAACCGAGGTCCCGTGTGCGAACGCACGCAGAACATCTTGCGCACACGTTAAATCCTGTTCCCCTTTCCGTAAGAGTAGGCCATTGTGTGTCGGTGGGAACATCACAGAATTTACAAAACCGCATACACACGGCCGGGCACTAGATGTAAAAAAAAGCACATAAGTGCTTATTCCATTATCCTCAATATAAATGAATAAAATATAAAATAAAATGAAAAAATAATAAATCAGCAAAAACGGTCACAAATGCATAAACCTCACCACTGATGACACTGGAAGCTGTCGCCGAGGAAGGAAAACACAGTTTGTGGTGATCTTGTTCACTTTGTTCATGTCCAGTGTGTTGGGGTTTCCCGTTCCTCTTTGTCTGATTTATTTCTGTTTATTTTTCCCCTTCTTCACAATGATTGAGGGTGTAGTTTTTTGGGTTTGTTTGGGCTTTTTTGTTGGGGTTTTTTTTTTTGGAGGAGGGGGGGTCCATCTCTTTCTTTCTGAGTTACTGGCCTTAACTGTGGGTTGTGTTTTTTTTCTTTCCTTACCTAGAGCTTTGAAGTTCAAGAATGATGAGATTTTGCGGCACGGGACCGTTTGTGCTCATCAATGAGGTGGCTGCATTCCGACTTCAGGGAATATTATGAATTCTCCGTTTCCATTCCTGTAACCGACAGCTTTCTCCCTCCATGTAGTTATTCGGATAAGACTGTAAACCGAAGCTTGTGTGCGATCGCACGCAGAACATCTTGCGCACATGTTAAAACCTGTTCCGCTTTTCGTAAGAGTAGGCTATCGTGTGCCGGTGAGAACAGATGACAAAATTTACACAATCGCATACACATGGGGATTGAATGTAAAAAAAAAAAGGCTCATAAGTGCTTATTCCATTATCCTCGATATAAAAGAATAACATTAAAAAATGTAAAATGTTTATCTTGTATTTGTCATAAAAGTGTCTCTCTACATTGCTTCTATGCGGTCACTATTTTAACATCAATGCTAGTATTTCGTTTTCATTCTGTCTTTCTGTCTGTCTGTCTTCATGTATACTTTTTTAATGCATTTCTGTCTAGTTTTTCGTTCTTTCTTCCTTCCTTCCTTCCTGTCTGTCTGTCTTTCCTTCTTTTTACTTTGTTGTTTCTCTCTTTCCTTTTACTTCCTTTTGTTTGCTTGTCTCTTCTTTTTTTTTTTGGCCCTTTCTTTCTTTTCTTTCTTTCTTTCTTTCTTTATGTCTTTCTTTCGTTATATCTTTCTTTCTTTCCTTTTTTTGGCCTTTCTTTCTTTCCTACCTTCTCTCTTCAGTCATTCTCCCTTTTCTTTGTTTTTGTGTTTTGTTTGTTTGTTTCCTTTTAAGCAATTTCTATTGTATTTTTTCTTGATTCTGTCATTTAGTTTCACTTTTCTTTCTTTCTTACTCCTCTGTGTCTTTCTTCTAATGAAATCAGAATCATCTTTTGCTCAAACTGCCTTTGTTTTTTGTCTTCTTACTCTCCTCGGCCCCATAGGCAATAAGAATATGATCACACATTTCATCAGTTTTCTATTATCTATCTGTCCTTAGCGCAGTGACAAAATGCCCTGGCGCCTCCTCTCTCTCTCTCTCTCTCTCTCTCTCTCTCTCTCTCTCTCTCTCTCTCTCTCTCTCTCTCTCTCTCTCTCTCTCTCTCTCTCTCTCTCTCTCCCTCTCTCTCTCTCTCAAAATGGTGTGTGTGTGTGTGCGTGCGCGCGCACGCGCGCGTGTGTGTGTGTGTATGTTTGTGAGATTGGATGTGCGTGAGTGAGTGAGTGTGTGTATGTGCGTGTGTCTGTGTGTGTGTGCTTGTGTCTGTGTACGCACATGTGTGTGTGTGTGTTCGTGAGTAGGTGTGTGTGTGTGTTCGTGAGTAGGTGTATGTGTGTGTGTGTGTGTGTGTGTTCGTGAGTAGGTGTGTGTGTGTGTGTGTGTGTTGTGTGTGTGTGTGTGTGTGTGTGTGTGTGTGTGTGTGTGTGTGTGTGTGTGTGTGTGTGTGTGTGTGTGTGTGTGTGTGTGTGTGTGTGTGTGTGTGTGTGTGAGGAAGGGTTTCTTTTCATTTAGAGCAATACTGTTATCGTCTTTTTTAGGTTGGAGTAGGAAAAGAATCTGTGGAAATTTTAATTTAACTGGATATTTTTCTTATATCTTGCCCTTTTCTAAATAAGACTGAGACCATCGGATGGGCTTTTTGTTGTTTTATTGAATCTGGCTTTATTTCGATTTTATTCTGGTAGGTTTGTTTGTTTCATTGAATGTTTCACTGCCGTTTCAAGCCTATGTCCTACTGTTACTCTCAGTGTCTCTTGTCTCTCTGTCTGTCTCTCTGTCTCTGTCTCTGTCTCTCTTTCTCTCTGATCTTGTTTCAGTTAATTACATCGAACAAAACTTGCAAAGGACAAGTGATAAATGAAATAGTGTTAAAATATCTTAAAACTTTGTAAGCTGAAATCATTATTCAAAAGTGAATGTAATCACATTAACTGATATGTACGTTGTATCATTTTTGATCTTAGAGAAGAATTGAAGCCTCCTGGTAGTCGTTCTATTTGGAATTGTAATGTATGTATACATCTTCCTTGAGAGAATCATGGCTGATGCACTGGAACATCATGAAGGATCAGTCAGCATTGGTGGCAGAACGATCACAAACCTCCGCTTCGCAGATGACATTGATGGAATAGCAGGATCAGAAAAAGAGCTTGCCAGCCTAACAGAACACTTGAATAAGGCCTCCAAAACATACGGCATGGAAATCAGTGCAGAGAAGACCAAACTGATGACTAATAACACCAACGGCATTAGCACTGATATCAGGGTTAATGACAAGAAGCTGGAAACAGTTCAAAGCTTCAAGTACCTGGGAGCCATTGTATCAGACCAGGGATCCAAGCCAGAAGTAGTATGCAGGACTGCACAGACAATAACAGCTTTGTCAAAACTAAACACCATCTGGAGAGATAAGAATATCTACTTATCTCCAAGATCAGACTAATGCGCTCCCTTGTCATATCCATATTTCTGTATGCCTGTGAATCATGGACCCTGACTGCAGATTTGGAGAGAAGAGTACAGGCAGTGGAGATGAGATGCTTTCGGAGACTCCTTGGCATCTCCTACAAAGACCACATAAGCAACGAAAGCGTGCATAACAGAATCCAGCAAACCATTGGACCCTATGAGAACCTTCTAACGATCGTGAAAAAGCGTAAACTTAAATGGTATGGGCATGTCACAAGATCCCAAGGAATTACAAAGACAGTTTTGCAAGGCACTGTCCAAGGAGGAAGAAGAAGAGGCAGACCAAGGAAGAGCTGGGAGGATAACATCAGCGAATGGACAGGCCTAGAACTCAACAAAACCCTGAGAAAGGCAGAACAGAGAGAGGAATGGAGGGAACTGGTTGTTGAGTCTTTGAGGGTGCCCCCACGGTCGTCAGACTACGGGACAGATAGAATAGATAGATAGATAGTAGTAAAAGTCTTCAGTATGCAATATCAGCATGCTACGTGAGATAAGTATGATAGATATTTTGTAGAGGTTACAACCATGTGTGTGTTATAATTCTGAAAGAATGTATGGAGGATTTAGAATGAAATTGGATTTAGAATGACGTTGGAAATATGTACTGGAAACGCCGATAAGTGATAAACGCCGATATAAAGATATGTGTTTGTGCATGTGTCTTGGCGAGCGCGCGCTCGCACGCCCGCACACACACACACACACACACACACACACACACACACACACACACACACACACACACACATACACACACACATGCGCGCGCGCGCGCGCGCACTCACACACACACGTGCATTCCTATGCAAAGACTCAAGCATGAAGAACGCTTATGAATTGAACAAAAAAGTAACAGAGAGCGAGAGAGAGAGAGAGAGAGAGAGAGAGAGAGGCGGGGGGGGGGGGGGGGGGGGGGGAGGGGAGGAGGTCGATAGACAGACAGACATACAGACCAGACCAGAGAGAGAAAATAGACAAACATAGAGAGATACAGAGACAAAACGACACAGAGGAGAGGGTGAGGAGACAGAGAGAGACTGAGACAGAAACAGCGAGAGATTATTCACACACACACACACACACACA
>CM054139.1:62456231-62473731 GCA_028751875.1 Rapana venosa | reverse complement strand
TCTTTCTTATTTTTTTTTTAAAAACCCTGATTTCTTTTCACATCCTTTCCCATTTAAAGCCCAATTGAGGAAATTTTTGCAGGAAATGGTAAAGGGTTTTGGCCTGCCAACAGTATAACGTAAGTTCTGGGTTTCGTTTTCCCAAAAGCCTTCGTTCCTTTCCCAGTTTGAAAAAATTGAGGGGTTGTCAATTTTCGGAAAAATGGTTCGTTGCGACACATTTTGGCACACTTTAAAGCCCAATGAAGAGAGGTTTGTGGCCCGGGTGGGAAAGGATGCCAAAATAAAACCGCTAGGGGCGGGGTTTTTTAAAAGCCTGTCTTATTCCCCATTTAAAAATTCAAATATAAATTTAGGTAAAATCTGGCCCTTTAATTGTTCGCTTAAAAGAGTGGGCCCCATTAGTGTCCTAAAATTAAAATTTATAACCAAAAAGGGGATGTGAATTGTTAACCAATGTGCTTTATTCTTTTGGTAAAAATTTGGGTGATTGTTGTTTGTAGGTTAAATTAGTTTTTTTATTCATGTGTATGTTTAGGGGGTACAAACTAGCAGTTATGCTCTCCTTAAAGTGTAAAGGAAAAGTTAATGGATTTCCTGTCCTATGTGGTTGTAAGGGGAGTGAGGCATCAGGAACCTCACTTCTCTAGGGGCCAGCACATTGAGGATGACGCCCATATCCTCTACCTCGCTGCTTTACCTTCCCTGACCCTAAAGAGACTAGGTAACCTTTTACAGTCGGGTGGAGTTGGGGACTGTTATTCATTTATTTATCTTATTCTTTTATATCGAAGATAATGGAATGTTACTGAAACCAAGGCATGCAAACAGTCACCCATCCACTAGGTAACCACGCTCAATGCTGCTTAAACTTATCTTGGGGAAAAGTGAGTGCTCTGACCTCTGAACTACCCCTCCCCCCTTCCTCATTTAGGGTTGACAATCCAATGTACTCAGAAATATCTTCCAGGGAACAGAGTAGAATAAAATCAGAATGGACTAGATCACAGCGTAACGCAACAAAACGCAAAGTATCGCAATTATTATAGAATAGAATATACAAATGCAATATAATAAATGCAAAATAGTACAAAACAAAATCCAATACAATGTGATACAATACAATACAGTACAATGAATACCATTCAATACTCTACTCTGCCCTACTCTATTCTAAACTATGATGTGATGCAATGTAATGTGATGCTATGCTATGCTATGCTATGCCGTACTGTGCCGTGCCATACTTTACTATTCTGGACTATACTGCACTGTACTGCACTATACTATACTATACTATACTATACTATACTATATTATACTACACTATACTATACTAAACTAGACTTGACTAGACTAGACTTGATTATACAAAAGCATATTTTGAACGCACTTCTTTACCAACACAGACCAATTTGTCATATGTATATTTCTATAATTTTAGACGTGTGTAACTGTTCGCGTTCGCGCATGCGCGTGTGCTCACGTGCGTGCGTGCGCACGTGCGCACGAGCGTACGTGTGCATGGTTGTGTTATGCGCCCCGCGCGCGCGTGTTGTTGTGTTGTGTGTGTCGTGCATGCGTCTGTTGTGTGTTGTGTGTGTTCGTGCGCGTGCGTGCGGTCGTGTTGGTGCGTGCGGGGCGCGCGCTGTGTGGGGTGTGTGTGTGTGTGTGTGTCTGTGTCTGTATCTGTGTCTGTGTTGTGTCTGTGTTTGTGTGTTGGGTGACCTTGCCTTTGCTTTTCCTATCGTCTGCTTTTTGAGAAAGCGAAGGTTGGCTTATAACATATTTATTTTCCATTTTTTTCCCAAAGGGGTACATTTCTTGTTCCGTGTTTCATCCTTCTGCTCATCAATCAATGATTGTTTTTTCCTCTTTGTCTTTCCTTCTGCGTCGCTGTATCTCTGTCTTTGTCTCCGTGTTTGTCTCTGTATCTATTTGTCCATTTGTCTGTCCGTTTGTCCCTCTGTCCCTCTGTCAGTCAGTCAGTCAGTCTGTCTGTCTCAGTCTCACTCTTTCTGTCTGTCGCTGGCTCTCTGTCTCCCCTCTGTCTCTGTCTTGTTTCTCTCTCTTCTTCTCTCTTCTCCTCTCTCTCTCTCTCTCTACTCTGTCGTGGCTCTCTGTCTCTCTCCGTCTCTGTCCATGTCTCTCTCTCTCTGTGTTCCTTTTTCGTTTTGTATCTTTTGTTCATCCTTTCACACACACGCACACGTACATACACGCACATACTAAAACACACACACACACACACGCACGCACGCCCCGCACGCTTGCACGCACATACTAAAACACACACACACACACACACACACAGCTAGAAAGGAGAGAAAACGTAAACCTTTCATCTCTAAGACTCGAAACTGATGGCAAAATGTTGCTAAGACTCTTTGCAAACGGACCACAGACAAGGAAGTCATTGATTCCTGGGATGTGAAACAATTGACACGTGTCAGGATAGAGAGATTATAGGACCGTGAGACACAAATCAAGCACGCAAGTATACAACACACACACAACCACACACACACAATACAAACACACCCCACACACACACACACAACACACCACACATTTCAACAGATTGCAGACTCTACTCTCCCCATACATTCTTCGGATGAGACTATAAACCAAGTTCTCGTGTGCAAACGCATGCAGAACATCTTGCGCACACGTTAAATCCTGCTCCGCTTTTCGTAACAGTAGGCCATTGTCAGGTCAGGTCAGAGACTCCCTCTGCTACTGGTAACCATGTAACCCAGTACCACCTGCCACATGTGGGGAGTAAACCCAACCAAAAAATCCGACCTGGAGAGGGATGGGCTCCGCCAGGTTTGATTTGCCCAAGATACACCAATGACAAAGACAGCCAGAATCTCCATACCGGATCGGTCGTCGCCCCGGGTTTCCCGGACCGCGCCTTCTGTTGCTCATCAGAACAGATGTCGAAATATGCTACTGATGTAAAACGCAGCAAAATTCGTGCCAGACACAACACCCTCATTGGCACATGGAATGTACGGACACTAAGAGCTGCAGGCAAAGTGGAAGAAACTGAACATGAGATGTCAGATATCCTTGGCACATCTTGGGGCCCCTGCGAAGTCAGGTGGAAAAACCATGGAGAAACAACGACCCAGGAAGACCACAAATTTACTACAGTGGAAAACAGGATTAAACATGAACACGGCGTGGGGTTTTCGTTTTACAAGAACCCGTGAACACCGTCATGAGCTGCCCGCCTGTGTCCCCGCAGACTTATTACCATCCGCCTGAGAGCAACCCCCTTTAACATAACTATAGTACAGGCATTCGCCCTACCAAACAGACTGCACAGATGAAGCCGTTAGAAGAATTTTATGACCCGTACAAGGGTTCTGAATCAAACACCCAAGAAAGACATCCTCGTTGTGCAAAAGGCGACTGGAACCCAAGGTAGGAGAAGATGCATGGAAAAACTGGGGGGGCGTTTGTGGGCCACATTGTAATAACCAATCAAATGAAAGAGGCTTGAGACTCCCGGAGTTTGCCAGTAAACAACACCTCCGCTAGTGATACACTTGGCCACACAAAAAATCCAGAAAATGGACATGGATAGGGCCCAATGGAGAACCCACAACCAAATAGATTAATCATGGTGAAAAGACGGTTTCAGTCTAGCGTTAACATTTGACAGACACGAAATTTTCCAGGAGCAGAATAGGGAGTGATCATGTTTTTGTGATGATGACTTTCCGACTACGCTAAAGAAAACCACAAGCGGAAACAACATCAGGATCAAATTTGACTCGAGAAGTGAAGGACCCAGTGTATTAGAAATTTTTTAAGCAAGGATAGGTGGAAGTTTGCAGCACTCACTGTGATAGACTCAGAATAGATACACTGACGAATAGTTTCAATACAGCAGTGACTGAAACAGAAACGAGCTTCTTGGGCAAACGCCGACCCGGGCAAAAACCCTGGGTACATAAAATCCTACAAATATGCGACAAGCGTAGAGAGTTGGAAGAAAAAGAAAATGAAACAAAAGAAAGAGCAGAACAATATAGGGCAGTCAACAAAAAGAATCAGGAAGTCCATGACGGAGGCAAAAAAGAAATGGATCGGTGAAAAAGTGCCAAGACATTGAAGAGAACATCAAGAAAAACAATAGCAAGAAAGCATATCAGCTGGTGAAAGACCTGGGCTAGCACGAAACAGAGGGAAAAAGGGTTTAACAATCCAAGACAAAAAATGGGAAGGTCTCACTGACGGCCAGGATATTCTGAACAGATGGACAGGGAAAACGCTCCCACCTGTATAACTATAGAACCGCAGGTGATCCAGAAGTCTTAATGTACCCGAAAGCAAAGACACAGACAGTCACCCTAATCCCCCGAGAAGAAGTGGAAAAAGCAGTCAGATCGCTGAAAAGGGGAAGTCAAAAGGGGCTGACAACATTCCAGCTGAGTTGGTCCAAGGGAGGGGAACCATGATCAGCGCCTACTAAGAATCTGCAACAAAATTGGCGACAGGAAAAAAGGCAACAACCTGGGGCGCAGTCGCTCATCATCACCCTCCCCAAAAAAGGAAAAACTCAACAATGCCATAATTACCGCACAAACAGCCTCATATGTCACCAAAACAAAAGGGCATGTGCAGATAAAATTGAATAGACTGACCACAAGCAGAGGGCACATTGTGAGGAAAAAAGCAGGTTTAGAGAGGCGCAGCACAAACAGAACAGATATTCAACCTCGAATCATGTGATGCGGGGATTACCTTAAATCAACAAGACCTTTTACCACGTATTTATCGATTTTAAGAAGGCATTTGACAGGGTGTGGCATGCCCGCTTGTGGGAAACCTGAATTTGTACAGCATCAATGCAAACTGATCAGAGTCATCAAACGCTGTACAGCGAGGCCCCAGTCAGTGTAATACAACAACAACATTGGAGAATGGTTCGAACACAGTTGGAGTTAAGGCAGGGCTGTCTACTCTCACCCAACTCTTTTCAACATCTTCCCTTTAAGGGAAAATGGCTGATGCACTGGAACATCATGAAGGATCAGTCAGCATTGGTGGCCGAACGATCACAAACCTCCGCTCGCAGATGACATCGATGGAATAGAGGATCAGAAAAAGGCTTGCCAGCCTAACAGAAACACTTGGAAAAAGGCCTCCAAAACATACGGGGATGGAATCAGTGCAGAGAAGACCAAATGATGACTAATTAACACCCAACGGCATTAGCCACTGAACAGGGTTAATGACAGAAGCTGGAAACAGTTCAAAGGGTTTCAAGTACTGGGAGACTTGTATCCGACCAGGGGTCCAAGCCCCGAAGTAGTATGCAGGACTGCAAGACAATAACAGCTCTGTCAAACAAAACCATCTGGAGAGTAAGAATAATTCACTTATCTCCAAGATCAGACTAATGCGTCCCTTGTCATATCCATATTCTGTATGCCTGTGAATCATGGACCCCGACTGCAGTTTGGAGAGAAGAGTACAGGCGTGGAGATGAGAGCTTTCGGAGACTCCCGCATCTCCTACAAAGACCGCATATAGCAACGAAAGCGTGCATAACAGAATCCAGCAAACCATTGGACCTATGAGAACTTCTTAAAGATCGTGAAAAAGCGTAAACTTAAGTGTAGGGCTGTCACAAGATCCCCAAAGGGAAATTTCAAAGACAGTTTTGCAAAGGGAACTGTCCAAGGAGGAAGAAGAAGAGGCAGACCAAGGAAGAGCTGGGAGGATAACTCGTGAATGGACAGGCCTAGAACTCAACAAACCAGAGAAAGGCAGAACAGGGGAAGAATGGAGGGAACTGGTTGCTGAGTCTTTGAGGGTGCCCCCACGGTCGTCAGACTACGGGACAGATAGATAGATAGAGATAGGCCATTGTGTGCCGGTGGGAAGAGATAACAGAATTTACAAAACTGCATACACAAGGAGACTGGATGTAAAAAAAAATGCATAAGAGTGCTTATTGCATTATCCTCAAAATAAAAAAAAAATTATAATAACAACACAGCAAACACACACCACACACACAAACACACACACACAACACACACACACACACACACACACACAACAAAACACACCAACACACACACCACACACACACACAAGGAGAGAGAGAGAGGAAGAGACAGGACAGAAGACAGAGCAGAGAGAGAAAGAAGAAAAACAAAAGTTTCATCGCTAAGACTCGAAACAGAACGCAAATTTTTGCCAAGTCTTTAGCTTTGCGATGGACGGCAGACAGACAGGGTTTATTCTTGGAGGTGAAAGCCGAGTTGGCACGTGTCAGGTAAGGGATTTTGAGAAGCGTGAGACACGAACACTGCCCTGTGGCAAAAAAGATCTCCGGGCTAGGGGATTAGTGCTAAAGCCACAACGTTGTTACGAGATTTTGTCCTGGTTTCGTTATCAAAAAAATTCTGCAACAAATGAGGCATTCTTTCGTTATTAAGAACTAGACAGAGCGTTAAGCTGTGGTGAGGAAAGAAGAAATTTCATTGTACTGTAGTATGGAAGGATTTTTGGAAAGTTTTATATTGAGACTTAGTGCGTGAAAAGCCGGTTTTGCTTATTTGGTAAACTTATGCAGGGGCTATGTGGTGTGTTGTTTGTATGTTTTGTGTCAAGTCAGTCAGCAAGTCAAGTCAAAATTTTATTTCCGATGGTACATAATAAGCATGCATTTGCTTTTTTTCTCAAGCCATCTATCTAAGAAATTTCGTAATGATTTTCTAAGACATACATTTTGGGATCGTTACCATAAAATTAAACCGTAAAAAAAAAAAAAAAAAAAAAAAAAAAAAAAAGGAAAAAATCGATAAGGAAATACATTGAAAATACAAATTACCACATATACATATACACGCACACACATACTCATGCACACCTGAGCGCGTGCGCGCTCACGTCCACACACACATTTAAAAAAAATGTTTTAAGAATTAAAAAAAGAAATCATAGAACGTCAGGACACACAATTACTTCACTTACTGTTTCATCCATTTTTTCACGTTTATACTTTAGATAATAAAAAAGATACAGGAATAAAACGTTTAGAAATAATTACTAGGCATTCGTCATTACTGATAATATTACCTTCAATGACCTCCCTCCTCTCCTCTCACCCAGCAAACGTGTGCTTTTTATGCGCTCATACTTTTCAAATAGCGCTTTTTTAAAAATGACATATTCACACAATAACTATCCAAGCAAGCGAAGTCAAATAAGATTACAATAATGATTATTATAATAGCGATACAATTATAACAACAATCACCCATCACCATGAGACAACAATATAACAAATGATCCCCATCACCATGAGACAATAACATAACGATGATAACAGAAAAGTGTGTGTGTGTGTGTGTGTTTGTTGTGTGTGTGTTTGTGTGTGTGTGTGTGTTTGTGTGTGCGCAAGCGTGAGTATGTGCGTGTGTGGTATGTGTGTGTGTGTGCGTGTGAGTATGTGCGTGTGTGTGTGGGGTGTGTGTGTGTGTGTGTGTGTGTGTGTGTGTGTGTGTGTGTTGTGTGTAGTGTGTGTGTGTGTGTGTGAGTGTTTGTTTGAATCTCAGTGTTTTATACATGGCAAAGTTTTGGTAATATCAGATTGATATTATTATAAAAATGCTTCTTTAAAGCTACTTTAAAATAAGATCAAATGAACAATGGAGGGTTGGTGCAGCTCAACTCTAAGATCTTTGCACGCTTTGCAAAGAGAAAATATTCGATTTTCATCCTCTATAGCTTATTCCTACTCAATTGTCTGAAAGAAATCATGACCCAGTAACTTAGCAATTAAGCCTCTCGCGAATGCCTTTTAAAACCCAAGCTCTATTTTCAAATCTTGCTTGCGTGATTATCTTTCAGCCATTTAGTATTTACTGCTTTTAGGAGAAAGGGAGAGAAAGAGAGGGTGTGTGAGAAGTGGAGAGAGGGAGAGACAGAGAGAGAGAATATATGGGCCTTAGGCTACAATACATTCACCAGGCCTGAGGGATAAAAATAGAAAAGTGACCTCATGCATGCTATGATCAAATCAATTGCGTTGCTACATTCTGTCATGCTGGGGAGTAGGGATGAGAGAGAGAGAGATAGACAGACAGACAGACAGAGAAAGAAGGGAACAGGCAGGCAGACACACAGACAGACAAAGTCAGAAAGATGTACAGAGACAGACAAAAATGGAAACAGAAAAATACAATAAAGTAACAGAGTCTTACATTCATCAAGTGAAGCAACAGACAGAACACAACACGGACACAATATGAACGATTGTTCCCTTTCATTGCAGTCTCAGACTACTATCGTCACCTGGGACACGTGGACAGTCTTTCATCTTCCTGTCACCGCTGATTTCTTTCCAATCAGTTCTCTCTTGAACACAGATTTCGCTGTTGTCTTTTTCAATGTGTGTGTTGATGTTGTTGTTGTTGTTGTTGTTGTTGTTAGTGTTGTTGTTGTTGTTGTTTTAGGATCTCAAATAGGTATTTCTTTGTATGAAACGTTCCATGTACCTTGTATTTCATCTGCCAAGAAACCCATATAATGATGATAATGATAATATTTGTCGTCGTCATCATCATCATCATCATCATCACCACGACGACGACGACGACGACGACGACGATGATGATGATGATGATGATGATGATGATGAATGCGATGCTGCTGCTTCTCCTACTACTACCGCTACCGCTGCTACTGCTGCTGCTGCTACTGATGATGATGATGATGATGATGATGATGATGATCATCATCATCATCATCATCATCATCATCATCATCATCATCATCATCATCATCATCATCATCATCATCACCATCATCATAAACAATAATAATGGAATTTTTTAGCGATGAATCTTGTAAAGCAAACAAATCAAAGCTCTTGCATTCGAATCATTCCCACATGTACATGCACTCGTTCACATCATAACAGCTGTTTGGCCAGCTGTATCACAAGGTGCCTTTATCTACCCCCACAAACATCTCCTTGTTGTCATTCTATCTGTTTCTGCTCTCCCCTAAAAGATAGCATCAATAATGAGATTTATTTTTACTTCACTCTACTAGATCTTCAGATTGCAACGCAAATGCTAAAAATAAGGAATACAGCCTTGATAGACTGACTTGCAAAGCTGACATGAGAGGTCATAAACGCTCTTACCTTTAATCCACCAGATGCTGCCAAGGTTTGAACGTGTGAGCCACAGGTTCAGCACCACCAGAATCACAAACGTCTAGTCCGTTATTTTCCCAACGATTGTGGCTGCACACACAAGAGGGTGACAAGGAATTGAACCTGGTTTCAGTTGATGAGAAAACGTAAGAATTGTTAGCGTTTCAACAGAGTTAGCACCGTAAACTAGATTACACCATGGATCTGCAAACAGTATGTAAGACTTTGTTTGTCTATACTCGTGCATACTCAAATTATGTGAAAATAACGATACTGTAGAAAGAGCTGTAAAGCAGGGGAGAGAAGTGAAGCCAAATAAAGGGAGTTAAACTGACACGACACTGTAACAAGGCATCTGCAAGAACCAAGCGAGAAAATTCTAGAGCAAAAAAAGGTAGGGAGATAATCTTCCTAAACAGGGACATAACCGATTAAATGCCAACAAAACGTGACAACTTGGTGCAAGAAAGTGACAGAAAGCTGTTGTAAAAAAAAAAAAAAAAAAAAGCTGACAGATAAATAATTGCCTTAAAAGACAAATACTCCAGTGCAGAAAAATGACAGATCGGCTTAGAAAAGTGACAGAGGAACTGAGTAAATGTCACACAGAAATGAAAGAGACAATCGCATAAGAAAGCAGCAGACAACTTTCTGGAAGAAAGTGTCAGATTTACACAAATCTGAAGAAATTGCACTGCAGAGACAGAAAACAAAGCTATGATGGACTAACAGATGAAGTAGCGCAAAAGTAGCAAAGAGCCCGCCGCAGTGAATGAATAAGATATCACAAAGAAATGATTGCAAGCCCTTCACCAACAACAAACAAGAAACAGTACTATTGTGTTCACCAAATGTAAACAAAGAAATGTTCATAAAGAAGAGGTATACCTAGTACCTCAAAGAATTCATATGAAAATAATATCTAAAACAGGCAAAGGAACTAGTGCATTAAAAAGAGACGGGGACATTACTTCAGAAAGTTACCCAGATTTAGATAATTATGATATTAAGTTATTTATAATTATAAGATTATTATATTATAAGATCATCATTCAGAAAATACTGATACATTTCAGCGCACAAGCAACTGAGCAAAGCGGACGTGGAACTGACATAGAAACTGTCACACAGAAGTAACAAGGAAATTGCTACACGGACGTGACGCAGAAATTACCATGTGGAAGGGGCAGAGAAGCTGTCACATGATCGTGACAAAGAAATTGACCCGTGAGAGTGACAGAGAAACTGCCACTTAACAGAGACAACTAAACGGTCACTCAACGGCGACAGAGGAAGTGCCACTGAACAGAAACATAGAAAGCGCCACTGAACAGTGACAGAGAAACTAAACCCAATATTAGCAGGGAAACTGCCTCTCAATAGTCACAGGGAAAACTGTCCCTCAGCAGTGGAAGAAAAGAAGTTACTAACAAGTGACAGAGAGACTGCCGCTAAGACGTGATATAGAAACTCCAACACACCTCCCTTCACCTGATCCTATCCCCTAGTCTAGTAGACAGTTGGGGCACCCTGAAGATTTCATAACTAGCTTCCTCCATTCATCGCAGTGTGGGGACGCGATAGCCTGGTGGTTAGAGTGATGTATTCGTGATCTGCTGACCTGGGTTCTATTCTCGTTCAAGAGGATTTTTCCTCTGGTGTTAACATCAGTGCCGACTCCACTCTCCCCAAAAGTCTTTCGGATGAGACTTTAAACCGAGGTCTCGCGTTCGAACGCAAGCAGAACATCTTGCGCACACGTTAAAACCCGTTCCGCGTTTCGGAAGAGTAGGTCATTGTGTGCCGGTGGGAACGGATGACAAAATGTACAAAATTGCATACACACGGGGACTGGATAAAAAAAGCACGTGAGTGCTTATTCCATTATCCTGGAAATAAAAGAATAAAATAAATAAGTAGTTTTCGGTTTTCTGCAGTATATCGATCGTTCCACTCAAAGGCTAGACCACTCTCTGATGTTGTCTTCCCATCGTTTTCTCCGTCCGTCTCTTCGTCTCCCTCCTTGCACTGTTCTCTGTAAGGCAGTCTTCATACGATGGTATAATGTAAAGGCAAATGTGTCCCATAACCTATGTGGTTGTAGGGGAGCGAGGCGTCAGAAACCTCACTTCTCTAGGAGCCAGCATATTGAGGGCGGCGCCCATCTCCTCTCCCTTGCTGCTTTACCCTTCCTAACCCTAAGAGGCGGGTGCCCATTTACAGCTGGGTGAACTGGGGGACTGTACTGAAGCCAAGGCACACAAACGGTCACCTATCCAACTAGTAACCACGCTCGATGCTGCTTGGGGGCAAGCGAGTGCTCTGACCACTGAGCTATCCCGTCCTTTCCATGGTATAGGCCCCAGATATTTAAAGCTATGGACAGTCTCCATTTTTTTTCGCCGTCTTTGGTAAGGACAGTCGTGATGCCATTGGAACTATCTGTCATCAACTAGGTTTTCTTTGCACTGATCCGCATGCCATATGCCGAAGACAGACGCACACACACATACACACACGCGCGTACGCGCACCTACGTGCATACGCGCACCCACGCACGCACACACACACACACACACACACACACACACACACATATGACAAAATATTACTGTGTATGCAGAAATGATAGAGAGCACAGAGAGGATTTAGAAGCTGCCACACAACAGATTTGATGGAGAAATTGCAGACCAAAAAACAGTGACATAGAAATTGGCCAGCAGAAATGACACAGATTGAAGCATATAATATACAGAGAAATGGCCACACAGAGAAGTGACAGGAAATGCCACGCACAAGTGACGGCAAAATTACCTTCCAAAAGTGACAGAACGCCTCTAAGTCAGGAAGTGTCACATTAATAGACAGGATAAATTCCCGCAAAAAAAGAAAAAAGTTTGGGGGTTTTCGAAGATGACGCAGCCCTAGCCGAGTGGCTAAGACCGTTCAGCCTCAGTTCCTTGGGTCCATGAAGTTATAGGTTTGAATCTCGGCGACATCTGGTGAATTAAGTGTCCCATAACCTATAGGGTCGTAGGGGAGCGAGGCGTCAGAGACCTCACTTCTCTAGGGGCCAGCATATTGAGGGCGGCGCCCATCTCCTCTCCCTCGCTGCTTTACCTTCCCTGACCCTAAATAGGGCAGGTGCCCATTTACAGCTGGGTGAACTGGGGGACTGTACTGAAGCCAAGGCGGCGCAAACGGTCACCCATCCAAGAAGTAACCACGCTCGATGCTGCTTAACTTGGCTGGGGGGAAAGCGAGTGCTCCGACCACTGAGCTATCCCGTCTCCATTTCTGGGGAATTAAGGGTGGGAATTTTTACGATTTCCCACATCAACTTTCTTTTTAAAAAAACCTGCCAGTGCCTTAATTTCTTTCGGGTATATAATAATAATGATAATAATAATAATAATAATAATAGATGGAATTTATACAGCGCTGAATCTTGTAAAAAAACAAAAAAAACAAATCGAATCGCTTAATATACACATGGAGAAGATCAAAATTTATTGTGCACGACAAAGATCCCGTAATTCACATCAGCGGTTGGTACGTTACGGAAACACGAACCTACCCAGCATACATCCCCGAAGTCGGAATGCGGCTACCTTCATGGTGGGCAAGAAAGGTCGTATATGCAAAATATCACCATTGGTGAATCTCAGAGCTCTAGCCGTGGAAAAAACATAATAAAAGAAGATAAAAATGATCTTTAAACCAAACAAACAATCAAAAATCAAAACAAAACAAAAACCTCTACAGCACAAAGAAAAGGATGAATTGCAACACAGAAGCGTCTACAAAAAGTAGACGATAGAAACTGTGTCTAAACTGTGCAAACAACGTGCATCAGGAAATGACAACAAAGTGATGTTTAAAAAAAAAGCCACAGAAAATGACAGAGAAACTGTGCTAAATAACCGATAGAGAAGCTAGTATCAAGAAATAGGAGCAAAAATTGTCACAGAAATTCGAAAAAAACTGGATGCAGATGCAATAAACTTTGAAATGACAGAGAGCCTGATATAAAGAAACAAGAACAAAAATATCACATAGAAAATGCAAAAAAATAACCTGGCAGATATTGACAAGGATTACACTAAAGAGAAAATGGATTGAAATCATTGTGACAAAATAAAAAACTGTTTAAAAAAATCGCCATTTTAAAGCAAAAATAGTTTCTTGAACTTCTTTAGAGCTTGATAAAGGTTACTGAAAGAGACTGATTTTGTCGTGTAAAGGAACAGTCCCTCATAATCCCTTATCGGCTATTTCAAATATAAATACAGGATCCCATTATCAAAACGTGATGAGGTAACGCCAGTCAAATATCAAACTATCAGCTCACAAACAGCAACATCATAAAAAAATACTTATAGAAACCTGTAATATTTACACGCGCGCGCGCGCGCGCGCGCGCACGCACGCACGCACGCACACACACACACACCACACACACACACACACACACACACACACACACACACACACACAGTCCTTCGGATGAGACTATAAACCGAGGCCCCGTGTGCGAACGCATGCAGAACATCTTGCGCACATGTTAAAACTTGTTCCGCCTTTCGAAAGAGTAGGCCATTGTGTGCCGGTGGGAACAGATGACAAAATTTACAAAACCGCATACACACGGGGACTCGATGTAAAAAAGCACATGAGTGCTTATTCCATTATCCTCGATATAAAAAAAAAAAAAATAAAACACACACACACACACACACACACACACACACACACACACATGCGAGAGAGATTCGGATTCGGATTCGGATTCGGATGTTTATTCATTAGGCCATAGCCCATAATGAAGGGGAAAGTGAACAAAAAACCAAATCATCAGAAACATTAAAAACAAACATACAATCAACAATATGATAATCATAATAATGAACTATGATGGTGAAACCAATAGATTTCCAATATACATTAGCTTAGCAAGAGAGAGAGAGAGAGAGAGAGAGAGAGAGAGAGAGAGAGAGAGAGAGAGAGAGAGAGAGAGAGAGAGAGAGAGAGAGAGAGAGAGAGAGAGAGAGATCAAATTCTTTAATTTTGAGTGTGTATTTTTAAAGCACCCATGTGCTTTTTTTACATCCAGTCTCCGCCCTTATGAAATAATATCAACCAAAAAACAACAACAGTAACAACAAACCCAATTTCGAGACAGACACAGACAACAACAGATACAGAGACAGACAATCAAACACAAAACAGACAAATGGACAGACACACAGACACACAAACAGACAGACAGACAGACAGACAGAGCAAGACTTTGATAGCACAGTTGAAAAGATAAATAGACGCAGAGAGGCCCAGACAGACAGGAAGGCTGGTCGCCAGGCTGGCCTTAATGATGTGCAAATTGACAGACAGAAACCCCACTCCTGGCACACATGGAAAGGAACCATTCGTAAAGCGAAAATGGAGCTGGGATTGGAAAGCGACAAAAATAACTCCACAACAAATCTGTCGTCCACTGAGAGAAGGGATCATGTTACCCCTTTCCTAGGAATAATCACTGCCCATGCTCTGACCAAAAAAAAAAAAGAAAGTTCTTTTTTGGGCTTAACTTGAAGGAAGATAATAGATACATGAGTAAAATAATACACTAACTTCGAAAAGACGAAGAGAATGAAGAAAGACTTTAAGTAAAGTTGATGTAGGTTGTAAAACGATTATGGGGACACGAAGAGAATTAAAAATGAGTCCTAAAAATGAAAGGTTGATGTTAACCATGGATATACACATAATATGCTATTACGAAAAGAAAAAAAGACTTACAGAAACAAAACCCATAAATAAACAACATCATCTCCATGGGGATGCCAAGGTCCTGTCAGTATAAAGTTAATAGTGTCCCCACCTTCTGGAAATTATGTCTTAGAAAATCCCCCTTTTCTGCCCCCTCCCCTCCCCTACCCCCCCCCCCCCCTACCCCCCCCCCCCCCTCCCCCTCCATCTCTTTGTTTCTGCCTTGTTCCTTTTCTGCCTGTCACCTCCTTCCTGTCTATTTTCTGCCTTCTTATCTCATTCTCCTGCCTGGTGTGTTTTTTTCCAGAAAGATTAAAAAGATTACAATTCTCTCGCACGCAGAAGTCAGATATGCTGGGCCTGACTTGTCAGGCGCGGAACGGCAGCACAAAGCATTTTCGTTCACATAACAAACATCAGTAAATATTTTCTGAGGGTGCGACGAAGAAAAAAGTATCAATGCTCACTTATTTGATATGTTCCCTTTTCCTCCCCCCCCCCCCCCCTCCCTCCAATAAATGATGAAAATGTATAGAATACGGGCGACTAAAACTCAATAATAAATAAAATAACACACATTAGAATAGAAAACTTAGAATTCCTTGTCCAATGACATACATGCGTATAGCATAAGAGTATTATACAAATATCAGTGATAAAAACTAGGCAACACAATAATAGCACTGATAAAATGTATACGAGAAAGATTAAACACCCATACCAAAAATAAACGTCGGCAACAACATACTACTAGCAATGAACAAACAAAACAAAAAAGTAATACGCGAAAAGAAGCCACCCATCTCCCTTTCTGGGGCTGTTTACCGGAGGATATGGACTGAGAGCTAGAGAGCAGTGGAGAGGGCTGAAGCAGATTCCACGTCTATCCATCGTGACTAATGCAATCAGGCCTCCACGGTAAGTCTGTGAGGACTGTCGGTAGGTAGTTCTTGAGTGTGTCTGCATGTACGTGTGTGTGAGTGTGTGTGTGTCAAAGTCAAAGTCAAACTTTTATTTTCAGATGGTACATTGAATAAGCAGTGCATTTGCTTTTTTTCATCAAGCCATCTATCTAAAGAAAAAAAAGCGAGAGAAAAAAAGATAATGTATATGCAGACATAGAATAAAAAACCTAATTCTATGGAAACTATACAGAATCAAAACAAAAAAACACACAATAACAATGCATATTGGAATTATAAAAAAAAACACAAAAAAACCTGAAAAATATGAGACCATACAATTCAAATAATTCAAAAATCTTGAAAAATATCCGTCATAACACAAAACAAACAAAGACAAAAGAAAAAACCAAACCAAAACAAACAAAGAAGACAAAACAGAATAAAAAATAAAAAACCACACCAAATGCTTCCCTCCCCCCCCCCTCACACACACATATACACACAAAACCTTCAACCATAAAACTGAATAAAACAAACAAAAAAAGATGAATCGACAAGAACAACCACAACAAGGAATTAAACAATCAAGCAAACACAAATATACATAACAACAACAACAGCGACAATAACTAACATAGGACAAGAATAACAGCCAAGACAAATGAAGAACAATATAGAACTAACAAAAGACGAGAAAAAGAGTCCAAAATATCCCCTCCCCCTCCCAAGAAAACCACCCTAAACCCAAAACAAACAAAAAGCAAAATAAACCAGAACCCACCCCACCACTACCAACAATAACAACAACAACAACCAAAGTGATATAAACAGAGGAAAACTGATGTATCATTTAAACACTTACATACACATACACATACACATGTGTGTGGGTGGGTGTGGTGGGCGGATGGGGGTGGGGTGCGTATTGTGTGTGTTGTGTGTGTGTGTGTGTGTGTGTGTGTGTGTGTGTGTGTGTGTGTGTGTGTGTGTGTATACTATGTTTGCCTATGTCTGTCTCTATTCCTTTTGTTTCTATATCTCTGCCTATATGCCTTCTGTCTGCATCGTGTGTGATTTTTTCTATAAAAACTGTGCCAATAATGCAAGTTCCAATTTTACTGCTGCCAAAGACCCTTCTGATGTATCAGGATCACAGGATATCAACCCTGGACTGGGCTCATTTTGTTCTGATCACAGGGGGAAGAAGATCCATGCGTTCTGCATATCCTGCCTCTCCTCTCCTCTCCTCTGCTCTCCTCTGCTCCTCTCCTCTTCTCTGCTCTCTCTCTCTCTCTCTCTCTCTCTCTCTCTCTCTCTCTTCTCTCTCTCTCTCTCTCTCTCTCTCTCTCTCTCCTCTCTCTCTCTCTCCTCTCTCTCTCTCTTTCTCTCTCTCTCTCTCTCTCTCTCTCTCTCTCTCTCTCTTCTCTCTCTCTCTCTCTCTCTCTCTCTCTCGTACAACCCTAAACCTCTTGTGCAAATGCAGCTCAATTGCTTTCCCATCAACAAGCATCTGTCTCTGACTCTGTGTCTAGGTCTCTCTCTCCAGGAAAAAAATTGTTTCTGGAGGCATTCTGCACATGGATAGGTGAAACTCTCTGTATATGTCTGTGTATATGTGTCTGTCTGTTGTCAT
>CM054139.1:62446231-62448731 GCA_028751875.1 Rapana venosa | reverse complement strand
GTCTGCATGTCTGTCTTTTTGTTTTCTTTCTTTCTTTCTCTTTCTTTCTTTCTTTCTCTCTTTTCTTTCTTTCTCTCTTTCTTTCTTTCTTTGTTTCTTTCTCTCTCTCTTTCTTTTTGTCTGGCTCTCTTTCTTTCTCTCTCTCTTTCTTTTTGTCTTTCTGTCTTTCTTTCTGTCAATGTGTATCTTTCTATCTATATTTCTGTCTGCCTGTCTGTCTTTCTGTCCGTCTTCCTGTCCGTCTTTCTGTCCGTCTTTGTTTCTTTGTTTCTTTATTTCTTTCTGTCTTTCAGTCTTCTTCTCCCTCATCTTCTTCTTCCTCTACTTTGAATGTCTAGCCAAGAAGTTGTATAACATGATACATAAATCATATTCAGTCACAAGAATTGCATATGTCAGACAATTTCAAAAAAAGCCAGACATCATAAATGAGATAGGCGTGTTTAATTGCAAAATGTGCAAGCAGTCTAAAAACTACACTCTAAATCTATCTTCTCAAATAGCTCTGGGGAATGTTCTTCTTTACTTTACTTGTTTGAGTATTTACTTTGGCGAGATCATGTTTGTTGGTGTTTTATGACGAGTTGGAATCTGGTTATTATTTTATTTTGCCTAGATTTATTTTGTATATTTATTATCAAGATTGTTCGATTGAGTACAGCTTTCGTGAGGGCAGACAGACATCTACTATCTCACTTGATTACGTATTGAGTTAAACTGGGACTGGTAAAGAGAGAAAATACTAATACGTCAGGGAGGGTTTGCAATAGTTATAAGGACAAATATGTAATGCTAAGCAAACAAAAATCATTACAGCATAGCCGTGGCCATATCGTAATTTTCATAGTAATTATAATCATGAAGATCAAAATCATAACAATCGGGATAAAAGTGGGTAACCATAATCATAAGATGGAGGAACAGAATATTCTCCATCCATCCACCCACACATACCCACACTCACACACACGCAAACACACACACACACACACACACACACGCACGCACACACACACACATACCCACTGACATACATACATACATACTTACATATATACCTATATATATATATATACCACTCACTCACAAACAACACAAAACAAGACAGAACAAGACAAGACAAGGCAAGACAACACACACACACACACCACCACCACCACCACCACCACACCATACCACAATACAACACAACACACACATTACTCAAATAATCTCTCTGCTAAGTCAAGAACCAAAAATAAACGGTAAGTCCTATCCTTCAAAAGTATCGTTGAATGCCTTCATCATCACTCCTACTATAGGGTTTGCATTGAACACAAAACTAGTCTCCATCATGATAAACAATCTCTGAATGCGGATCAGAGCATTGTCAATAACAAGAAGGCTCATCAATTTCAGCTCTGGTAGACATAAATCATTGCGATGCTTTCTCGCTTCCTGGGAAAAAAATGGTTGGATTGTGTCGAGTTACTTCTTTATTACATCATTTTTGTTCTACAGTGAGTGTGTGGTTTGTGTGTGTGTGTGTGTGTGTGTTTGTGTGTGTGTGTGTTTGTGTGTGTGTGTTTGTGTGTGTGTGTTTGTGTGTGTGTGTGTTTGTGTTAGTGTGTGTGTGCGTGTGTGTGTGTGTGTGTGTGTGTGTGTGTGTGTGTGTGTGTGTGTGTGTGTGTGTGTGTGTGTGTGTGTGTTGTGCGTGTGTGTGTGTTGTGTGTGTGTGTTGTGTGTGTGTATTAGTGTGTGTGAGTGTGTCTGTCTGGCTGGCTGGCTGGCCGTCAGACAGTCTGCATGTCTTGTGTGTGTGTGTGTGTGTGTGTGTGTGTGTGTTGTGTGTGTGTGTGTGTGTGTGTGTGTGTGTCTGTGTGTGTGTCTGTGTGTGTGTCTGTCTGTCTGTCTGTGTGTCTTTCTGTCTATCTGGCTGTCAGTCTGTCTATATGTGTGTATGTCTGTATGCATTTGTATATTTCTATATGTCAGTAACACAGAGCTGCAGGATCTTACGACCAGACTTGAGAACAGAGCTGGAGCATATGGGATGGAGATGAGCTCGGAGAAAAGTAAAGTACTTGTGAACAGCACGAGCAACGCCACTGCTAAAATTTACATGAACGGCCAACAACTGGAGGAGGTAGACGCTTTTAAATACCTTGGCGCTACACTCACAAATGACGGGCGATCGACGACAGAAATCAATGTCAGAATAGCCATGGCAACATCTTCCTTGACAAAACTCACCACCATATGGAAAAGTAAAGAGATCAGTTTCCCAATCAAACTAAAGCTCTACAAAGCCCTAATTCAGACTATCCCGCTGTACGGAAGTGAAACCTGGACATTGACTGCTGAAACAGCAAAGCGAATCCAGTCATTTGAAACAAAATGCCATAGAAAACTACTGGGCATATCCTGGAAAGAACGAAAGACCAATGAATTTGTCAAGAGTCAAATAACACGGCTGGCAGGTCCACAGGAACCCCTTCTCACCATCGTCAAGAAGAAAAAG
>CM054139.1:62361231-62441231 GCA_028751875.1 Rapana venosa | reverse complement strand
CTAGTACCAGTTATTTACAATACTCATGTATTAGACCACACGTCCAAAGAAGCTTCTTCTAATCTTCCTCCTCTTCCTCCTTCTTCTCTTCCTCTTTCTACTCTACATTTTCTTGTCTTCCTTCCCCTGCTTGTCCTTTTTCTTCGTCATTTTCTTCTACTTCTTCGAATTCGTCTTCTTTGATTTCTTCTTTTTCGAAATCTTCTTTGGAATTCTTCTTATCCTTCTATCGTTCCTGTTCTTCTTGTTCTTGTTATTGTTCTTGTTTTTCTTCTTTTCTTCTTCTTCTTCTTTTCTTCGTTTTTTCTGTTCTTCTTGCTCTTGTTCTTGTTGTTGTTGTTGTTCTTCTTTTCTTCTTCTTCTTCTTCTTTTCTTCTTCTTCCTCTTTTTCTTCTTCTTCTTCTTCGCAATTCTTCTTCTTCGCAATTCTTCTCGCAATTCTCTTCTTCTTCGCAATTCTTCTTCGCAATTTTTTCTTCTTCGCAATTCTTCTTCTTCGCAATCTTCTTCGCAATTTTTTTCTTTTTCGCATTCTTCTTCTTCTTCCTTCTTCTTCTTCTTCTTCTTCTTCTTCTTTTCTTCTTCTTCTTCTTCTTCTTCCTTCTTCTTCTCTTCCTCCTCCTCCTCCTCTTCCTCCTCCTCCTCCTCCTCCTCTCTTCTTCTTCTTCTTCTTCTTCTTCTTCTCTTCTTCTTCTTCTCTCTTCTTCTTCTTCTTCTTCTTCGCATTCTTCTTCTTCTTCGCAATTCTTCTTCGCAATTCTTCTTCGCAATTCTTCTTCTTCTTCTTTTCTTCTTCTTCTTCTTCTTCTTCTTCTTCTTCTTCTTCTTCTTCTTCTTCTTCGCAATTCTTCTTCTTCTTCTTCTTCGCAATTCTTCTTCTTCATCGCAATTCTTCTTCTTCTTCGCAATTCTTGTTCTTACTATTATTATCAAGCCCACTGTGTCTTTTTTCCTTTCCTATTGTTAACATTTTCTTATCCACCTTAGCTTTGGTTTGGGGTTTTGGGGGTCCACTTGTCTTTTATTTGGATTTTTTAGATGTTCTCATTTTCGGGTCTCTTTTTTCTTTTCTGCTCCTCTGAATAGTTGTCTTCTCTATCTCTTTTCTCTTGTCCTTGCTGCTGATCCTAACTAATCTTTTCCTTATCTGAGTTTCATTTTTTCTCTTCCTTTTTCTTGTTTCTTTCTTCAAATACTGATTGCATTCTCATGTCTTCTTTGTCATCATTCTCTCTCTCTCTCTCTCTCTCTCTCTCTCTCTCTCTCTCTCTCTCTCTCTCTCTCTCTCTCTCTCTCTCTCTCTCTCTCTCTTTGATGAGTATCACATGTGTTTTTAGGTCGACAACCAAAACACGCAATGCATGTAAAAATCTGATTGGTGGCTGAAATGTACGAACTTTCGACCACATATGCTTTTAGTTTTTTCCCGTTTACTTCTATCTATCAGGTTTTTTTCGTCTAATATCACTCATAAATTTGTAAAAAGACATTAAATTGAACAATTGACAAAGGAACACACACAAAAACACATATGTACACACACAGCTTTTATCAGCCTCACCCGTATCCCTACATTCACATCACGCCAATGACAATTTTGCAATTCCACCAGAACCGATTTTCTGTTGAAAGTGAATTTCCATGGCGAGCAGTGAGTGAGTGAAATGCCATTAGACAGGTAACAGGAGAGAACAGAAGACCGCTGTCCAATTCCTCACCCTCCTCTCTACAGGGTCCGCGATAGCTCAGTGGTCATGAGCACTCGCTTTCCCCAAGCTAGGGTTAAGCAGCATTGAGCGTGGTTACCACTTGGATGGGTGACCATTTGCGCGCCTTAGCTATAGCACAGTTCCCCAGTTCACCTAGATACAAATGGGTAGCTGCCTTCTTTAGGGTCAGGGAAGGTAAAGCAGCGAGGGAGAGGAGATGGGCGCCGCCACCAATATGCTGGCCCCTGGAGAAGCTGAGGTCTCTGACACCTCGCTTCCCAACGACCGCATAGGTTACGGGACACCTTTACCAGCTTACCTGTCTACCTCTTCATTTACAGGGTATGCACTAGCACACACGGTCTCCAACGACCCAGCACCAAAACAAACAGCAAAATACCAACCGTCAATAAAAAGGTTAATGTGTTTTTTAAATGTAAGAAGGTACGACCAAAAACACAGAACTTGAAAGGTCGGGTTTTTTAATATCAATTTTTCTTGTTTGTTCGGCTAGAGGTCCAAAGTTCAGCTATGGTCAGAATTTTAGCGAATGCCGCGTCATGTGTGTGTGTGTGTGTGTGTGTGTGTTGTGTGTGTGTGTGTGTGTGTGTGTGTGTGTGTGTGTGTGTGTGTGTGTGTGTGTGTGTGTGTGTGTGTGTGTGTTGTGTGTGTGTGTGTGTGTGTGTGTTGTGTGTGTGTTGTGTGTGTGTTGTGTGTTGTGTGTTTGTGTGTTTTGTGTGTGTGTTCTGTATGTGTTTGTTTTATTTTTATATATTTTTTTTATTCTTTTAGTTTCAGGATAATCAAGTAAGCATTCATGTGCTTTTTTACATCCAGTCTCCATGGGCATGCAGTTTTGTAAATTTGTCATCCGTTGCCACATGTACACAATGCCCTACTCTTCCGAAAAGCGGAACAGGCTTTAAAGTGTGTGCAAGATGGTCTGCGTGCATCAGCACATGGGGACCTTGATTGATAGTCTCATCCGATTTCGGGGAGAGGGGATGGGAGGTGGAGTCTGCACTGATATTAACTCCAGAGGAAAAATCCTCTTGAACGAAATTCGAACTCGGATCAGCAGCTCACAAGCGCAATGCGCGTCACTCTAACCGCCAGGCTATCCTGTGCCAGTGTCAATGTGCGTGTGTGTGTGTGTGCGTGTGTGTGTGTGTGTGTGTGTGTGTGTGTGTGTGTGTGTGTGTGCGTGCGTGCGTGCATGCATGCGTGCGTGCGCGCGCGTATGTGTCTGTCTGTGTCTGTGTCTGCGTCTGTGTCTGTGTGTCTGCGTGTCTGTGTATCTGAGTCAGTGTGTCAGTGTGTGTCTCTTCTTCAGCCACAGTATGACTGACAGACTTGGAGAACAGCCACTGTAGGGGTAAGCAGCTTGAGGGCGGAAAGGAAGGGAAAGGATGGAGTGAGTGAAGGAAAAAAATCGATGAACTATACAGAGGCCATTCTTCCCTCCCCTTGCCCTTTGACCGCAGGCCTATCTTTCACTCACTATGACTCCTCGTGTACATCTACTTCATTTTCATTTAGGATATTAAAAAAAAACAAATTCTGGGAAAAGTTTCTTCTGTTTGTAGTGTTTGCTTACAGGAATGCTGTCATTTTGTCCAGAAACGAGTACACTAAAAATAAAAAGATAGAGAGAGACTGAAAGAGAGAGAGAGAGAGACGAGAAGCATACAAAAATGGAAAAACAAACTAAAACAAAGATATAGAGCAAACAACGGAGAGAGAGAGAGAGAGAGAGAGAGGAGAGAGAGAGAGAGAGAGAGAGAGAGAGAGAGAGAGAGAGAAGTGAGAGAGAGAGAGACAGCCAGACAGACAGACAGACGGAGACGGGAGATTATTAGTTAAGATTTAGTTATCTCGCTTCAAGTATCATGAAAGGGTAGCTGATAAAACGATGTGCCGTTTATGTCCCTGTGTGGAATAAAACGACATTCACATTGTATTCTGTTCTCCTGTTCTTTCTTACCAAAGATTCCACCTAATTATGATAAATTATTTGTCTTTTTTAAAATTTAACATATTGATATCAGCAAGAAAAAAGGATGAAGTATACTACTTGGCACTGTACAAGTATCAAGATTTCGGACAACGGACTGGAAGGTCGCGGGTTCGATTCCCATAAGAGTCATAGGGATTTTTCGGACTCCGGCCGGCTCCTACCCAGAGTGAGTGTGCTGTGGGCTCAGTGGGAAGACTGGGACCACACAGTCGAGCTTCATCCACTTAACGGATGCGAGTTTGAGAGTGTTGCTCAAATTACCTGACCAACACTGCAGGTGTCTGTATCTCTCGGGCCCGGTTGACGCCGGGATATATTATGATAGTAAGCGTAGAGTACAACCCTATCAAGTAGTCTCAAAGCAAACGCACTTCCACAGCAGCAGCATTACGTCATCCTCATTGTCATTGATCATCATGCAATAATAAAAAAATTGCCTCTGATTCGGTGGTCCCGGGTTCTCTGGTCTCATGGTGACCTCAGATTCGGTTTCCCCATACACTTCTGTGCCTGTGGTGAGTTTGTGTCAAAGCCTTTGGGGTTGGAGGTTCGCGGGGGACGGTCGTTGGAGGGACGTTGTGGTTGTTGCCACCTCGGGTGGGCAACTCACTCAGTCTGTCTCCGCGAATGAGCTAATACTGTCGTTAGTAGGGGGCTTAGTAGGTGGTGTCCTGCGTATGTTATCTCAGAACCGGCACCACTGAACACCACCAAAGTGACCCAGCAGCAGTGCAGGGCCCCTCTGGCTGGTGGCCCCACGGCGGCCTGATAGTGATGGGCTCCCTGTGGACTTCCGACCCTGAGGATGAGACATAACGAATCTGGGTATGGATGTGGCGGGGAGATTTGAATGAGCGAAGTAGGAACAGCAGAACGAGGGACGTCACAGAAGATGAGGCAGCCAAAAAATCTTTTCCAAAAAATATTTCGGATATGTGAGAATCCTTGTATCTGAAAGTGCATTGTGCTATAGAAAATGTGTGTGTATTCTATCAGTTAAGCATGTTTTTATCTATCCATGGGATACTTCATGATCATCCATTCAGTTATGGGACGTGGCTTAATCTGCACAAAACATCTCTCTCTCTCTCTCTCTCTCTCTCTCTCTCTCTCTCTCTCTCTCTCTCTCTCTCTCTCTCTCTCTCTCTCTCTCTCTCTCTCTCTCTCTCTCTCTCTCTGTCTCTCTGGTTGAAGGCAGTTGCTATGCTTTTATTCTTTCTTCCTTTTCCAATGCTTCTCTCCTTTCCTCACCCTCCTCAAATCCAATCCACATCACAAACCAAACATCCAGTGAAATCAGCATCATCTTTACTGCTCAATAACACAATTTTCGGATGCAACTACGCATTGCTCATTTCTTGAAGTACACATCAGAAACAAACTTTCTTATTGTTGATTTTTCCATGACAGAGAGCTGGATATAAAACGGCCATAATGTTTGCTTTATTACTATCCGTCAATAAAAGATTCAGTCATTCATAAAGATTCACTCCTCCACCTTTTCCTCCTCTTCCTCCTCCTTCTCTTCCTCCTCCTCCTCTCCCCTCCTCTTCCACATCTTCCTCTCTTGGTTTTGTTTTTTCTTTTTCTTCTCGCATTCTTCTTCTTTTTCTTGGCATTATTCTTGTGCACATTCTTGCTTTTCTGCATTTTGTTCTTCTTCGCATTCTTTCGTTCTTTTTTCTGTCTTATGATGTCAAACCCACAGTGCGCTTTTTGAGTCTTAGCTGGTTCTTATTTAGGGTTTTTTCTCGTTTTCTTTAAGGTTTAGTGTTTGTGTGTCTTTCTTTTTTCTCTTTTTTCTGGGTCTTTTTAAACGTTTTCATTCTCTGTTCTCTCTTTATCTTTTTGGTGTCCTGTAAGTATTTGTCCTGTTTTTTTCTTTTCCATTTAGTTCTCTTGTTACTAGCCTCTTGTTTTGTCAAATTGTTCAGCTTCTTTTCTCTGTTACTATTTCCGTCTCTTCTTTGGGTTTTTTTTTTCTTTTTTTGTCTTTTGCTTCTTTCTTTGTTTCTTTCTTTCTTTGCTTTTCTTTCTTTCTTCTTCCTTTCCTTCTTTGTGTCTGTCTCTCTGTCTGTCTGTCTGTCTGTTTGTCTGTCTTTTTTTCTTTCCCTTTGCATGTTTTTTGTTTAGGCTATCTCTGTTTTCTATGTCTTCTCTTTTTTATAATTCCCTTTTCTCCTTGTTTTTTTTGTCTTCATTTGTATTATATTCTTGCCTGTCTTTCTCTGTTGTCTTTATTCTTTTTCTTTTCTTTGTTTCTCTAGGGGGGGGGGGTTCATTTTGGATTACTTTTTCATGCGTTTCTTGCTTTTGAAATGTTATGTTCTCTTCTGCACAATGTCTTTCTGTCTTTTTCTTGGTTTTTTTGTATGTTTTTTTTTAGTTATTTCTGCTTGTTGTTTTTTTCTTTTCCTCATTGATGATTTTTTTCGTCAATGCTATATTTCCTTCTGCGTACTATCTTTCTCTGTTTTTTCTTGTTTCTTTTCATTTCTTTTCTCAGTTCTTCCCTTTTTTTCTTTCTTTTTGCCTCATTGTTTATATAGTGGGTTTTTTCATTTAGTTTTTACATCCTGTTAATTGTGGTCATCCTATTCACTAAGCTAATTTCAACCCAACTTAAAGAATTGTTTGGGGATTTCTTGTCTGTATGCTATAACAAAAAAAAGTGGCCTATACAGAGCAGACGACAGAGGTAGAGAGGAGGGTGATGAATGGTACAGAGGCCGTTCTTTCCTCGCCTGCTCCCTGGCCGTCAGCATATCACTCACTCACTCACTGCTGGCCATGGAAATCTACTTTCAACAGAAAGTCCGTTCTGGTGGAATAGGAAATTCACATGAAAGTAGAGCACAGTGTAAGTCTCTGGAGACCTTGTGCGTGTGCATGTGTCTGTGTGTGTGTGTGTGTGTGTGTGTGTGTGTGTGTGTGTGTGTGTGTGTGTGTGTGTGTGTGTGTGTGTGTGTGTGTGTGTGTGTGTGTGTGTGTGTGTGTGTGTGTGTGTGTGTAGGGGGTATATAGTGTGTGTGTTTGTGTGTGTGTTCTTTATTTATTTATTCTTTTATTTCGAGGATAATGAAATAAACACTCATGTGCTTATTTCCTCCAGTCTCCGTGTGTTGCCATTTTGTACATGTTTTTAATCCATTCCCACTGGCACACAATGGCTTACTCTTCTAAAAGGCAGAATAGGTTTTAATCTATACGCAAGATGATCTGCGTGTATTCGCATTTGCAATTCTTACTCTTCACAATTTTTCTTCTTCTTCTTCTTCTTCTTCTTCTTCTTCTTCTTCTTCTCTTCTTCTTCTTCTTCTTCTTCTCCTTCTTCTTCTTCTTCTTCTTCTTCTCTTCTTCTTTTCTTTCTTCTTCTTCTTCTTCTTCTTCTTCTTCTTCTTCTTCTCTTTTTATCTCTTCTTCGGAATTCTTCTTCGCAATTCTTTGCATTCTCTTCTTCTTTTTCTTGTTCTTTGCAATTTTCTTTGCATTCTTCTTCTTCTTCTTCTTCTTCTTCTTCTTCTTCTTCTTCTTCTTCTTCTTCTTCTTCTTCTTCTTCTTCTTCTTCTTCGCAATTCTTCTTCGCAATTCTTTGCATTCTTCTCCGTCTTCTTCTTTGGTGCATTCTTCTTCTTTGCATTCTTCTTATTATTATTCTCCTTCTTCATCTTCTTTGCATTCTTATTCTTCTTTGCATTCTTCTTTTTATTTGCATTCTTCTTCTTTTGCATTTTTCTTCTTTGCATTCTTCTTCTTCTCTGTGAAGTATTAACCTACTGTGTTCTTTTTAGCTCTTCTTGCTATTTTTTGTAGAACTGTTTTTATTCTGTTCAAGTCCTGTGCTTTTGTGTCTTTTGTCTTGGCCTTTTTTCATAATCTCTTGTGTCTATTTATCTTTTCAGTTTCCTTGAGTTGTTCTCTAATCTTTCCTCCTTTTTTTACCATTTTTATTTCGTTTGGAGCTAACTTCTTTCTTCTGTCTAATTTCCTATTTTTACCTGGTCTTTTTTCCTAGCTCTTTCCTACCCTTACTGTTTCTATTCTGTATGTCTTTTGTCTTCTGCCCTTTTTCTATGTTCTCTTTCTTTCTCCTGTTTTACAGTTCGTCTGCTATCTATACCATTGTGTATCTCTGTTCTGTTTCTTTTCTTTTTCCTTTTTTCATTTCTTTTCTTTGTTCTTTCTCTTATTTTCTCCATTCTTTTCACCTTTTTTCTTTGTTTTCAATTTCTCCAGGATTGTTTCTTTGTTTGTTTATTTTTATTTAAAGCTATTGTCTCTTGTTCATACTGTCGGTTTATCCTTTTCTATTTTCATTTTGTTTTCTTTTACTTATAATTTCTCTTTTTGTTTTCTATCATTTTAGTGCATTGTTTCTGTACTACTGTTCTTCCACCAAGCCTTTGTTTTCTGTTTTGGTTGTTTATCCTACTTGTTACTTTCATTTCAACCTTTCAAAAAAAATTCTGGGGTTTCTTTTTCTCTGTATACCATTCGAAATGGCAAATACAGAGCAGACGACAGAGGTAGAGAGGAGGGTGATGAATGGTACAGAGGCCGTTCTTTCCTCTCCTGCTCCCTGGCCGTCAGCATATCACTCACTCACTGCTGGCCATGGAAATCTTCTTTCAACAGAAAATCCGTTCTGGTAAAATAGCAAAGTCACATGAAAGTAGAGCACAGTGTAAATCTCTGGAGACCCTGTTGTTGTGTGTGTGTGTGTGTGTGTGTGTGTGTGTGTGTGTGTGTGTGTGTGTGGTGTGTGTGTGTGTGTGTTTTGTGTGTGTGCGTGTGTGTTGTGTGTGTGCATGTGTATTTGCAAATATGTAGGATTTTTTCATTAAGCAGAGGTATGTGTGCATATATGTATCCGTGTACATACACATACAAGTGCACTTCATCTTCTTCTTCTTCTTCTTCTTCTTCTTCTTCTTCTTCTTCTTCTTCTTCTTCTTCTTCTTCTTCTTCTTCTTCTTCTTCTTCTTCTTCTTCTTCTCCTCTTTCCTTCCTTCTTCTTCTTCTTTTGCAATTTTCCCTCTTCTCCTGCTACACACTTCTTCAGCTTCTTCTTCATAGGGTATTCAACCTGCTGTGTACTTTTTGTCTCTTCTTGCTAGTTTCTTATCATTGGCCTCATTCTCTCCATGTTTCTGTGTTTTTGTGTACTTCATCTTGGTCTCTCTTTTTCATAGTCTCTTGTGTCTTTGTATTGTGTCTGTTTCCTTTGGTTGTTCTCTTAATCTCTCTGTCTTTTCCGATTTTAGTTTTCTTTTGTGCTCGCTTCCTTTCATGCTGTGTAAGTTTCTGCTTTGTCTCATGTACTTTTGTTTGCTCCTTATTAGTGTTCCTCTATTCGTTCCATCTATCTTTTATCTTCTGTCTTTCTCCTCTTTCTTTCTTATGTTCCTCTTTATTTTTGCCTTTCATCTGTCTGTCTATCTGTTTTGTATATATCTGTTATCTTTCTTTTTACCTTGATGTATTTGTCTTGTTTGTGCTGTCTTTCTTTCTTCTCTTTTCTTTTTATTAAATTCTTTTTCCCTTCTTTTTCCTCCTTGTATCACTTCCTTCATGGTCTGCTTTTGGGGGTTTTTTGGTTCATGTTATCTTCTCCTGTTCATATTCTCTTTTTGCCTTTTTCCTCCTTTTCCTTTTTCTTTTCTCAACATTTATGTCTTTTTCTTTCTTTCAGCATAGTTTTTGCTTACTTTTCTGCATCCATCCAATTTTGTTTTCTGTTTCGGTTCTTTATCCTATTTGTTATCTTTCTTTTAACGCTATTAATTTTTTTCTTGTCTGTTTGCTGTAGGAACTGGCATGTAGAGAGCAGACGACAGAGGTAGAGAGGAGGGTGATGAATGGTGCAGAGGCCATTCTTTCCTCTCCTGCTCCCTGGCCGTCAGCATATCACTCACTCACTGCTGGCCATGGACATCTACTTTCAACAGAAAATCCACTCTGGTGGAATAGGAAAGTCACATGACAGTAGAGCACACTGCAAGTCTCTGGAGATCCTGTGGTGTTTGTGTGTGTGTGTGTGTGTGTGTGTGTGTGTGTGTGTGTGTGTGTTTGTGTGTGTATGTGTGTGTATGTGTGTGTGTATGTGTGTGTATGTGTGTTTTGTGTGTGTGTGTATAAGTGTGTGTGTGTTTGTGTGTGTGTGCGTGCGGTGTGTGTGTGTGTGTTGTGTGTGTGCGTGTGTGTGTGTGAAATTTTGGAGGATTTTTTCATTAAGAAGATGTACGTGTGCATGTATATCTCCGTGTACATACAAATACCAGTGTACTTCTTCTTCTTCTTTTCCTTCTCCTTCTTCCTCTTCTTCTTCTTCTTCTTTTGCAATTTTTCCTCTTCTCCTGCTTTGCACTTCTTCTGCTTCTTCTTCATATGATATTCAACCTGCTGTGTACTTTTTGTCTCTTTTCGCTAGTTTCTTACCATTGGTCTCATTCTCTCCAGGTTTCTGTGCTTTTGTATACTTCATCTTGGTCTCTCTTTTTCATAATTTCTTGTGTCTTTGTATTGTGTCTGTTTCCTTTGGTTGTTCTCTTAATCACTCTGTCTTTTCCCATTTTAGTTTTCTTTTCGTGCTCGCTTCCTTTTTACTAAGTTTCTGCTTTGTCTCATCGTCTTTCGTTTTCTGCTTATTATTTTTCCTCTATTCGTTCCATCTATCTTTTGTCGTCTGTCTTTCTCCTCTTTCTTTCTTATTTTGTTCTTTCTTCTTTTCTTTTCTTGCCTTTCATCTGTCTATCTACCTGTTTTGTATGTATCTGTTCTCTTTCTTTTTACCTTGATATATTTGTCTTGTTTGAGTTGCCTTTCTTTCTCTTATTTTCTGTTTTTTTAACTATTTTCCCTTCTTTCTTTCTTTTTTTATATCACTTCATTCAGGTCCATTTTCATCCTTTTTTTTTATCTTAACTTTTATGTCTTTTTCTTTCTTTTAGCATATTTTTTGTTTACTTCTTTGCTTCCATCCAATTTTGTTTTCTGTTTTGGTTGTTTATCCTATTTCTTATCTTTATTTTGACCCTCTTGATTTTTTTCTTGTCTGTTTGCTGTAGGAACTGGCATGTAGAGAGCAGACGACAGAGGTGGAGAGGAGGGTGATGAATGGTACAGAGGCCGTTCTTTCCTCGCCTGCTCCCTGGCCGTCAGCATATCACTCACTCACTGCTGGCCATGGAAATCTTCTTTCAACAGAAAATCCGTTCTGGTAAAATAGGAAAGTCACATGAAAGTAGAGCACAGTGTAAATCTCTGGAGACCCTGTGTTGTGTGTGTGTGTGTGTGTGTGTGTGTGTGTGTGTGTGTGTGTGTGTTTGTGTGTGTGTGTGTGTGTTGTGTGTGTGCGTGTGTATGTGCAAATATGTAGGATTTTTTCATTAAGCAGAGGTATGAGTGCATATATGTCTCCGTGTACATACACATACAAATGCACTTCATCTTTTTCTTCTTCTTCTTCTTCTTCTTCTTCTCCTCCTTCTTCTTCTTCTTCTTCTTCTTCTTCTTCTTCTTCTTCTTCTTCTTCTTCTTCTTCTTCTTCTTCTTCTTCTTCTTCTTCCTCTTTCCTTCCTTCTTCTTCTTCTTTTGCAATTTTCCCTCTTCTCCTGCTACACACTTCTTCAGCTTCTTCTTCATAGGGTATTCAACCTGCTGTGTACTTTTTGTCTCTTCTTGCTAGTTTCTTATCATTGGCCTCATTCTCTCCATGTTTCTGTGTTTTTGTGTACTTCATCTTGGTCTCTCTTTTTCATAGTCTCTTGTGTCTTTGTATTGTGTCTGTTTCCTTTGGTTGTTCTCTTAATCTCTCTGTCTTTTCCGATTTTAGTTTTCTTTTGTGCTCGCTTCCTTTCATGCTGTGTAAGTTTCTGCTTTGTCTCATGTACTTTTGTTTGCTCCTTATTAGTATTCCTCTATTCGTTCCATCTATCTTTTATCTTCTGTCTTTCTCCTCTTTCTTTCTTATGTTCCTCTTTATTTTTGCCTTTCATCTGTCTGTCTATCTGTTTTGTATATATCTGTTATCTTTCTTTTTACCTTGATGTATTTGTCTTGTTTGTGCTGTCTTTCTTTCTTCTCTTTTCTTTTTATTAAATTCCTTTTCCCTTCTTTTTCCTCCTTGTATCACTTCCTTCATGGTCTGCTTTTGGGGGTTTTTTGGTTCATGTTATCTTCTCCTGTTCATATTCTCTTTTTGCCTTTTTCCTCCTTTTCCTTTTCTCAACATTTATGTCTTTTTCTTTCTTTCAGCATAGTTTTTGCTTACTTTTCTGCATCCATCCAATTTTGTTTTCTGATTCGGTTCTTTATCCTATTTGTTATCTTTCTTTTAACCCTCTTGATTTTTTTCTTGTCTGTTTGCTGTAGGAACTGGCATGTAGAGAGCAGACGACAGAGGTAGAGAGGAGGGTGATGAATGGTACAGAGGCCGTTCTTTCCTCGCCTGCTCCCTGGCCGTCAGCATATCACTCACTCACTGCTGGCCATGGAAATCTACTTTCAACAGAAAATCCACTCTGGTGGAATAGGAAAGTCACATGACAGTAGAGCACGCTGCAAGTCTCTGGAGATCCTGTGTGGTGTGTGTGTGTGTGTGCGTGCGTGTGTGTGTGTGTGTGTGCGTTTTGTGTGTGTGTGTGTGTTGTGTGTGCGTGTGCGTGTGTGTGCGTGTGTGTGTATAGATCCCTGTCCAACCTGATGCGCACACGTGTGTTTCTGATTTTACTTGGGTGAGTTTCTGACTGGCTGATGTATTGCTGATGTGTGGGTAGCTTTGATATTGTGACTGGTGTGTGTTGATGTTTGGATGCTCTGATGTAGTAGTTTTTTCCCGTCATATTATGTTTACATGTTTACCGATTTATGTATGGCTTGGAACCTGCGTGAATGACCCAGTCTATGAGGTAATAGATTATTTGAGTTGAATTCAAATTCAATTCAGTTGTGTAGTCTGTTTATAAAGAAGCAGCACGTGTGCATGAATGTCTTCATAGTTGTGCGCATACGCATGTACATCTTCTCCTCCTTTTCCTCCTCCTCCTCCTCCTCCTCCTCCTCCTCTTCCTCCTCTTCTTCTTCTTCTTCTTCTTCTTCTTCTTCTTCTTCTTCTTCTTCTTCTTCTACTTCTTTTCTTCTTCTTCTGCTTCTGTCTTCGTCTGCTTCTTCTTCGTTTCTTCTTCTTTCTTTCTCTTCTGCTTCTCTGCTTCTTCTTCTGCTTCTTCTTCTTCTTCGTAATTCTTCTTCTTCGTAGTTCTTCTTTTTTTTTTCTTCTTCTCCTTCTTCTTCTTTTACCTTTTTTCGTGTTCGGACCTACTTCCCCGTGTTTGCGTTTTAAAATCTCCTCTAGTCATAAATCTCTCTTCATCATCCGCTCGGAATTTGTCTTTTTTCCCCCTCCAAGTTAAAAATACAAGAGAAACTGGAAGAGAGAGAAGAGAGAGGAAGAAGAAGAGAGAGGTGGACGAGAGAGAGGACGAGAGAGTAGGAAGAAGAGGAGTTGAAAGAATTGCCAGAGACACACTGCAGTATCGATCGGGCTGAGTGAGAAAAGATGAGTAAGACAGCGCAGCATCTTCCGTACTCTCTATCTTTCTATCTCCTCTCGCCTGTTCTGTCCTGTCCTCTTCCCTGGTCAGTTCGTCTGACCGTCTGTCTGTCTGTCTGTCTATCTGTCTGTCTATCTGTCTGTTTTTATTTCTTTCTGTAAGTCTGTATGTTTTCATGTCTATCTGTTTGTTTGTCTCTGTCTCTGTCTGCCAGTCTATGTTTCTTTGTCTGTCTGTCTCTCTCTCTTTCGCTCTCTCTTTTTTTGGGGGGGAGGTCCTGGTGTAAAGAAGCCTCTGGCTTATCCATTTACCCTCATTAAAACATTCTAGTTCGATTTCAAGTTCGAAACATTCAAGTTCTGTCTCTGTCTCTGTCTTCTTCCTGTCTCTCTGTCTTCTTTCTGTCTGTCTGTCTCTGTCTCTGCCTGTCTGTCTTCTCTCTGTCTGCTCTCTCTGTCTTCGTCTCTGTCTGTATCTGTCTCTGTCTGTCTCTCTCTCGTCTCTGTCTCTCCTCTCTCTTCTCCCTCTCTCTCTCTCTCTCTGTTAAACTTAAATGGCTTCATTCATTATGTCAGTTAATACAACCTCCCCCCCCCCCCCCCCCCCATCCTCTTTTTTTTCGCTCCTCGCTAACTCAGATGTCCACTAACGGGGATAGTTTTTTGTTATTCGTCCTTTTTTGCCCACCATTAAGATAGCCACATTCCGACTTCGGGGATGATGTCCAAACATGACACTAGGGTGCATGTACTTTTTAAGTTTTGTGGGGGGTTTTGTTATCCTTTTTCCCTTCTTGCTGGCATGAATAGTCTACTCCTTTGAAAGGTAGAACGGGTTTAAACGTGTGCGCAAGTGATGTTGTGTGCGTTTGTACTCGGGGTCTCGGTTTATAGTCTCATCTGAAGAACTCTAGGGCGAGTGAAGTCAGTACTGACGTTAACTGCAGGGGGAATCCCCATGAACGGATGACTTGGTGGTGGCTCGATGCTGGGTTTTTAAGTCGCGAGCGTAACGCTCTAAGCACTAGGTATGAATCCGGCTGCTTTAATGGTCTTTCATTTGCAAGATGTCAAATCATTTTCTGCCATGGTTTTGCAGAACATCATAACAAAACTTTAATAATCCAAATCAGCACCGGACAGTAGCACAAAATGGTAAAGGTGTCCCATAACCTATAAGATCGTAGGGGAGCGAGGCGTCGGAGACCTCAACTTCTCTAGGGGCCAGCATATTGAGGGCGCCGCCCATCTCCTCTCCCTCGCTGCTTTAACTTCCATGACCCTAAAGAAACAGGTACCTATTTACAGCTGGGTGAACTGGGGGACTTACTGAAGCCAAGGCGCGCAAACAGTCACCCATCCAATTGGTAACCACGCTAACGCTGCTCAGCTTGGCTGGGGGAAAGCGAGTGCTCCGACCACTGAGCTATCCCGTCCCCAACAGTAGCATAGGACTAACAAAATGCAGCTTTCTTCTTTCTCAGACCTAACTGTGGTTCTTTAAGTGTCCAAGACGGACGCCGAAACTACTAGAACCGTCTCTCGATGCTTTGATGGGGAAAATGGTGGACAACAGTTTTAAATCGTCTATCTACGGCGCCGATATTATTATACCCTTGAGGAGTTGTAAAAACAGTGGCTTTTGAAACAGATCATCGGATTTGATGGTGATATTGTGTAGCTCCTGTACAGAAAAGAACTGGATTCAATTTCGTGCAATTATCTTTACCCAGTTTGATGTTCTTAATCACTTTGAGAATTAATCAAATGCTTTGTTTGGGGTATTTCCATTTCATTATGATGACACTGATGCTAATAAACCTGATGACAGTGTAGTTCACAGGAATTGATAGGTTTTGTAACTTCCTCAAACCCTTCCCTTAAATCCTAGACAATGTGGATCAGTATGTCAGTTGTCAGGTATTGATCAGGAACAGTTTCCAGACAGTCTCCCTGATGAATGTATTGCAGTCCTTGGGAACTCTGCCACCTGTGTCCGTCTCGACAGTTGACTGACTTGATTTATTCCTGTACTAGAACAACCAGTAACTTCTGCTGACATAATTAGTATCCAAGCAGTGACCAGTTAGTCAGAGTGCTCAGGTGCTCAGTCAGCTACAACAGGAAGCTAAGTTAAGCTGACAGATCAATAGGAAATCAAAGTGTGCTGTGAAAATGCCACACATGCGTTTGCCATATAGGATGTTTGCCATATAGGCTATATATAGTCTGGACTGTAAAGATTTTCTGAAAAAGACACTCCGAGAGAGTGCTAAACATATGCCTATGCTCAAAACCTACCTTTCCTCAGCAGTGCCTTTAAAACTGTGCTGGGACTACGAGAGGACGGGATAGCCTGGCTGGCTAGAGCATTGTACATTTTTGCTCGTGATCTGCTGACCCGGGTTTGAATCTCATTCAAGGGGATATTTTGCCCTAGAGTTAACATCAGTGCTGACTCCACTCCCCCAAAAGTCTTTCGGATGAGACTATAAACCGAGGTTTTGTGTGGGAATACATGCGAAAAATCTTGCGCCCACGTTGAAATATGCTCCACTTTTCGGACGAGTAGGCCATTGTGTGCCGGTGGGAACGGATGACAAAATTTATGAAACTGCATACACACTAAGACTGGATTAAAACAGCACATGAGTGATTATTCCATTACCCTCAAAATAAAAGAAAAAACAAAGAAAAGTATAATAGTGTAGCCACTGAGCAAACCCTCCTCAAACAATACAATGACTCATGCATGTCCTCAGCCTTTGCTACAACACTTCTCCTGAAACGATTTACAGGGTTTTTAAATTGGTTATATTTCCATTGACAACACGCTTATTTACTTAAGCACAAAGAAAGCAGGTCACTGACAACACCCCGACAGTCATGACCTGCTGATCAGTGGACTCGTCGCCATTGTCTAATGGAAGTCACGTGTACACGAAGTGCTTCTTTGTGGTCAGTTGCCTCCTTTGCCGTGTACGGCTCACATTTTGTTCCGGAAACTAGCAGCAAATTGGCGTTTTGGGGAGGAAGGACAGACCAAAAACCGGGTTTGGGCAGGAACAGTGATGTCAGCCACAAGGTATTGAACAAAAGAAACCAACACAAAACACACGTGCAAAAGTAAAAAACCCACTTTGAAGGCGAGCAGAGAGAAGGCAATGACAAATCATCTTGGCAAGCAAGCAGATGTGCAACACAAAAGCGATAGAGCTTTTAGCCTGGTTTTTTTTTTTTTTAATCTAGAAGCATATTTTGTCGTCTGCATGTAACACGTTTCGTGGTTAGTCGCCTTAAAATGTATGCAAGTGAGAGAATGGACAACAGTCAGGAAGACTGTCTGGAAAGTCAACTACATACAAAATGACGAAATGAGGGCTTTTTATTCTTGAATGTTTATTTTTGCTGCCAATTAATTGTGTGTGTGTGTGTGTGTGTGTGTGTGTGTGTAGCGCAAAACTGTATATTGTGTGTGTGTTTGTAAGGATTGCAGACCTGTGTCATAACATAGGTGTTGATACTAACACATAATCTGAAGTGCATTGTATTCTTGTTAGTGCTTTGGATTTCTGCAGGGTACAACCACTGTAAGTCCTCACTAGTATCCAGGCTTTTAGTTTTGTTTGTAGAATGAGAGAAAGAAGGAATGGCTGAGATGGATGGTTCAGTGACTGGTTGGGAGAAAGAGGGAATGACACTGCTCCTGCTTCTTCTTCTTCTTTTTCTTCATCCGAACGCTCAGACAACAACTATTGCTGTCTGTCACATAAGCGAAGATGCGTTCCGCTGCCGTTAAGTAAGGCTCACTGTCTGACAAATGAGACCTAGCGCATTGAACTTTGGTGCAGAAGAGTATTATCTGTTCATTTGTTTGTCAGAGAAAAGGCAGGAGAACGGACAAAGAAGGCGGAAAGTATATAAGAGGGAGGTAGCGTGAAGAACAGGAACAAGGCGGAAACAAAGACAGGGACAGAAAATACAGAAAACTCCTAGCACGCAATTTCCAGGAGGTGGGGGTACTGTGCATGCTCACAAGCTCTCGGTATCCACACGGGGAGGGAAGGATGTAGGTGGCTGCTTCACTGACTGGGTGGAAGAGGAAATGATACAGATGGCTGGTTTGTTGACATTGGTCGGCGAGTTAGTGTATTTCTGTCATGCTTGCGTGAGTGTTTGTTACGTTTGAAGGGACATCAGTACACGATTTAGTTGTTACCAATTAGTTGAATTTAAACTGCTGGTGTCAACATTATCGGTAGCATAAGATGAAGTGATAATGAGTAGCCTGTTTTTCACGTACTTCAATGATGCAACAGCATATACTTTTAGACTGCTGGTCATCGTAAAGCTGTTGCTGGTGTTGTGTTTCACATTTTGAAGAAAGCATTGAAACAAAGACTTTTGTATTTTCAATTTTGAAACTATAGAGATCACGAAACAAGCAAAAAAGAAAAGCAGATGGATAGGAAAAGGAAAGCAGAGAGAGAGGGGGGGGGGATATATATATACATAAATGAAAGGGCGAGAGACAGGTAAAAAACATTTACTTGCAACAAAAGGTTATGGGCTTAAGTTGCATAGTAGGGAAACTATCGAGCTTATTTCACATCGTTAGAAACAGTACGGAAGATAGAACATGATGTAGGCAACATACCAACTTTATAAGACTCTGTCTGCTAATCCTTATGGCCAGCTATGACTAGCAACAGCAGGGACCTCACCTGCGTTTAGGAAAAGAAATTATCATACGAATACAACTTCCATCTAAACTTTTTTTAAGTGGGCATCACATTTTCCGTTGGAAGCAACATAGTTATCCAGATAATCAGACTAACAAAGGAATGTCATAACACAACGCCATCCTATAATGACCTAAGTTTTGCGATAGCCGGGATACCTCCAATATTCACGACACTGTTTCCCTGACATAACGAGGCACTTGCAGATACTATGTCAAAAGGTTAAACCCAAGCTTACTTTTAACCGTATAAAAGTTTCGGTTACAAAATACCTCATTTACATCTCAAAGACGTCCGACGGAGAGAATATAATTCTTGCACGACTTTCGCATGTAAACTTGAGCATAGCAGACCTCTAGCAACAAAACGTTCACGCCGTTTAGCCCATACCAGACTGTAGTAGAGTTCTGTGAGCGTGCCATAACCACAGTACACGAGGGGAAAAGTGTCCTATGAACAGAAAAACACAAGGAAAGGTGAGAGATAGGCCAGGAGGATAACAGAAAACTTTGGCCCATAATATGATGCCAACATGCCAGAAACTTCTTGAAGTATTAAGGAAAAACAGAGCTTGGGGCATCCCATTCTCCAGGTTCATATAAAGGACAACGCTATATAGAAGGGGGAAAAACTGGTGAATGGTAACTATACTCTAAACGCGATCCCAAGAAATAATGTCCATATCTATGTATGTCACAACAATATTTCCATTTAGAACGAGTCTTGGCTAGCTAAAGTGTATCTGATAACTGCCTTTGTTTTTGATGGTCCTAGTCACTGAATATCGAATCGAACTAAAAACAAGACAAATAAAACTGATTAGATCATTGGATGGGGTTATGTCTCCACACACCAATATGTCATTGGCACAATCATGAAAAGTGTGACAGTGTGCTGCAATGCAGTTTTCATGGAAAGGGAGGGATTATCTTTATTCATATGTATCATAATTTACTGACTGCTTATTCGTTTTACAGTTATCGTTCTCTGATATCTCATTCCTCTCTTTCTATGGCTATTTTACATAGCACGACCTGGATTTTAAAGCCGTGCTGTATGGAAAAGTGATGCAGATATGTTAAATAAAAACACGCACACGAAAATAAAGATTGTGAAATGCAAACTCATTGGCAAGCAACTAGATACAGAGACAGATAGACAGAGACAAACTCATAAATACACAGAGTCAAAGAGAATGAACGAATAAAAGAGTATGAGTAAGAAAAGAGAGAAGGAGAGAGAGCTAGAGATACACACACAACACACACACACACACACACACACACACACACACACACACAAGAGAAAGAGAGAGACAGAGAGACAGACACAGACAGAGACAAATACACAGACACAGACAGACAAGACAGACAGACAGAACAAAATCAACAGAATGGGATGGATATGCGCCTCAGTAAACCAGAGACACATTTGCCTTTACCAAACAATTCTCATTGAATATTGCACGTGGGGGAAACAATCGCCAGGAACCATCGCATGCTGCGATAAATGTTCTAGAAAATTACCATCAAAAGCGTTCTGTACTTTTCTTTCTGTTGAAGTAGTATTCTGCAAAACCATGGAGAGCTCTCAAACTTATTGTGCTGCTCTTCTAAAATAAAAAGAAGTTCTCAAAATGTCAAATAAGTTTGATCAGATTACGTTTCCTTTTAAAGAGATGAAATTTAGCCACAAAAAGCAACATGTCCTCTAGACATTAAATAAGTATTATTTTATCGTACGCGGCAGGGGAGTCTCTTGTTTCAAGTTATTTTGTAGGCTGATTGATTTTTTTAATATTGATACGTATATCATTGTCATCATCATCATCATCTTCTTCTTCTTCATCATCATCATCATCATGTATGGAATTTATTTAGCGCTGAATCTTGTAAACCAACAAATCAAAGCGCTCAGATTTTTTTGGATTTTGTTTATTTTTATTTTTTTGCATGCATGCATGCATGCATACATATATACATACATACATGTATGCATGCATGTATGCATACATGAGTGTGCGTGTGTGTTATGGTTAATGCATAGGGGCCACAGCAAAGTCCGATTTTCGTATAAAAAGCAATGATAAAAATGCAACTTCCGCATAAAAACACCGACAGACACAAAAGGCAAGACAATAGGGCAATTAGACACGGCTTGCAAACAGAAACAGAAATAGAGAGAGACAGAGTCGCAGATACAGGAGAAGCATAAACAGAAAATAAGAACTTACCCCACAATCCACAATGATGTCATAGTGCCAGACACACACGAAATAAAACAAAAACGCCGCCAGACCAAAGCACAGTGAAGTATGGTTCTCTTCCTGCCATCAACACAGCCAATGCAGCAAATGCCAGACACAATGCAGAGGAGAGGGGAAAAGCAGAAAGGGCGACGGGCAATGCCAGAGGAGGACAGCATAAAACTCTTGGACATAAAACCACGCCATCATGATCCAGATATTGTTATGAGATGTAGGTCAGCTTTAGTGCAAATGATTGTTCAAAATGTCCGTTGTGGTATATAAGCACAAATCAGGGTTAACTGGGCATAAACAACGAAATAAAACTAGATTGACTATCCTGTGCACGTCTCAGCACTCTTTCTCTGAAAGCTGTAGCTGGTGATAAAATATTCGACTTAAGGAGCTGCCTGTGATAGTTAAAATATCACACTAACAATAGGAGGTTTTCCAAAACCTGAGCAATTGTTTTGTTGTCAGAAAAGTCAAGGGGTGGGGGGTCTGAATGCACATAATTGCATGCTAGAACACTATTTGCTGTACAATATACTATAGGCAATACACTTAAATCCGTTTAGGAAATTTGGGACTAATGTATCATTTAGAAAACTTCAAGACTAACCAGCCGCCATGGCGCAGTGGTTAGCGCCTTGGGTTACGGACTGGAAGGTCGCGGGTTCGAATCCCATAAGAGTCATAGGGATTTTTCGGACTCCGGCCGGCTCCTACCCAGAGTGAGTGTGCTGTGGGCTCAGTGGGAAGACTGGGACCACACAGTCGAGCTTCATCCACTTAACGGATGCGAGTTTGAGAGTGTTGCTCAAATTACCTGACCAACACTGCAGGTGTCTGTATCTCTCGGGCCCGGTTGACGCCGGGATATATTATGATAGTAAGCGTAGAGTACAACCCTGTCAAGTAGTCTCAAAGCATATGCACTTCCACAGCAGCATCATTACGTCATCCTCATTGTCATTGATCATCATGCAATTAAAAAAATTGCCTCTGATTCAGTGGTCCCTGTTTCTCTGGTCTCATGGTGACCTCAGATTCAGTTTGTTCATACACTTCTGTGCCTGTGGTGAGTTTGTGTCCGAGCCTTTGGGGTTGGATGTTCGCGGGGGACGGTCGTTGGAGGGACGTTGTGGTGGTTGCCACCTCGGGTGGGCAACTCACTCAGTCTGGCTCCGCGACTGAGCTAATACTGTCGTTAGTAGGGGGCTTAGTAGGTGGTGTCCTGCGTATGTTAGCTCAGAACAGGCACCACTGAACACCGCCAAGGTGACCCAGCAGCAGTGCAGGGCCCCTCTGGCTGGTGGCCCCGCGGCGGCCTGATAGTGATGGGCTCCCTGTGGGCCTCCGACCCTGAGGATGGGACATAACAAATCTGGGTATGGCTGTGGCGGGGAGATTGAAATGAGCGGCGTGGGAACAGCAGGACGGGGGACGTCACAGAAGATGAGGCAGCAAAAAAAAAAAAAAAAAAAAAAAAAACTTCAAGACTACATGACTTATGTATCAAAATCTGTGGAATTGGCACTGATGTACGGAAACATGATGCAGCAAGTGAATCAGATCATCATGATGCATTGTTTGTTGTTTTGTATTAAGTTTTTAAAAAACCTAACGTTTGGGTGGGAAGACTATAAATATCGGAATGCTTATTTCTAGCTTCCTTAAATGCACCCTACTACACATGTTAATATATAGATATTAAACTTGTTTCACATTTGGAGATATTGTGATCAATTTACCACCCATCCACCCCCTCCCTTTTCTTTTTACTTACCTCTGTGATTACTTTGTGACAGACTGTCAGCATCAATGTATACTCTGCAGTAAGCATAATAGAGGAAAAATAATGAAACATGAATATATTTCAGTTAAAGACTTTATATTATATTGTAGGCCTGTTCTAATACTTTTAATCACACACAGTCTTTCATTTTAAGATATAATTATTTTCAATCACTGGATTAATTAGTGTTATATATAAAATCAAACAGCTAACCAGAACTTTTATATCATGACATTGCAACACAGATTCAAAGATTTCCAGACATGCTAGAGTGATGAGAAATGGATAAAGATGAAGCTTCACTTTCAATGTAAAGTATCTTCATCCTGTAGAAAAGATAAAAAAAGCTGTTGATAGTAGCCTGACCTCAGGCTAAGGAGTGGATGTTTAGCTGATATCCTCCAAGCTTCTCCTGTCTAGCTGATTTTTCTCTTAACGTTTCTGACCGTTTCTGCAGAGGCTGCTTTCAGGCCTTGCTGAGCTGGTTCTTTGAAAAAATCTCTTGGTTTTTCAATGCCACAAGTGTGCATGCATTGATTAAGATCCCTGCACAGTTTACAGGAATTTGTTACCATTTGTCAAACATGGACTGTTAATTAAAATGTTATAAACATAAACTTTGCCAAATCCCAACAAGTAATGATTACAATTTACAAAAACTCCCCATGTTTTATATAAGCATTTATCCTATGTGAAAAGTGCAATCTGTGTTCATAATTTCTGTCGTGTGGTAGCATTTCCTCTTTCCAAAGCCAAAATGTATTACAAGCAATCATATATCTTATTCACTTACAGATCGGATCAACATCTTTGTTTGGTAAACTGCTCAGCCCTAAACCCAGAAGATCAAGACATGGGATGGCTTTTCTATGATTAAGCAAAGCAACAGCTTGTGCAAGCATTCAATGGCTGTGAAAAGCGTTCTGATCATAAATCAGTGTCAGGAACGCACGGCACAAAGATCAAGGGTTGATAATGGTACCTGACGGCACAGCGACTCGCGTGACTCACATCAATAATGAGCCGGATGTAGCCTTTGTAAAAGAGACCTATATAGCCAATCCCTACTGACAGCTGCAAGTATTTACTATGTCTGCCTGTGTCATATATTCCTTACTGCTTCGTTCTGGGATGTATCTCTATTCCATAGTGTTTACTGCTTTGTCGTGTACACAACACATTGTTACGTGGCAACATAAAATCTTTGGTAAAGCACATTGTTCCCGTTTGGCATACACCTTGTTACTGACACACCTTTCCTCTCTGAGTCATACTGTAGCTGACAATCTCATAGCATTCATCCCCGGCAAGATCTTGTTTTATGTCACCATCCTTTTTACCTAGACTGAAAACAAACTGCGCAGGAGATGGTGATGTCATCACGTGATATATCATTTCAGTCTCGTTTGAATGATTTGCTGCGATATTGAGTCAAAATGATAACTTAGTATGGATTAAAACATTCCCATCATCCACACCCTGCCTAATCAGCATCTATCATCATTGCTTTATTACTTTTTTTATTCAGATGTTTATTTTATCTATTCTTTCATATAAAAGATTATGGAACAAGAATTCATGTGTTTTTACATCCAGTACCCGTGTGTATGCGGTTTGTAAATTTTGTCATATGTTCCCACCGGCACACAATGGCTTACTCTTTCAAAAAGCTGAACAGGATTGAACGTGTGCACAAGAAGTTATGCGTGCTTTCACACATGGGTCCTCGGTTTATTATCTCATACGGACTTTTGCGGAGAGTGGAGTCTGCACTGATGTTAACTCCAGGGGGAAAAATCCCCTTGAACGGGATTCGAACCCGGGGTCATCAGATTGCGAGTGCAGTGTTCTGACCACTAGGTTATCCTGTTCCCATAGGATCGTGAGTGTGATGTTGTACCCACTGATGTTGTACCCACTGAGTTACAACAACCTCTTATCAAGTGCAAGGTATTGGTAACAAGATATTGCTCTCCTTCTGCACATCTTTTAGACAACAGTCAATATCAGGGATTTTAGTCAAGACAAATGCTAGTGTGTGGGTTTGCCTTGAAATCAAACACCTGTGGTTTATGGAACAACTGGCCTTTACACTCCATTTTTCAGAAAATTGTAATTCTACTTTAGTTTGTTGCGTTGACTGGTTTTTATTCTTTGCCTTAAAAGTGATTTACTGCGTGAGACAGCAAAAAATCTAATGATTATCATCATATCATCGGTTTGATCATATAGACTAGTCAAGATTTGATCTTGACTGCCTTTCGTTTAAAAGAAGTATTGTCAACACTAAGTATGTTTGTTGGTGTACGATACTTTATTATCTATACTTCCACAAAGACTGATAAAATGTGCCCTCAAAATCTGCTGCAAACACTCGTCGTTGACTAATTTCACTTTTTTTCAAAGACGACATGGTAATTCAGTTATGGACACAGGAATTGAGTTAATTCCTAAAACAGGGAAAGCATGCATCGTCCATCAAGAACTATTGATTTGAGGCAAAACCGTGTTTTTAATGGAATTTATATTTTTAAAATGTTTAAAAAGTGATGTTTGTAGTATTCAAATCCGTTTCTATGGTTGTGCTTAAATGTGTTCCGGAAACTTACAACTTTCACACTTTTGGAGGGGGGGGGGGTATATAAAAAAAATGAACAAAAACAATGAGACAGACAGACCATATTGGCGAGAGAGAAAAAAAACACTGTTCAAGGTGCGCAGAGAGAGAGTGGAGACAAATTGTCTTGACAGGCAAACAGATGGGCAACACACGGACAAGAGACATGTTTGTGTTTACTCTAGTTCCTTTTTCCCTTAAAACGCGGTTTTTGTTTATCTCTGTGTGACACTTTTTTTCAGAAGTCATCTCTACATTTACACAAGTGCTAGACTGATCAACAGTGAAGAAGACTGTCAGAAAAAAACAAAAAACAAGGAAGAGGGGACTTCCAGATGTGTCTTGTTTACTTTTCCTGCCAGTTTATATCGTGCGTGTCACTTAGGGCGCGTTTTGTGTCTTGGTGAACATGCAATGCCCGAGTCTGCAATGAGACTAAGGACAGGGCACTGTAGACACAGGTTCACAAAGTTCCACATTGATGATTCTGCGATGTGTCCCTGTGACACTTTTCCAATAACAGTGGAACACTTCCTCCAGACCTGTCCGTCCAACACACCAAAGCCCTAAGGGCCGATATCTGGCCTACTGACCTGCCGATGAGGGACCAGCTCTTCTGTCCCCTGAAGGGCCTTGGGCGTACCACGGCATTTGTCAGGGCTTCTGGAGTTGCTGACTGAGCACTCGGTGAAGAATTAGTGACCGACATTTTACAATTACAGAGATATCTCAGACATTGATGGCACTCCTGCACTGATATGAAAGAAGCACTTACATATGATTATTCAAAACCTCAAGCTGATTTTTATATGGATGAACGTTTCTTTAACTTATGCATGACACCAGGAAACAAAGACAGACAACATTTAAAAGAGTGTTATTCATGCATGAAACAAGCTGTAAGCTTATAATGCAACTCGAAATGCAACAGATCACCAGCTACAATTGTCTCACGCTGTTTATCCAAAGCCGATTGCAGTCTGGTCGTCTCTGTGCCAAACTGAAATACACGAGAAGGTGAAAGATGGGTTAGAAAGATAGCATAAAACTCTTGGACATATCTTGATGCCAACATGCCACAATACTCCAGGGGTGTAATAGCGGAACAACCTTTCTTTCAATCAATCTCTCGTGTTCACACACAGGACAATACTGAGAGAGAAAAGACCAGGGAATTGTTTTCGTTCCTCGGCCAGAACTCAGAGATTCACCAATGGTAACATTTTGCGTATGCGACTTTTTTTTATTCACCATAAAGGTAGCTGCATTCCGACTTCGGGGATGTATGCTGAGTATGTTCGTGTTTCTGTAATCCACAGAACGCTGAAACAAATCACAGGATATGTTACGTACATGCACGCACATACATACATGTGTACATACATTACGTACATGCATTTGTTTACGTACATCTTCTGCATGTGCATATACATCGCAATCTGACGACCCGGGTTCGATTCCCGTTCAAGGGGATATTTTCCCCTGGAGTTAACATCAGTGCAAACTCCACTCTCCCCAAAAGTCCTTCGGATCAGACTATAAACCGAGGCCCCGTGTGCGAACGCACGCAGAACATCTTGTGCACACGTTAAATCCTGTTCCGCTTTTCGTAAGAGTAGGCCATAGTATGCCGGTGGGAACAGATGACAGAATTTACAAAACCGCATACACACGGGGACTTGATGTAAAAAAGCACATAAATGCTTATTCTATTATCCTCGATATAAAAGAATAAAATACAAATACAAATACATGAAAGTAAATAAGGCACTGGCAGGTTTGCACTTGCAGCTGATCTGTGAGATCGTAAATACCATCAACCTGAGTTCACCTGACGCCGACAAGATTCTAACCCAGGACTTCATGGACCCATGGGTTTGAAGCCGAACGGTCTTAACCACTCGGCTATGATATCCGTAGACAGGAATGATGAACAGGATCTACGCTCTGAAACCACTCCAAGACAGCGTGTTACCACATCTACGTGTGTCTTCATCCCTCTCTACTGATAGTGTGTCTGGGCCACCTTTGGTGAGTCTGATATTGTCTTTGTTTGTTTGTCCAAGTCACTAACTATAAGAATAGAATCAGTAATGTAAATGAATCGTAAAGTCACTAAATGGTCTTGTATCCCTACACACATAAATGATGTCTTCTATTGTCATGGAATGTATGGGTATTCGCTAAAATGTAAAAATGCTTTTTTTGTAGCAAACTCGTTGGTTATCCGGAGTCATATATCATAATTATTGATTTTACTGTTTCTTCCTTTTTTCCTAGTCAGGGTCCTCTACTTTCTAATTCATCTTTCTCGGGCTTTTTTTAATAAATAAAAAAACATGACACTGAAGTTATAATTTGTATGGACACTGAGATGCAGGTATATCAAAATGAAAATACAAGAAAGATCATAAAATACAGATACACAGGCGGACAAACAAGACAGAGACAGAAACGAGGAGAGAGAGAGAGACAACAGACAGACAGATAGACAGACAGACATACGGAGACAGAGACAGAGACTCAGATTGACAGTGGGATGAATGAACATAATCATTAAGACAGAGACACATGCACTTCTGTCAAAAACGTATGAGCGAAAATTGCTTGCAGGGAAAAACGCTGGGAAAGATCAGATGTTGTGAGAAATGCTCTAAATGTAGCAGACAGATCAGCGAAAGAGCTCCATGGTACCATTGCTTTCGGAAGTAGTCTGCATTCTGCAATATCAGTAAGAGCTCTCAGAGTTATTACACTGTACTTCTGTTATAAAAAGAACATCTAGGAATGAGAAATGACTATGGCCACTGCAAGTTTTCCTTTAGGTAGGTGCTTTTTGTTAGGAAAAACCTATTTCCACGATGTATGAGACATGTAGTATACTTTTTTTTGAAGATACATATTACTAGTATGCGGCGGTGGGGAATTTTGTTCCATTTTTTGTTTACACTGTTGCTGTTGTTATGATTATTTCTTCTTGTTGTTACTTCTGCTGCTGCAACTGCGGCCACCGCTACTGCTACTGCTGTTGTTGCTGCTGCTGCTGCTGATACTGCTGCTGCTGAAACTGTTAGTGTTGATACTGACAATGGAGATTTGTTTGTTTGGTTGAATTTTTGCTTTTGCTAGTTTATTTGTTTGCTTTTTGTTTGATTGATTGATTGTTGATTATTTTCTTTTGTTTTTATCTTGTTTGGTTTTTTTGCTATTACTTCGGCGGTATTGAAAGTATCTTTAGTTATCCTCATCCCCAACCCTTTAGCTGATCACAGTTACTGATTTGCTCTCTCTCTCTTCTGTCTCTCTTTCTCACTCTCTCTCTCTCTCACTCATAACCCTCATTGTTCATTGTTCATTCTCTCTCTCTCATGTGCTGGGCGTGACGGGACGAGAACTAAAAGGGCGTGCTGTTAGTAAGCTGCTGCAAATTTTTGCATTTAAGCTTCAAAATGTCAGTTACTGGCCTTCCAGCAACTGTAGTAACAACCAGCTGATCGACAACGTCCTATCGAGCTGGAAAGTCCGGGAGAGAGCGACAGTGTTGTCTTCATCTTGCGACTGAAGCCAGCTGACAAGTCAGTGTCAACAGAAATTGCGGACCCCGGTGCTGAACCCTAACTCGCGAGTTCAGTATTATCGCAAAAAGCCCCCTTGCCAAATCCGTTGCAACCTCCAAAGAAGCAGACAACATCAAGAAAGACAGGCAAGTCGTCAGTGTGACAAGGAGTGTGTCTTGGAAAAGCCAGTTTTGTATGACAGTGACTCCCTGCATCGAGACAGAGTGGATGCAGAATCAAAACAAACCAGCGTGTACACAGAGCTGTGTGTCAACAGTGCAGTGAATGCCTCAGCCACACCAGAACCAGATTCACTTGATCTGCCATCTGAACCAGCAACAGACAGCAAGATGAGTGTGTATCCTGAGTTGTCTGATGTACATGAAGAACAGACAGTTGACTGCACAATTGAGGGTTTTCATACTGATATTATGAAAGAGTATGCGTCCACTCTGGCAGACAAACATGTGCAGCGTTGATTACGGGACAGCAAAAGAAACACACAGTTTCGAAAGGTTGTAGTTCAAGATTCAGGCATTCAAACTATTCTGATGTGTGAATCGGATGACATCGCCCTAGAATACTCTTGTAATGAAGATAATGGCGAGGAATCTAAGTGTGTGTTCTGGTACATCAAGCAAGAAGAGAAAAACATGTTGCCAGATGAACGTGTCAGGCTTGCCAGACTTCGTAAAGGGAAGCAGTGTCCTAACACACAACACGCAGAGACAGTGGCACGTGCTGAACGGGAATTACATCTTCTTCGGGACCTGATCCGGTTTTACATGGGCTGACTTCGCTGGCTGCAGACTGGAAAAGGAAAGGCTGTTTTGAAAATTGAGACACGGACAATAATGTATTGAATCTTGATGTACATACCATTACTGCCATGGTTTCCATGTCACTGTAATCGCGTGGCGTTCGATATCGTTCGTTACCGCGCCGCAGCGCTATATGGCTTGATTGCTAAATAGCAATAAATGTTGTTCAGAAACGTTCAAATGTTCTCTCATGTGCTTAAGGTATGGAGGCAATAGGGGTAGGAGTATTCAATGTGTGTTATACAAACTACGATGAAAAGACTGCTCATGCAGAAAAACACTGATAGACACAGAATGCAAAACAAACAGACAAAGAGGCAAACAAACAGAGAGCAAAATGGAGAGACAGAATCACAAAGACGCAGGGACAGGAGGATCGTAAACAGAAAATAAGAACTCACCCCACAATCCACAATGATGTCATAGTGCCAGACACACACAAATTAAAATAAAAACGCCGCCAGACCAAAGCACGGTGCAGTACGGTTCTCTTCCTGCCATCAACACAGCCAATGCAGCAAATGCCAGACACAATACAGAGGAGAGGGGGAAAGCAGAAAGGGCGACGGGCAATGCCAGAGGAGGACAGCATGAAACTCTTGACATAAAACCACGCCATCATGATCCAGACATCGTTATGAGATGTAGGTCAGCTTTATGGACTGACTGGGGTGTAGAGAGTCTGCTGTGGTATAGGTACATAGGTCAGGGTTAACTTCCAAAAATGGAATAAAAACGGATTATCTCTATCTCTCTGTTTGTCTGTTTGTCTGTCTGTCTTCCTGTCTAAATCTCTCTCTCAAAAGTGTTAGCAGTGAAGTTTGCCATTTTTTTCTGATGATAATATGTTCAGTGTTTTAGATTTGTCTGGGACTATTACTAAATGACATTTCCAATATAGTTTTGGTTATTAATGCACATCTTCAAATACAAATGTGACTTCCTAAGTGGTGAGGGAGAGAAATAGTTGTATCCACAAACATCTCACCTTTAGCGAACCTTGAAGCCCTAGTCAATGAACACCCAAAAATCAAGAATTCCATGTATGATGAAGCACATACCAGTAACTCAAACTACTGTCTATGACATGATCAGATATTTTTAGCAGATTTACTTCTCTACCTTTACACCGGAGGCAAAAAATAGACCAGTATTGTATGTCAGCAGACAGCGCAGGTATTGATCAGCAACAGTTTCCAGACGATCTCACAGATGAATTCATCCTAGTCTTTGGGAACTCTGCCACCTGCATCAGCCTTGTCTCGTCAGTTGGCTGACCATAGGTATTCCTGTCCTGGAACAGCCAACCATCACCGGTGACAGACCCAGGCAGTGACCAATCAGTCATTGTGTACAGAAGCTTAGACAGCCTACAGAAAGGAGAAACAGAATAAAGCTTGTAGATAGATGGAAAGTGAACGTGTGTGGAAAATGTGGAAGCTGGCTGCAAAATCTTCATTTTGGTGCCCCCCACAGTCCACGGGACTACAGGATAGGTGAAGGTGAAGGGAAAATGTTATGCATGCGATCACTACTTGGGACTTTGGCTTATTCTATCATTTGATAGGTTTGCTGCGGGGTGAGATACCGTAGTGGTTATAAAGCCTTGATCTCGGGGTCTGATTCGAGCCATCGCTAAAAAAACAATTCGAGTCTCTACTCCCCAAATGTCCTTCAGATGAGACTATGAAGCAGGGTTCTGTATGCCCTTACAGAATATCTTATGGACACGTTAAAACATGTTCTGCCTTTTGGAAGAGTAGGGCATAGTGTTCTGGTGAGAACAGTTGCCATTTAGCTTATAACGCGTATATTCTGGTGTCGTCTTTCGAGATCGTCCCCGAAGTCAGTGTGTATGAAGTTTTTGGGTTTTTTAAAATTTTGTCATCTGTTTCTACCGGCACGACATGGCCTACTCTTCCAAGAGGTGGAACTGGTTTTTAACGTGTAGGCAAGATGTTTTGCTGCCCTTCGCTTACGTGGCCTCGGCTTATCCAAAGGACTTTTGGGAGAGTGGATTCAGTACTAATGTTGACTCCAGGGTAACACTCCATAAAACGGGTGCCCCTGCCGGGGCTCGATTTGGGGCCGTCAAATCACAAGCGCAACATTCTAACCAATAATCTATTCTTTCCCCAGTAAACACGTGTTCAATTCAAGGTATCTGGATACGCTTTGCATGACAGCAAAAAAAAATGATGGTATTCATCACCTCATTCATTTTTAACATATGGATTACATGACTTAATTTTGGTTTATTTTTTATAATGTTGTAAAGTTTTGGGTGCATTCTGTCTTATGAGAATTTATCATCTGCATTTCTACAAACACCAATCATGCTTTTCCTCAACTTTTTTCTACAAACACTCATCTTAAATCAATCTTACCCTTTCTGTTATTTCTCGAACAACATGACTGTTCAATTAAGCACAAACAAAGATGCTTAACGCCTAAAACAAAAAGCAGGCTTCTCCAATCGTAAACATTGATTGTTGGAATTACTGCAATTCTCTAATGGAAGTCACTTGTACAAAAAGTAGTTTTTGTGGCCCTTTCCTCCGCTGCGATGTCGGTGCTCAAATTGGTTCCGGAAACTAACAGCGCGTTGTCGTTCTTGGATGAAGAAAGGACTAAAAACCGGATTTACGCGAAAACAATGACGAAGGTTCAACTTGCTGGCAAAAGCTCTGTACACGGAGAGAAGCCAGTGACAAATTGCTTTGACAGGCTAGCAGATGGGCAGCACACAAGCAAGAGGTATTTACGCCAGTTTTTCTCTATTTCTTTTTTCGTCTGTGTGTAACACATTTTTCTGCAGCCTTTACCTCTACATGTACACAGCCTGATAAAGGAGACAAGACTCTAATACTTGCTATGCCATCTTCTTCTTCTTCCTCCTCCTCCTCCTCCTCCTCCCCTTCTCCTCCTCCTCCTCTTCTTCTTCTTCTTCTTCTTCTTCGAATGCTCAGACAGCAGTTCGTGTTGTCTGTCGCATTAGCGAAAATTAATTGCGCTGACGTTAAACGTCTGACAAGTGAGGCATATCAAATCCAACTTTAGCCTTGGAAAGAATTGTTATCTTAAGCTTTTGTCTTTTCGGAAAAAAGGCGGGAGAATGGACCGTAAAGGCAGAAAATAGACAAGAAGGAAGTGACAAGAAGAAAAGAAACCAGACAGAAACAAAGAGAGGGGTAGAAAAGAGGAAATTGCTAGCACAGAATTTCCAGAAGGTGAGTTTGCTCATTATACTGACAGGTCCCCGGCACCCCACGGCGGGGGAAGGGGGGGGGGGGGTTCTCTGGGATCTGACACGCTGCTCTGCTCTACATGGACAGTCTGAAGCATGAAGGAAGCTGCTGTCCATCGTTAGTTGCTTGATTTCCCCAACACGTCAAGTTGACATTTAATCCTTGATAGACAAGGTAGTGTTTCATTTTGATCCAAGAATAGTGTTGATGGGAAAATTAATGCATGACATGTCTTCTGTATCAAAGACTTCACATAGATGCACGTTATCATACATAGACTGTGTTTTTTGTGTTTGCAGCAAACCTTGCAGGTTGCCTTCGTTTTAGGTTTAACGTAGCTGTCACTCCAGCTCTCTAAGTTTTAGACAGAGATTGCTATGATTGTTTGTCCTTCTATTCGGTGAGGAAACAAAAGTAAGTAATCAGAATAGATGTGTGCTACTTATTTCTTCCACTAGCTTTGAACCTAACCGAGGAAATATGTGAGAAAATCACTGGCCAGTTACTGATCAGAGAAATGTCTCAGATGATCTCAGCATATGAATATTTCTTTGTCCTTGGAAAATCCTTCATCTGTTCTGACAGTATGACAACCCAGATGATTAGTTAGTCTTTTCTATGAGGATGCTTTGCCACTGCAGCACTTACAGTCCTGGTCTTGACTGTCTTATTACTTGCGGACTGCGTGCTGAGTAGGAGGGTGTCATTTGTATGAACTGTCAAAACGCATTTACTGGTTTACAAAGGATGGATTGGTTTTATGTGAGCCCAAGCTGTTACCCACGCGCTCACATACCTCACTTCGTTTTATGGTCTTCGTTAGTAAGAAAAGACGGTCAGAAGTAATATTAATTAAATTTGAGGTAAAATTCTTTTCAACTCGAGAACTGAGTGGCAACTTGAAACCATACTCTCTACTCTATAGACTTGAATGGCCATGTCATTGTGTGTGAGCACACTAGCACCCCCACGTGCGTGTGTATATGTGTGTGTGTGTGTCCCCGCATTTGTGTGAAAGTGTGGCACATAGTTTGAAATGCTTCCTGCGTGGGTGGGTGCACGAGTGTGTGTGTGACCGGGGATAGCGGGTTTCTTGGCGTGTTGATGTTCCACGCCTGCGTGTGTGTGTGTGTGTGTGTGTGTGTGCTTGTTGATGCCTTTGCGTTGGGCGTGGTGTGCTGGGAGAGAGAGAGAGAGCTCAGAACTCACAAATTTAATGTATCTCAGCCTTAGGCCATATTACATGGGGAGAGAGAGAGAGAGAGAGAGAGAGAGAGAGAGTGCAGTTGGTTACGGGAAATGTATTCAGGCATGTTAGGTTGCTATGCCTTTCCTGTGTTGTGAATGCTTTTTCACTTTTCATGTCCATTGTTTGTGCTCTTTCATTTTGGAGCGAATTTGTGTGTGAGTATTTTTCACACGCCCACATCCGCAAGTTGTGATTTTGTTAAATTTCATGTACCCCTTGGGGTTTTTTCTTGAAATAAAATCTTGAATCTAGTATTAAGTGTGGTTATAATCCCGATGCTCTAATATCAAAATATCCAGCACATTGTCTTGATTTGGTTTATTTTAAATGGAACATAACGAGTGATCTAACACATCTGCACACACAAAATTACCAGTAATTCAAAGTGCCCATAATGCTTGCACCATTCACAGCCGATCAAGTGAGTGGATGTGTTTGTTTTTTCTGTGTTGTTTTGTTCTTTGTTTGTTTCATTACTAGGCTAGAGCTCCGAAGCTCATGTTCATCAATAGTCAGATTTTGTGTTGTGTGTGTGTGTGTGTGTGTGTGTGTGTGTGTGTGTGTGTGTGTGTGTGTGTGTTGTATGTGTGTGTGTGTGACCGCTTTTACCCCACCATAAAGATAACGACTTTCAAACTTCAGGGATACAGTTCGGAATAGAACCAACAATTTTCCCCAGAAGAGTTGGGAGGTACCTCCCTGTTCTTTCCGATTTTCAACTGTCGTGGATTCTATTGAAGGACACAAATCAATCGGATGAGACTATACACCCAGAACCTGACGATTTTCTTGTGAGGCAGGTGAGCATCTGAACCTTTGTTCCATCTTCCTTCTTAAGTAGTTTTGATTCATAAAGTCTTGAATATTCTTCACTCAAGCTGCCTGCTTCAAACTTATTTCCAGATTGTTGGTTATCACTGACGTGTGTCACTATTGCCATTGGGGGACGGGGCAGCTTAGTGGTTAGAGAGGTGTGCATTGCGTTCGTTACCAGCTGACCCATGTTCGATTCCTGTTCAAGGGGATCCCTCCCCCTCCTGGAGTTAACATCAGTGCCGCCTCCACTCTCCCTAAAAGTCCTTCGGATGAGACTATAAACCGAGGCCCCGTGTGCGGACGCACGCAAAATATCTTCCGCACATATTAAAATCTGTTCCGCTTTTCTGGAGTGTAGGACATTGTGTGCCTGTGGGAACGGATGATAACATTTACAAAAGTACACGCACACGGGGACTACATGTAAAAAGCGCATGAGTGCTTATTCCATTATGCTCGGAAAAATTAAATATTGCTACTGCTCCATATGATTACCACCACCACCACTGTAACATCCCTGCTTTCATTGATCACTTTCGCTTTCAAATCACTTATTACACGCTTAACTAATCATGCACAAAAACATATCAAACTAAATCCCAAAACTAACAAAAGCCTGTATGCTACTAGCAAATCATCGATTGGTGGAACCGTTGCCATTGAACTCCTAACGGACCACTGGAAATCCCGGGAGGTACAAAAAGTGCTGTTTGTGGTGACTCACTTCCCTGGCTATGTTAGTGTTCAATTTTGTAATCAAAGCTGCTTCACTTGCTCTGGCAGTGTTCAATTTTGTAATCAAAGCTGCTTCACTTCCTCTGGCAGTGTTCAATTTTGTAATTAAAGCTGCTTCACCTGCTATGACGGTGTTCAATTTTGTAATCAAAGCTGCTTCACTTGCTATGGCAGTGTTCAATTTTGTAATTAAAGCTGCTTCACTTGCTTTGGCAGTGTTCAATTTTGTAATCAAAGCTGCTTCACTTGCTATGACAGTGTTCAATTTTGTAATTAAAGCTGCTTCACTTGCTATGACGGTGTTCAATTTTGTAATTAAAGCTGCTTCACTTGCTATGACGGTGTTCAATTTTGTAATTAAAGCTGTTTCACTTGCTATGACAGTGTTAAATTTTGTAATTAACAGCTGCTTCACTTGCTATGTCAGTGTTCAATTTTGTAATGAAAGCTTGCAGTTAATTGAGGTTGTTGAAGAAAAAAGCAGAACAAAACAATTTGTAAAGTCAATAACCAAAAATATAGAATAAAGACAACAATAAGTGTTTGAGCGAAACTAGGGCAAAAATAGCATGGTGATGAATTGTCATCAATACAACCAGGGAGAGGGAGCCAGTTGTCTTTAGTTTTTACACTGGAGCCATTTTCCTCTTTTTGTAGATTTTCTTCCATCAATCTTTCTTCAATATAGTAGCCAGAATTGTATTTATAAATGATTCTTTAATATTGTAGCAAGAATTGTAATTTTATGATAAATATTACATTTACACGGGAGAGAGGAACAGATGATGAAAATAACGTAGATGGGTGCATGAGTAAGTGAATAAAGGAGTGAGCTAGTGAGTAACTGGGTGAGTTAGTTTATTCATAACGTGACTCACTTTCATCATTTGTTTTCATTATTTGTGGTATGAATGGCATCATTCTTGCTATTAAGTTGGTTAGTTATTGTTGACTTGTTTTGTGTCTCAAAGTCTCGTCATGTCTGTCTCTCTTTGCGTCTGATCTTTGTTATCAGTCTATCTTGCTTTTATCTCTGTATATATCATTTCAGCTGGATATTCATCAACGTTATGTCTGACACCAAACCTAAAAGTATAGATGTCCCATAATCTATGTGGTCGTAGAGGAGCGAGGCGTCAGAGACCTCAGCTTCTCCAGGGGCCAGCATATTGAGGGCGGCGCCCATCTCCTCTCCTTCGCTGCTTTACCTTCCCTGATCTTAAAGAAGCAGTTACCCATTTACAGCTATTACATCAAAACCTACAGTGTCCAAAATGTTCACACACACACACACTACACACACACACACACACACACACACAACACACCACACACACACACACACACACACCACACACACACTCACACGCTGACTGAGAAAGGGAGCGACAGCATTAGAGAGAAGAGAGACAGAGAATTGACAGCAAAATCGACAGAACGGGAGGAGCGCACACAATCATTAAGGCAGAGACACAGTTGCTTCTGTCAAATGATTCTTGGCAAAAACTGTTTTTGGGAAGGAAAAATCCGCTGGAAAACATTAGATAGTATGATACATGTAATGAAAGTAGAAGATGGAGTAGGGAAAGTATTCTATGGTATTATTTTCGTTTAAAGTAGTCTGCATTCTGGAATAAACTGCCAAAGCTCTCAACTTTGTTGCGCTGCTCGATTGCTATAAACACAACATCTAGGGATGGGGTTTAGGTTTGATCACAGTAAGCTTTTTTCTGGATAATGAATGCACTTTACTTACAAAAATAATACCTTGTTTCTGTGATAAGTAAGAAAGATAGTAATGGTCTGCGGTAGTGAGGTCTTTGTTCAAAGTTGTTAAGACCGCAGTGGTTATTTCTATGTTTATTTTCTTCATGTTGTTGATGCTGCTGCTATTACTGCTGCTACTGCTGCTGCTGCTACTGCTGCTGCTGCAGCTGAGGAGGAGGAGAATAATAAGGAAGAGGAGGATAATGAGGAGGAGGAGGGGAAAGAGTATGTGATGTATTTTGTGCTTGGGGCTTTTCTTTTGTTTTGGTTTTTTCTTAGTTTTGATAGCTTGTTTTGTATTGTAAATATTTCAGAAGGCTCATCTCTTTATAACTGACCCCATTCTACTTTATTACTCTCTCTCTCTCTCTCTCTCTCTCTCTCTCTCTCTCTCTCTCTCTCTCTCTCTCTCTCTCTCGGTTAATAATTCAGATTTTTAAAACGCAGTGTCCCACTTTCCATCAAAACATGGTTGCAAACACCTGCTCTGATTTAAAAAAATAGTAATAATAAGCACAGACACAGGAAGAAACAGCTGGACAGAGGCGGAGATTTAAAAAACAGAAACAGAAAGAGAAAGAGGGCTAGCCAGAAACATACAAACATGCACAGATCCAAGAAGTGCAGAAACGGAAAACAAAAACCTGCCCCACAATCCACAATGATTCATAGTGCCAGACACACACAAAATAAAAACGCTGCCAGACCAAAGCACAGTGCAGTATGGTTCTCTTCCTGCCATCAGCACAGCCAATGCAGCAAATGCCAGACACAATACAGAGGAGAGGGGAAAAGCAGAAAGGGCGAAGGGCAATGCCAGAGGATGACAGCATAAAACTCTTGGACATAAAACCACGCCAATGTGATCCAGACATCGTTATCGGATATAGGTCAGCTTTATAGACCAATTCGTGTGCAAACAGTCCACAGTGGTGTAGAAACACATATCAGAGTTAACTATTAAACAACGGGGGAAAGGTATGAACTTTCCATCTCTGTAAGCCTTGCCAAGTAAGTGTTCAAAATTCCTGCTGGTGATAAAAATGTTTGATTCTAAGATTTCAAATCCAATTTTGGCAATATCAAAAATGCTACTATAAAGTTAAAGGTAAAGGTGTCCCATGACCTATGTGGTCATAGGGGATTGAGGCATTAGAGACCTCAACTTCTCAAGGGGCCAGCATATTGAGGGTAGCGCCCATCTCCTCTACCTCGCTGCTTTACATTTCCTGACCCTAAAGAGGTAGACACCCATTGACAGCTGGATGAACTGGGGGAACTGTACTGAAGCCAAGGAGTGCAAACCGTCACCCACCCATGCTTGATGCTGCTTAAACTTAGCTGGGGAAAGCGAGTGTTCTGACTACAGAGCTATCCCCTCCCCAAATCAAAACATAGGGAGCAGTTAATATGCCTCTAAATACTGACAGCCAATCACAGAATCAATAAATGTTCTGCCAACATAACAGAATGGTCACAAATAGATGAAGACACTGGCAAAACTGTCTTCGTGAGATATTCTCAGTCGGAAGAATGGCACTGTACATTACTCTACCGACAGGTGTTACCCTGCCATTCACTTAGGGTACTATCTGCAGACACTGCCTTCACATCTTCTGGAGACAATTCTTGAAAAGTCTTAACTTTTTTCCTGTCAGATGGGCGATAGTTTGTTTCCGATCACTTAATGACAAGATCATACATGCACATAGCCCTGTCCTCCATCCTATTGGCTACATGGATCACACAAGGCATTTTTCTGATTAACTTGGGTTTTTACAACCGTACTCCACTATCCTCCATCTTTGCTGTCTTATGAGAATTTAACTATCCGCATTTATACCCCATCACCCTAATAATAACGCTTGCTTTTACTATAAACACTCATTATAAGCTAATGTATTTTCTTCTGTCACTGACAGCATGCTTAGTCAATTAGCCACCAAAAGCCATGTTAGTACCAAAAAGAAAGAAAGTATGCGTCACCAGTCATAAACTACTGATCGATAGAATCAGTGTAACCCTGTAATTGAAGTCACTTGTAAACAAGGGGCTTCTTTGTAATGGTTTGCTTTCTTAATCATGTCAAGGCTTAAATGTGTTCCGGAAACTAGCAGCAACTTGTCGTTTTTTTGTAGGAGGAAAGGACAAAAAGAAACCAGATTCGGGAGAAAACAGTGACCACAGACACAACTTATGTTGGCAAGAAAAATCAGCTTGGGAAGGTGAGCAGAGAGAGGCAGTGACGAATTGTCTTGACATGAAGGCAGATGTCCAGCACACAAGCAAGAGACTTTCTTAGCCCAGTGCCTTTTTCCCGAAGAAACGCCCGTGCGTGATGCGTGCACGCGTGCGTGCGCGCGCGCGCGCGCGGGTGTGTGTGTGTGTGTTTATTCATTTGTTTATTTTATTCTTTTATATCGAGGATAATGGAATAAGCACTTACGTGCTTTTTTTACATCTAGTCCCCGTGTGTATGCGGTTTTGTAAATTTTGTCATCTGTTCCCACAGGCACACAATGGTCTACCCTTACGAAAAGCGGAACAGGATTTAACGTGTGCGCAAGATATTCTGCGTGCGTTCACACACGAGGCCTCGGTTTATAGTCTCATCGAAGGACTTTTGGAGAGTGTGGAGTCTGCACTGATGTTAACTCCAGGGGAAAATATCCCCTTGAACGGGAATCGAACTCAGGTTGTCAGATTGCGAGCATAATGTTCTAACCACTAGGCTATTCCGTCCCCCCACCCGTGTGTGTGTGTGTGTGTGTGTGTGTGTGTGTGTGTGTGTGTGTGTGTGAGTCACACATTTTTTCTGCAATTATCCACACCTAAACGTAAACAAGTGAGAGAACGAACAACATTTTGGAAGTTGGCAAGAACTCTTCATTAACATGTTTCTGAGGGTTTTTTCAATGAAGTCGGAAAACACTATTAAGTTCATTCTTCTCTCTCTCTCTCTCTCTCTCTCTCTCCTCTCTCTCTCTCTCTCTCTCTCTCTCTCTCTCTCTCTCTCTCTCTCTCTCTCCTCTCTCTCTTCTCTCTCTCTCTCTCTCTCTCTCTCTTGAGATAGATAGATAGAGGTGAATCGATATAAATATATATAATATATATATAATATATATATTATATATATAATATATAATATATATATATATATATGACAGGAAAACAACACACAAACTTTCACTCATTTCAATATAAGAGAATAGTTTTGCTGGTTTGTCTTGATTTTATTCCCCTCAAGTCATGTTTATTCAGCTTGATTTAATTCAGTTTATTCATCTATTTGATTTTGATGCAGCTGAAATGATTGGTAAAGATCCCTCGTAGCCTAGTTTATTTTGTATAGGCTTGATTCATGATGTCATTAACATCCTTAGCACAAACAGCTTTCTTCAAACCTGTTTGCAAGATTTCTGTGTACTACCCGTACCACCTCCCCCTTCTATGTACTTCAATTATCTCGCTCTTTGCTCTTAATTAATCAAAGTCTATTTTCAAATCACTTATTACGTGCTTTCCTACCCAAGCGCGAACAAATCAAACGACTGACAACAAAAGGCTGTATGCTGTTAGCAAACCGTGAATTGGGGGAGCCATTGCGACTGAAATCCTGTTGGCCGAGGGGAATTCATGGGAGGTATACGAAAAGCGCTTTTCTTCCGTGGTTACTCGCTTTGCTTGCTATCAGAGTGTTCGAGTCTGTTTCTTGAGCTTGCGGAAAATTGGAATCGCTGGCGGAAAACGAAGAACAAAATGCTTTGCATAAAACTGATGAAAACGTGAATTAAAAACAAGCACAAATTGTTCGCGGAAAAATGCTTCGCCACTTGGGCAGAAATAACACGGTGATGAATTGCCTTCAATACAGCCCTAGGGAGGAAGGCAAGGTGGTTGTTGTTGTTGTTGTTTTTTAATACAGTAGGTTTTGTGCATCACTTGTTCTTTGTGCAGATTGCTTCCATCAATCATTCCTTAACATATACCAAAAGAATAAAACGTGTCGTAATGAATTACATGTTTGCTGCGAAAAAGAGACACAGAGAAAGAAAATAGCTTGAGTGAGTCAAAAACTTTTATTTGCAGATGGTACATTTCAATAAGCAGTGCAATTGCTTTATTTTCATCAAGCCTTCGATCTGTTATTTTAAAAGTGTGTGTGTGTGCGCACGCGCTAGCGCGCGCGCGCGTGCGTGCGTGCATGCGTACGTGTGTGTGTGTGTGTGTGCATAAGAGAGACAGACAGACAGACAGAAAGACAGAGAGACAGACAAGCAGACAGACAGACTTACAGATATTCAAACACAAACAAAGAGAAACAAAGAGAACTCTGTGTTTGTGTGTGTGTGCGTGTGTGTATGGGTGTGAGTGTGTGTGTGTGTGTGTGTGTGAGTGAGTGTGTGTGTGAGTGTGTGAGTATGTGTATATGTTTGGGGAGAAAGATCTAGAGAGTGAGTCAATGAGTGAGTCAATCAGTCAGTCATTTAACCAGTTAGTTGCTGACTTACTAACGTAGCTCGCTAGCTAGTTAGTCAGTTAGTTAGCTAGTTAGTTTGTCTTCAGCTAACTAGCTAGCTAGTCAGTCTACTGTTAATTCGTCTTTTGTCTGTAAGTCACATCTTGTTTGTCTCTGCGTCTCTTCTCTGGTTATTTATGTATGTCTTGTATGTGTCTGCCAATATCCTTTTTCAGCTGAGTATTCATAAATGTTACTTTTGGCGCCAAAATTTTACCTTACCATGATGATAACATTAAACTTCTGAAGACACCAACTCAAGGTGTTACATATCTATATTAAATTTGATACTTTTTTACAGTAAGTACCAATTAGACTGAATAATCAAGCAAGCTGTTGAAAATAAAATTCATTTTATGTTTGCTTACAATACACACTTGGTATGTATTTTTGTGTGTAGAAATGTCATCTTTTGTGATCATCATCTTTGGAATAGAATGGGGAGACTAACCATTAACACGCAAATATGCTTTCTGTATTTTAAGTTCATATTTGAAGGACTTCGGTTCACAAAATAATCACTTATTTGAAATGCCAAACGTTCTCGTTATGTACGTAAAGAATAATCACACAAATACTGTAAAAAGATTCAGGTTTTATCCCTATATGCCTACGAGCTAGAAAAACAGTGTGATGGGGCTGTTACCAGCTAACAAATTGGGCCTGGACTGCTTGAAAAGGTTGGGGTCGGTTTTTGTTTTTGGTTTTGATTTTGTTTTTGCTTCTTATGAAGGGTGATGGTGGTTGCTCTTGTTTTTCTTGACATCTGTAATATTTTGGTTTTTACTGTTTGTGCATTTTCCTGACGTTGTCTACTGATATCTGGTTTATAGCTTTCTCTGGGTGTTTTATTTTTTTCTGAACATAACCTGAATTCTGAAGTTGTTTTGTATGCAAAAAGAGATGAAGATATATAGAAAAATATTGATATATTTTCAAAGTTCAGACATGCACAGAAAAAAATTATACAAATAAAGATACTAAAACATAAAAAATGTCAAATATTCATGTTGGCAGACTAATAGGTACAGGGACAGATACACAGAGAAAGAGACAGACAAAAATATGAAATTCAGACATGCTTGCAGACATATACAGAGAGAGACAGATACACAGACACACAGGCGCAAGTGCAGCCAATCTTTGAACCAGACAGACAGACAGACAGAGAAGCAGACAACAGAAATCAAAATCCACAGAAACCGGACGAGTGCACATAATCATTACGACAGACACATTCACTTCCGTCCAATAATGATTCTGAGCAAAAACTGCTCGTGGAGAAAAAGGCTGGGAAGCATTACAGAGTGGGATAAATGTTCTGAATATAGAAGTCGGAGTAGCACAAGAATCCTAGGGTATTATTTTCTTTTGGAGAAGTCTGCATTTTGCAATATCAATGGAAGCTCTGAAGTTTACTGTACCGCTTATCTGCCATAAAAAGAGCATTGAGGGATTGCAGATAAAACTGGTTACTGCAAGTTTCTGCTTTCTTCTGCTTTGTTTTGGCTTGTTATATTTTATTTTTCATGAAAATGAATGTACTTTTGTTACGTAAAAAACATGTTTCTGCGATACATAAGACATACCGGTATTGTGCAATGATAGGATCTGCTGATCAGAGTTACATTTTAAGATGTTGTTATCATTGTTATGTTTTCTCCTTGTTGTGGAAGTTCGTACTATTGTTATTATTTTTTTTTTATTTCTGTAGCTACTGCTGTTTTTGATGATGGTGATATTGATGATGGTGATATTGAGGAGGAGGAGGAGGAGGAGGATGACGACGATGACGACGACGAAGACGACGAGGATGACGACAATGATTATGATGACAACGACTATGATGATGACGACGTCGACAACTATGATTTTTTTTATACCACTTTTAGTCAAGCAGATTTCTCTGCGTGAAATTCGGGCTGCTCTCCCCGGGGAGAGTGCGTCGCCACAAGTGCAGCGCCACCCTTTTTTTTTCGTTTTTCCTGTCTGCAACAGTATTTGTTTCCCTATCAGAGTGGCTTTTTTCTACATAATTTTGCCAGGGACAACTCTCTTGTTGCCGTGGGTTATTTTACGCGCGCTAAATAATTATGTGCAACACACGGGACCTCGGTTTATCGTCTCATCCGAAAGACTAGCGCCCTGACCACCACTCATGATCTAATGGATGGGGGAAAAGTTTCGGGTCCAAACGGGATACGAACCACGGCACACTTCCGACCCGGACTTTTCGCTTTCTAGACAGGCGCGTTACCTCTAGACCACCGATGATGATGATGATGATGATGATGATGATGATGATGATGATGATGATGATGATGATGATGATGATGATGATGCTCCTGCTGCTGCTGACAATGATAACAACACGCTGATTGTTTTGTATATTTCTTTTTTATTTTGTTGCTTTGTGGACTTAGTTTGACCTGGACAAAATTGTAAGTGGTCTCTTCCATCACGTGTAGCTGAAAGCATTTTATACACAGTTCCCTTCTTAGTATCTAATTATGGGGTTAAAATCTGTGTCCCACGTTCTATAGAAAAACAATGACAAATCATCTTTATTTTTAAAAACAAAAAACCCACCAAAGACAGACCTGGAAAGAAAGAAAGATGGAAAGAGATATAAAAAACAGAAATACAGAAAAAAAGATCTACAAAGGCGCTGATCCAAGATGCGCTTTAACGGAAAATAAGAACCTGCCCCACAATCCACAATGATGTCATAGTGCCAGACACTCACAAAAATAAAAACGCCGCCAGACCAAAGCACAGTGCAGTATGGTTCTCTTCCTGCCATCAGCACAGCCAATGCAGCAAATGCCAGACACAATGCAGAGGAGAGGGGAAAAGCAGAAAGGGCGACGGGCAATGCCAGAGGATTACAGCATAAAACTCTTGGACATAAAACCACGCAGTCATGATCCAGACATTGTTATGAGATGTAGGTCAGCTTTATAGACCAGTTAGTGTGCAAAACGTCCCCTGTGGTATAGAAATAGCAATCAGTGTTAAGTGTCAAAAGATAGGGAAACTGATTAGAGTTTTCCTCTTTGTAAGTTTGCCGGTAGATTTTCAACATTTTCGTTAGTGATAAAATGTTTGATGGTAATATTTGAATTTTAAAATATATTACAGGCTCTTTAAAATATTGTCTGATTAAAAAGGCGTTCATTGTTTTTCATTTCAAAACAACATTTTTTTTCTTTGCTATATAAATAAATGTCAGAGCACTCTTTGCTAGCATTTTTATAGTGATTTACTTGAGGTTTTTTTATAATATTTTCGGTTGAATGTAAGTCATGAAGCTTTTAAACTAACGGGTATCTGCATCTAAATGCATATAAAATATGATACATGCACACAAACAATCCTAAATATGTTAAGGTATTACTGTTTATTGTTTGTTAGTCACCAAAGCTAACTTACATGAAAATTCTGTATCACAGTGAGGTATGACACTGGTGTGCACATGTCATGCATAGTTTTGGTAATAATTGGCTTGCTTGATGATAAAATATGAACGATATTTATTTTGTGAGAAAATTATGTCCATACAGAAACAATATATCAGATTGAGTCTGATCCACATGACTATGATGGCTATGGAATCATAACCAGTGGTAATTTCAAAACAAACTTCAAATACACACAGCTTAGTGGCCACTCAAGCCAAATTAAGAATCAGGTAGATAGTCAGCTTTACATGATGTAAGCTATTACTGTGCTGATAGTAACATATAAGACAGTTTCAATATTATTAGATAACATTTTCATACTTGAATGGCAGCACGGCGTCAGTACTTCTGGTGTTCTAATTAAATCCTCCTTCGAGTGGGACTATGAACCAATGTCCCATGTGCGAACACATGCAGAACATCTTGCAAAGATGTTAAGATCTGTTCCAGCTTTCAGAAGAGTAGGCCACTGTGTTCCGGTGGGAATGGATGACAAAACTTGCAAACACGCATGCACATGGGACTGAATGTATAACAGCAGATGGGCGCTTATTCATTATTCTCAAAACAAACGAATTCAAGGTTTAAAAAAAAAGATAAAAACCAAACTTGGCAAAACTTCAAGAATGTAAATTGAACGGTTTGAAAAACAAAAAGGAATATATAATGTTCTGCTTTGTATTCTGACACATGACCCTACTTTGAAGACAGGATGAAGATGTAGTAAACCCTCCATATGAGAGATGTTCAGCATGAAGTTGTGCAAAAGAAGCTGCCAGCATTCCGTTCTCAGACTGAAGGAGAGTGGTTTGCACCATCCACCTGATAGATCTTGTTCTGTATGCAGGACATGCCTTCACATCAATTGGATAATGATTCTTGAGAAACGTCTTGACCTTTCCATGTCGAATTGGTGGATAGATGGCTCCATAGCTATTATTGTGGTTCAGCATTGAGAATATTTAAGCATTATTAATAATAAGTCTAACATTGGACGTTTGATACAAAACAATGTCACTGATACTAGTAATGCCAAGAGCCTCCTAAGTAAATGATCTTGATGAAAGAAAGTGGTGCATGTATGATCAAAAAACTATCCATTTGTATAAATTTGCTGTTTGGTTACAAAAATCCTTTCACATAGTAACATTTGCTGTTCTTTTGAAATGTCAAAAACGAAAACATTTAAACACAATGTTCATCTATAAATCACATCAAGATCTTTGTTTTGTCTGGGGCAAACTGTGTGGATCAAAAAGAAAAGTCCAATGCAATGAAATGGCTTTCGTAGGATTAAGGACAGAAACAGCTTGTGCAATTACTCAAGGCAGTTTCAACAGCCTGCTTATCGTAAATCAGTGTCAGGAGCACAAAGCTTAAAGCTTAAGAGTTAATAGTAAATATGATATGACTTACTGAGTCTGGTAAATCACTTCAATAATGAGCCAGATGTGACTGCCACAACGAGGGTGAACTACAGGCCACGTTCTTAGTGGCTAGCCACAGGCAGCCAATACCTTTACCACTGACTGCCTGTGTTTGGTTTCCTGGCTGCTTCTTGCTGCCGTGGTTCTTATTTCCCTGGTATTTTCCCTTATGCCTGTCAGTATAAATGGCATCCCCCACCTTCCAGAAATTCTGTGGTAGGAATTCCCTCTTTTCTATCCCTCTCTTTGTTTCTGTCGTGTTCCTTTACTTCTTGTCACCTCCTTCTTGTTTCTTTACTGCCTACTTAGTCTATTTTCCTTCCTTTTTTCCTGACAGACTTAAAAGATTTTCTCTACCATGCCAACCCCCGAACCCCTCTCTCTCTCTCTCTCTCTCTCTCTCTCTCTCTCTCTCTCTCTTCTCTCTCTCTCTCTCTCTCTCTCTCTCTCTCTCTCCCTTTCTCTCTCTCCTCTCTCTCTCTCTCAATATATATATAGAGAGAGAGAAAGAGAGATATATACATAGATAGATATATATCAATCTATTTGTCTATCTCTCTATCTATCTATCTATCTATCTATCTGTCTGTCTGTCTGTCTGTCCTTCTATCTTTCTCTCTGCCTATCTATCTATCTATCTATCTATCTATCTATCTATCTATCTATCTATCTATCTGTCTGTCTGTCTGTCTGTCCTCCTATCTTTCTCTCTGCCTAACTATCTATCTATCTATCTATCTGTCTGTCTGTCTGTCTGTCTGTCTGTCTGTCTGTCCTTCTATCTTTCTCTCTCTCTATCTATCTATCTATCTATCTATCTATCTATCTGTCTGTCTGTCTGTCTGTCTGTCTGTCCTATCTTTCTCTCTATCTATCTATCTATCTATCTATCTGTCTGTCTTTCTGTCTGTCCTTCTATCTTTCTCTCTATCTATCTATCTATCTATCTATCTATCTATCTATCTATCTGTCTTTCTGTCTGTCTGTCTGTCCTTCTATCTTTCTCTCTGCCTATCTATCTATCTATCTATCTATCTATCTATCTATCTATCTGTCTGTCTGTCTTTCTGTCTGTCTGTCCTTCTATCTTTCTCTCTATCTATCTATCTATCTATCTATCTATCTATCTATCTATCTATCTATCTATCTATCTATCTATCTGTCTGTCTGTCTGTCTGTCTGTCCTTCTATCTTTTTCTCTATCTATCTATCTATCTATCTATCTGTCTGTCTGTCTGTCTGTCCTTCTATCTTTCTCTCTATCTATCTATCTATCTATCTATCTATCTATCTATCTATCTATCTGTCTGTCTGTCTGTCTGTCCTTCTATCTATCTATCTATCTATCAATCTATCTATCTATCTATCTATCTATCTATCTATCTGTCTGTCTGTCTGTCTGTCTGTCCTTCTATCTTTCTCTCTGCCTATCTATCTATCTATCTATCTATCTATCTGTCTGTCTGTCTGTCTGTCTGTCCTTCTATCTTTCTCTCTGCCTATCTATCTATCTATCTATCTATCTATCTGTCTTCTGTCTGTCTGTCCTTCTATCTTTCTCTCTGCCTATCTATCTATCTATCTATCTATCTATCTATCTATCAATCTATCTATCTATCTATCTATCTGTCTGTCTTTCTTTCTTTCTTTCTTTCTATATTTCTCTCTATCAATCTATCTATCTATCTATCTATCTATCTATCTGTCTGTCTTTCTTTCTTTCTTTCTATATTTCTCTCTATCTATCTATCTATCTATCTATCTGTCTGTCTTTCTTTCTTTCTTTCTATATTTCTCTCTATCAATCTATCTATCTATCTATCTATCTATCTGTCTGTCTTTCTTTCTTTCTTTCTATATTTCTCTCTATCTATCTATCTATCTATCTATCTATCTATCTATCTATCTATCTATCTATCTATCTATCTATCTATCTATCTATCTATCTGTCTGTCTGTCTGTCTGTCCTTCTATCTTTCTCTCTGCCTATCTATCTATCTATCTATCTATCTATCTATCTATCTATCTGTCTGTCTGTCTGTCTGTCTGTCCTTCTATCTTTCTCTCTGCCTATCTATCTATCTATCTATCTATCTATCTATCTGTCGTCTGTCTGTCTGTCCTTCTATCTTTCTCTCTGCCTATCTATCTATCTATCTATCTATCTATCAATCTATCTATCTATCTATCTATCTATCTGTCTGTCTTTCTTTCTTTCTTTCTATATTTCTCTCTATCAATCAATCTATCTATCTATCTATCTATCTATCTGTCTGTCTTTCTTTCTTTCTTTCTATATTTCTCTCTATCTATCTATCTATCTATCTATCTGTCTGTCTTTCTTTCTTTCTTTCTATATTTCTCTCTATCAATCTATCTATCTATCTATCTATCTGTCTGTCTTTCTTTCTTTCTTTCTATATTTCTCTCTATCTACCTATCTATCTATCTGCCTTTTTAATGCCTTGCAACGTAGTGCAGAGAAAACATGACAATAAAGCTGGTGCAGCATTATGTAAATGTCAATACACTAATGATAATATATGGATGTCATGTTTCATGCTGAATCAAACACGTAGAGCTGGCGTCTCCTAGTTTAATGCAAATGGCATGTGCTTGTTTAGCTGATATAAATATTATGTGAACATTAAACAAAATGCTTGGAATTCAAAAAGCCGAGAAAGAAGGAAAGTCAGACAACATGAAAAAAGGCAGATGCAAATGTTTAAAAAAAACAAGGCACTTTCTACTCCCGCTCTTTTTGTCTTATAACTTTGTGTTGTCTTTCTGTGAGGAGTTCTTGCTTGCTATATTTTGCTTTGATTTTGCCTTGCCTTGCCTTTCCTTGCCTTGTTTCGCCTTGCCTTTCATTGCCTTGTTTCGCCTTGCCTTGTTTCGCCTTGCCTTGTTTCGCCTTGCCTTGTTTCGCCTTGCCTTGTTTCGCCTTGCCTTGTTTCGCCTTGCCTTGTTTCGCCTTGCCTTGGCTTGCCTTATTTCGCCTTGCCTTGCCTTGTCTTGTTTCGCCTTGCCTTTCCTTGCCTTGTTTTGCCTTTGCCTTGCCTTGCCTTATTTCGTCTTGCCTGGCCTTGCCTTGTTTCGCTTTGCCTTGTTTCGCCTTGCCTTGTTTCGCCTTGCCTTGCTTTGCCTTATCTTGCCTTGTCTAGCCTTCCTTTGCCTTGCCTTGCTTTGCCTTGCCTTTCTTTGCCTTGCCTTGCCTTGCTTTGCCTTGCCTTCCTTTGCCTTCCTTTTTTTGCCTTGCCTTCCTTTGCTTCGCTTTACTTTGTCTGCTTACTCCCTTGCTTTAAAAAAAAGGGCAAATTTTGGATTTAACTTATTAATTTTATTATCCTTTTACTTTTAGGTGTGCTGAGCTCACATTGAGTATGTGTGTGCTTGTATATGTATATGTGGTAATTTGTATTTTCAATGTATTTCCTTATCGAATTTTTCCTTTTTTTACTGGTTCGATTTAATGGTAAATGATGCAATAATGTAGTGTCTTAGTATAATCATTACGAAATTTGTTCTTAGATAGATGGCTTGATGAAAAAAAAGCAAATGCATTGCTTGTTCAATGTACCATCTGGAAATAAAATGTTGACTTGACTTGACTTGAAATGACTGTACAACTTTTACGTACTCAAACTACTTACAAATCTCTGTAGTTCTGGTTTTTCTGGCAACCATTGTACTGTTCCTGGGTGCGACGTTTTCTATTGCAGCAAAAGCGCCAGTGACTTTTGCCATTTCAGTACTAAAAGTTCTGAAGAGGAAGAAACACAAGTAAAAGAAAATACAGACAGACAGAGAGAGAAAGGAAAGCTACCGAGTGGGAACAAATTGCGGTTTTAGAAATGTCTAGGGAACGCATTGCTTTACTGAGGTAATGAAATAACTTTACAGAACTGTTTACCACTTTCCTTTCTTTGTGACCTTCCAGTTATCAACAGTACTGAAATCACAAAATATGTGATATTTAATATCTAGGGCGCCGCTTTCCTCTCATATGAATAAAACTTTAAACCCAGACCTTTTGTTAACAGCGGAGTTTGTTAAAAGCATTGTATTTATCAAAATGATCAGAATAATAAAACTTCCCTAAAGTGACATACATTTCGCAATGACATGGATACTTCAGCTCCTCTGGCTTAATACAACATTTTCAGACAAAAACTTCAAAATGCTAAGTGTAAACTGATTTTTGCGAGTAAATGAAGTTGTTAGCAACAAAAACCCCCTTTACATCAAGAAACAAGACACGTAAAGTAGACAAAAAGAAAGTGTGATTATTCCATTAACTATACACTTTCGCTGCAACTCTACGACCAACAGCAACAACACTCTTAAGCTGTGAACTAAAACCAGACTACAGTATGCTTCTCTTTACGTCACACAGCGGACAAGAAAAAAAATGCCCCACAAAAAGCAGGGAAAGGTGCTATCAAAAATAATAAAAGCAAGAAAAGGTGAAAGATAGGCCAAGAAAATAAAGTCAAGCTCTGGGACATAACCTGGTGCCAACGTGCCTGAAAGTTGCTGAAGTGTAAAAGCGGAGCAAGGTTTCTGTTATTTCACCCCACATATTCAGAAAAAAGGACAATGCAGTAAAAATGAAAGTGGGGATAATGAACGGTAAATACACTCTAAAATAACATCAAGAAAGAAACCATAACATCCTATCTGTGTGTATATATTGATAGTGTTTTATTCAAAGTGATATGGGGCCACCTGTAGAGGTGATTATTGTGGTGGTTGTTTGGTCCAAGTCACAAAGGGAAGAAAGAAGATGCATCATGTCCCTGACTGCTTTTTCGCTTTACACAGAGAACTGAATTTCCATCATCATGGATCTGGTGTGTGTGTGTGTGTGTGTGTGTGTGTGTGTGTGTGTGTGTGTGTGTGTGTGTGTGTGTGGTGTGTTGTTATGTGTGTGTTGTGTGTGTGCGCGCGCGCGCGTGCGTGCGTCCATGGGCCATCTCCCCCCCCTTCCCCCTCTCTCTCTCTCTCTCTCCTCTCTCTCTCTCTCTCTCTCTCTCTCTCTCTCTCTCTCTCTCTCTCTCTCTCTCTCTTTCACCTGAGCAAGTCTACAAGCTGTTTTGTTCGTCTCGAAGTACCGAGTACTAGATTTCCCTTCGATAGTAACAAAACCTCTTATGCCCGGCTAGCGGACAACGCAGTCTTTTGAAAAACAGCGGGGGTCGAAGATCCGACCATTGTAGTACCCAGACCTAAGCCAGACAAAGCAAAAAAGTCTACTAAAGTGCAGGATTGTTTGGAACAACAAAGACAAGTTCAACACAGAAGAAAAATTTCTTCCCCCCCTCCCCCACCCCCCAGTCATGTATGTTAAACTAGGACACACTTCCCCTCCTTGCCGACTCCAGAGGCTTATCAGTATAAATAGCATCCCCACCTTCTGGAATATCTGCGCTAGGGTTTCTCTCTTTTTCAATACCTGTCTTTGCTTCTGCCTAGTTCCTTTTCTTTCTGTCGCCCCTTTCTTCGTGTCTATTTTTCTGCCTTACGGTCCATTCTTCTGCCATTTTTCCAGAAAGACTAACATATAACAATTATCTTCCAAGCCGAAGTTCTATGTGCCGGGCCTGACTTGTTAGGCGCTTAACGGCAGTGCCTTACGTATGACAGACATCAGTAGTTGCTGTTTGAGTGTCCGACGGAGAAGAAGGAATAGCACCAGAAAGGAACGCAGCAACAGCAGCAGCATCAAAAGCTATCAACAGAATCAATGCAGAGCAGACTGGTGTTCATGATGCCAGAATCAGCGGCATTGATGACGTGTCTGTGTCTGATGCAAACTCTCAGTAGCGCCACATTACTTGTGGTGTATGATGCAGCACCTATATGTGTGACGAAAGGCATCAAAGATGAGTGTTTTGTTAATGAGAAGCTCAATTTGTTGTTGGATGTGTTCGACAGTGTTTATTGTTCGGATATCTGAGCGTGTGATGTTAATTCAGATTACCAGCTTTCTTTTTCTTCTTCTCTTTCTTCTTTGCATTCTTCTTTTTCTTTTTTGCATTTTTTTTCTCTTTGCATTCTTCTTTGCATTTGCGTTGTTTTTCTTTGCATTTGCATTGTTCTTCTTTGCAATGTTCTTTGCATTCTTCTTTTTTGCATTCTTCTTCTTTGCATTTGCATTCTTCTTCTTTGCATTCTTCTTTTTTGCATTTGCATTCTTCTTCTCCTTGGCATTCTTCTTCTTCCTTGCATTTTTCTTCGCATTCTTCTTCTTGTCATCAAAAGAAGCTGTCTCCAAGCCTGTTTCTCACACTCCTGCCTCTCGCCATTGCTACGGCTCCTTTTGTTTCACCGCACACACAGCGTGCGTTCTGCTCTATTTCATCACTTCTATTTTCAACTCCCTTATTACATGGTCTACTAATCACGCACGAAATTAATCAAAACTAAAGCCAGAGAGGGACAACAAAAGGACCGTGTGTGTTGTTTTTAACAAACCATTGATTGGAGGAAACCATTGCCATTGGACATTCTGATGGTCCAACCGAAACCACAGCAGGGGGCAAAAGTGCTTTTTGTGGTGACTTGCATTACTTGTTGTGAGAGCGTTCAAAGTTTTTCCTAGGGTCTATGGAAAACATGAAAAGTGTTGGAGGATAAAGGAGAAAAGACTGCTTTATGTTAAAAAGAAACACCAATGGGAACGTGAACAAGAACAATGGCTATTGTAAGTGGAAGGGGGGGGGGGGCACTTCGGAACTTGTGGCAGAAATAACATAGTGATGAATCGCCATCAATACCAGCAGAGGGAGGGAGGCAGTTGTTGTTGTTGTTCTTTAACGCTTAAAGCTTTGTATTAAGTTTCCTTTACGAAAATTGTTTGAGTCAGTTTTTCCTTCACATGTATAAAAAAGCGTACCTGTATCATCATGAATACAAAATCAAACTAATTTGAGCGAGTGAGCGAATGAATACTTTACATATTTTGTTAGTTAGTCAATTAATTAAACAAATAACTCACGGCTGATATATTTCATGTCTGCAAGTCTCCGTCGTCTGTCTGTCTGTCTGTCTGTCTGTCTTTGTGTCTGTTCTTTCATGCTTACTCATCTGTACGTCTTTTTTGTGCAATTTTTTTTCGGTTGAGTATTTACCAATGTTACGTTTGACATCAAACCTCTAGCTTAAAATTATAACAGTAACGTCCTTATGAAACCAACTGAATGTGTTAGATTTGTTAAATTTGTAAATATTTGCATTAGCAACGCATTAACATTTAGACTAGTTTGGGCTCATTACCTGTGCATGTTATTGAAAAAGTATGCTTTTTTCTTGTTTTCTTACAGTACGTACATGTAAGGCTGTTTGTCAATACACGTATTATGCATTGCAATAATCTTGTACTAGAATAAAGAAAAAGAGGCTGGTGAATAATACTTAAATTATATAATATACCTTAGTTCAAATCCGAAGAATTCCAGACCGCAAAATTATCATTTGTTATGGATACCAAGATGCTCTCATAATGTACAGAAAAGAAGCACAAAACACTGCAAAAAGTCACCCTCTGTTTTTACATATTTGCATACTATAAAAAAAATTAAACGTGTAAAATAGGGATGCTACCAGTTAAAAAATTCGACCAAAAAGCTTGTAAAAATGGGAGGCATTGATTTTATATGGGAGGGTTGTTTGGGGCTTCTTTTTCTTGACATTTGCATTGTAAAGTTACACTTCATCTCGATGTTTTGACTGTTTGTTTGTTTGTTTTTCAGTTGTTGTCCACTGCACTACCATTCATCTCTTTCTCTCGCTGTTTTCCACAGTTTGGTCTGAGTTTCAAAGTTATGTTTTATACGGAAAGAGTTAAAGAGACGTAGGGATATAAAAGAAAACTATGCAGATGCATAAAAAATGCAGATATATGAAAAGAAACGAAATGCGGTATTAAAACATGAACAAGATCTACTATAGACATTAAGAATTAAAGAGAAGTAGATATACTCAAGTAAAACATGCAACTCAGATACAGGAAAAATTGAGGATAATAGAAATAAACGAACTAAAATACTAAAACATGGCCAATGTACAATATAGACATAAACTGCTCAAGACATGTAGATATATAGAAAATTAAAAGTTGGAGATACATCAAAAATGCAGATATTTAGAAATAAACGAAATATAATGCTAAAACATTAACAACGCATAACACAGACATACTGGTGGTAAGAAAGAGACATAGACAAAAACATTGATACACAGAGACACAGCAATGTACAGTATAACTGAGAAAACTTCACACAGAGAGAAAAAAGAGAAATAGCGGACAGACAGTAAAGACAGACACACAGCCAACTGAACTGGAGGGAGAAAAACATCCCGACAGAGACACATTCGCTCCAGTCAAATGGCTCTAGGCAAAACGTACTTGTGGAAGAAAAAAAACCTGGGAAACATTAGATGGTGTGAGAAATGCTCTGACTAGAGAAGATGGAGTAGCAAAAGATTTCTAGGTATTATTTTCTTTTGAAGTAGTCTGCATTCTGCAATGAGCGTGAAAGCTCTCATATTTATTGCGCTGCTTGTGTGTCATAAACAGGAGATCTAGGGAGGGCAGGTCATCCTGGTTGCAGCATCCTTTGTTTCTGGAGACTGGATGTGGTCTAGTTACAGAGGAACCTGCTTCCCTGATCAACGAGATAGGAGTCAATAGTGTGCGGTAATGGCGCCTCTTGTTCAAAGCTGTTCAGATTGTTATTTGTTATTCTCGTGTTTATTTCCTTCTTTTTATTTGTTGTTGTTGTTGCTGTTGTTGTTGCTGCTACTGCTGCTGCTGACAATGATGACGATGGTGGTGGTGGTGGTGGTGGTGGTGGTGGTGGTGGTGGTGGTGGTGGTCATGATGATGATGATGATGATGATGATGATGATGATGATGATGATGATCCTGCAGCTGATGTTTTTACTATTGATTATGATCATGATGGTGATTTTGACATTTATAATTTTGTTTAAGGGCTTATTCACATTTCATTGATTTGTGGGCGTGTTTTCATTTTATTTTTCAGGTGGCCTTTTAGCCGATTGCATTTTACTCGTCTGCTCCCTTTCTAGTGGCTAATGTATGGGGTCACAAACAGTGTCCCACGTTTAGTAGAAAACTCATGACAAAACATCTGCACTTTCAGGAAAACGACAGACACAGAGATGCAGACAGACAGGCAGCCAGGTAGACAGAGAGGCAGACAGATAGAGAGGTAGACAGGTAGACAGACAGGAAGACAGGTAGACAGGTAGACAGACAGGCAGACAGGTAGACAGACAGGCAGACAGGTAGACAGACAGGCAGACAGGTAGACAGACAGGCAGACAGGTAGACAGACAGGCAGACAGGTAGACAGACAGGCAGACAGGTAGACAGACAGGCAGACAGGTAGACAGACAGGCAGACAGGCAGACAGGTAGACAGGCAGACAGGCAGACAGGTAGACAGAGAGGGAGACAGGCAGACAGAGAGGCAGACAGGCAGACAGAGAGGCAGACAGGTAGACAGACAGGCAGACAGGCAGACAGGTAGACAGGCAGACAGGTAGACAGACAGGCAGGCAGGCAGACAGAGAGACAGACAGGTAGACAGAGAGGCAGGCAGGCAGACAGAGAGGCAGGCAGGCAGACAGAGAGACAGACAGGCAGACAGAGAGGCAGGTAGACAGAGAGGTACAAGATTCAGCGCTATATAAATTCCATACATTATTATTATTATTATTAGAGGCAGACAGGCAGACAGACAGGCAGACAGGCAGACAGAGAGGCAGACAGGTAGACAGAGAGGCAGACAGGCAGACAGAGAGGCAGACAGGCAGACAGAGAGGCAGATAGAAATAAAATAAAGACAAGATTACAGACAGAGATGCTAAGAATGGAAACACGTAATCAGAACATACGAACCTGCCCCACAATCCACAATGATGTCATAGTGCCAGACCCACACACAAAAATAAAAACGCCGCCAGACCAAAGGACAGTGCAGTACGGTTCTCTTCCTGCCATCAACACAGCCAATGCAGTAAATGCCAGACACAATACAGAGGAGAGGGGAAAAGCAGAAAGGGCGACAGGCAATGCCAGAGGAGGACAGCATAAAACTCTTGGACATAAAATCACGCCATCGTGATCCAGACATTGTTATGAGATGTAGGTCAGTTTTATGGTCTGATTGGTGAACAAAATATCTGCTGTGGTATAGAACCACAAATCGAGGTTAACTAAAAAAAATTACATAAACGGGGTGTGGACTCTTCTTCTTTGTAGGGTTGGACAGTTAAGTGCTCCAATCTCTTGCTAGTTAATGATGTGTGATTCTAACATTTCTATTCAACGTCCAAACTATCGCAGTATCAATGGAATACTGTCTGGCTCCATCTTTAAAGCAGATAGTAGTGGTTTTCGGCATGGCAATGTAACTCCGCGTCAGAGCACTCTTTCCTGGAAGAATAAATGAGTTAACTGAATAATTGTTTGCTTTTTGGCGGACTGTGATTTACCACAAATTCTGGAAGAGATTTTTTTAAAGTTTCAATATGTGTTGTTTGTTGCTGAGCTTTAAAGGGACCAGTGTCTTTCATCTGTCACTGTCAATGTGGTGTATGCCCGATGTATGTTTGTCACAAATACCATAGGCCATATCTGGCCTGCTCTTCCACAAAAAAGCACTGACATTTAACCTAAGAGCAAATCATATGTGTCTACACAAACAGAATTGCAAATTACAGTCTGATCCAAAGGACTTTCAATAAAATGGAATCAAAACCAAAATTAGTTCCAAAGCAAAATCTCCAATATCAGACTGACAAGTGATGACTCAACCTTGAGCTCCTGAGAATCAGCTGGATTACCAGCTTTGTCAGGCTTCAGACATTGCTATGATAACAGAAAGAAGAAAATATGTGCCTGTAACTCCTAACACTTTATTCACATCTACTACCAACTTTACAACACCTTCAGACTGTTCAAGTGTTGGGGAGGTAATCAGATTACCTCCCATGCCATCAGATTCCTGTCACAGCACTGTGTTTCTGAATGGAGATACACCTGTGAAGTGTGTGAGCTCTGTTTCCTGGGTGATGACTTAAATCTCTTTAGCATAACCTTGCCCACCCGGTGAAATGAAGTGTTCATGCAGCCTAGCCATGCCTTGTACCTAGGGTATAGCACCCCGGGTACAAGGAACGGATAGACCTCTGAACATTAGACAGAGATGAGAGATCTCCGCTCTGCTGATTTAAGAGAGACATTCCAAACGAAAAACGGACAGTCAATATGTCTAATCATGTTCTCACAGTCCTTACAGGTCGAAAGACTTTCGAACATAACAGAATTTCAACAAGTGTATGAAAACATAGACCTTACTTTCCTTGTGAGAGATCTACAGCGTAGAGATTTTCAAGAGAAGCTAACCAAAAGATAAGTGCTGTGCCCTGTAGTGCCGATAGAGGCTATCCTCTCACCCACGTCAGGTGCTATCTGTGGCTATGATTGTCCATGTCTGATTGGTGGATAGACTGCTTCAGGTTACTGTAGTCCCGGCTTTAGATACTGCATCAGAGTGTTTGATTGCAATTTCGGTAATTAACAACAGTAATAGTACTTTACATGCTCCCAAAAGCCTCACTAATAAATTGTCTAAATGAATAAAGGTGCTCCCTGTCTGATTTTGTTTTAAATCCAATTTTCTAAATACTTGTAGTTTCGGTATCTAACAGCTTTTATATATTTTTTCTCTTTTAAGATGCAAAACATAAAACTTAAAACATTTGTCCATCTAAAGATCCATTCAAGCTCTTCGTTTCTCTGGGGAAAAGAGTTATATTTTTTTTAAAAGCTCAATACAATGAACGGCCTTCCACGGATTAAGGACTTTGCTTGTGCAAGCACTGAGGTAGTTTGAACATTCCGCTTATCGTAAGTCAGTGCTAGGAACACAAAGCTAAACGGTTCGCCGTTGATAACAATATGATAGGACTTACAGACTCTGACTTTTCTCAAAGGCGGAACCGATTTTGTAACGCGTGCGCAGGATGTTCTGCGTGCATTCGCACTCAAGGCCTCGATCTCATATAGTCTCACCCGAAGGACTTACTTCCATGATATGACATGAAAAGTGAAACGAGCGAAGCCTGACGATGCATGGTTGGTTTTGTGTCACTTTGTACACAGAGAGGAAACTAAGGGAGCAACAAGCACGTTGACTTTGAAACTTGTCAAAATGCTCATCTGTAATTCAGTTATGAAACGCAGAACTCGGGACCTAGGAATATTGGTATCAAGCACAAGATACCTTGTCCAGCCGACTATAGGTTAAGAATATTATAATGCGAATTAGTCAAACCATCTCTCTCTCTCTCTCTCTCTCTCTCTCTCTCTTCTCTCTCTCTCTCTCTCTTCTCTCTCTCTCTCTCTCTCTCTCTCTCTCTCTCTCTCTCTCTCTCTCATGCGCGCACACGCGCACACCTACTTAATGCTCTGTGTAGCTTATTAACATTAAATCTTTCATTGTCTCTCTCTCTCTCTCTCTCTCTCTCTCTCTCTCTCTCTCTCTCTCTCTCCTCTCTCTCTCTCTCTCTCTCTCTCTCTCTCTCTCTCTCTCTCTCTCTCTCTCTGATGCGCGCACGCGCGCGCACCTACTATATGAGCTGCGTAAATTATTAGCATTACACCTTTCATAGTCTCTCTCTCTCTCTCTCTCTCTCTCTCTCTCTCTCTCTCTCTCTCTCTCTCTCTCTCTCTCTCTCTCTCTCTCTCTCTCTCTCTCTCTCTCTCTCTCTCTCTCTCCTCACACACACACACACACACACACACACACACACACACACACACACACACACACACACACATAGTGGAACGGAAAAGGGACCAAAAAATCCAGATCTAGCATTACGTAGATGTGAACTTAATGATACCGTTACGGATGTCATGGTTTCACACTAGGTCAACCACCAAGAGCTGACGTGTCGCAGTTCATTGCAAACGCTGTGTGTGTTTCTTGTTGATGTGGGTATCATTACCTGAATATCAGAGGAAAAAATTGTGGAAGACAGAAAAATGGCTGAAACTAGATATAAGAAAGAAACCAAACAGGAACAAAAAAATGACGGTGAGAAAAACAGAAGGAAGAACAAAAGAAGGAAACAAGTAAAGAAAATCAACGATTAATAAAAACAAAGAAAAAAAAGAAAGAAATCAGGTAGAAAAAAAAGACGAAAAAGGAAAATACAAAAGAAAAGTGAGACAACCAGCTATCTGGCGCATAGAAAGAAGAAACAAGGAAACAAACAAAGAAACAAAAAAAACAATAAAGAAACAAAGAAAGAAAACAAGAAAACAGAGAGACAGACAGATAGACAGACAGACAGACAGGCAGGCAAGACAGACAGCCAACATGGAAACAAGAAGAAGAGAAAAAAAAAGTTCAGATAGACAGGAAAATATGAAGGCAAGCAAGTATAACTTCAACGCCGAAAGCAGACAACCATTTGAATCAGGTTTTAATGATACTAAAGCAGAAAGGAAAGGAAAAAAATGACAGTATAATTAAGAAATAAGCATAAAGAAGAAAAAGCCCGCAAAGAAAAAACTAAACAAAAATCAAGATAAAATTGAAAACGAACAGCGGAACTCCTCGCTGTCAAAATCTGACACGGGGTTTAATCATTCAAGTGTTGGTGTAGGTTGCGATGTGCTTAAAACACACCCAAAAACACCGACTTTATAATCCATTAATGTCACCATGCTTACACTACAAAATCATCTCCATCATTTTGATCATCATCGGCAGCAGCAGCAGCTTATTTACTGCCTGTCAGCACAATTTTCTGTTTGTATACACACACATTCACGCACGCATGGGCACCTGCTTTTACGTAGTAATGCAAGTGTGCACAACATACACAAAATATACACACAGGCACGCACGCACGCACGTACACATGCACACATACACACACATTCACACTCTCCCCAAAAGTCCTTCGGATGAGACTATAAACCGAGGTCCGCGTGCGAACGCACGCAGAACATCTTGCGCACACGTTAAAACCCGTTCCGCTTTTTGTAAGAGTAGGCCATTGTGTGCTGGTGGGAACGGATGACAAAACTGACAAAACTACAGACACACGGGACTGGATAAAAAAAAACACGTAAGTGCTTATTCCATTATCCTCGAAATAAATAAATAAATACACACACAAACACACACGCACGCACGCACACACACGCAAACACACACACACACACACCCGTCTAAAATCACTAAATGTGAATAGACGTTAAACTGAAGAATCACACACACACACACACACACACGCGCGCGCGCGCGCGCTCGCGTGCAAAGAAACAGAGACAAGTAGACAGCAAAGAAGAAAGAGAGATTATAATGTGCACAACTGTAGAAGCGAATTTCTAATTGACATGGCACTGCCCTGAATAAGACAAACAGTGTTGAATAATTGTATCAAAAAATGAGACACAATCTTTCTCTGTGTTGAGATTTGCATTTTGTACTCTCTCTCTCTCTCTCTCTCTCTCTCTCTCTCTCTCTCTCTCTCTCTCTCTCTCTCTCTCTCTCTCTCTCTCTCTCTCTCTCTTCTCTCTCTCTCTTCTCTCTCTCTTCTTCTCTCTCTCTCTCTCTCTCTCTCTCTCTCTCTCTCTCTTTCTTTCTTCTCTCTTCTCTCTCTCTCTCTCTCTCTCTCTCTCTCTCTCTCTCTCTCTCTCTCTCTCTCTCTCTCTCTTTCTTTCTTCTCTCTCTCTCTTTCTCTCTCTCTTTCTTTCTTTCTCTCTTTCTCTCTTTCTCTCTGGGTTTTTTTTTTTGCTGTATTTTCATGTTTGTTTCTGTTCATTGTGATATGAGCAAATTGTTTAAGTCAGTAAAGTGTTCGAGTTCGAGTTCGAGTTTCTCTCTGTTACCCTTGAAAAATAAAGATTCATTCATTCATTCATTCATTCATTCTCTGTGTATGTGTGTGCATTTCTGTGTGCATGTGTGTGTGTTTCTTTCATTATTTCTCTCTCTATCTATCTTTTTTCTTTCTTTCTTTTTTCTCTCTCTATCTATCTTACTTTCTTTCTTTCTTTCTAAACTAGTCGTTTGATTGTTGACTAAACAGTATGTCGGATTCTTGGGTTGTTCAACCAGCGTTGTATCGTTGGGTTTCTCTTTGCGTTATTTTATTGCTGCTTTTGTTGTTGATTGGTTTACTTGTTTGTTTGATTTGTTAGTTCGGTTTCTTTGTTTGTTTGTTTGTTTCTTTGTTTTTTGTGTGTTTGTTTGTTTGGGAAGGAAGGAGGGAGAGGAGATGGACGCCGCCCTCATTACGCTGGCCCCTAGAGAAGCTGAGGTCTCTGATGCCTAGCTCGCTCCCCTACGACCACATAGGTTATGGGACACCTTTACCTTTTTTTATTTACATTTTTATCTGTTCGTTTGTTTGCTTTTTTTGTTTGTGAATATGTGGTGTTGAGGTTTTTTGCTAGGGATTTCGTTTTGGTTTTAGTTGTGTTTCTTTTTGTTTGGTTGTGGTTTTCTTGGAGGGGGGGGAGGCATGACATGAAACTTTGTAGTTTAGCCTTTGGATGAGTTTTTTTTTTGTTTCCTTGATTTGGGTGGTAGTTGTTGTTGTTATGTTGTTTTCTTTTTGCTTTGTTTGGGAGGGAAATGGTGAGGATGTTACTGTCTTCAGACGTCAAATAATCAAACTGGACATTGCTGACTTACTGACAATTATCAAAGACTCTACTGCTCACATTTCGTCTGCAGTCTAAGTGGATGGCATTGTCGGAGCTATAGTTGTCAGGATTGGTACGACAGAATAATGTACAAAGTCATCTTCTTTTCTCTTTTGTATTTATTTCTCTCGATTATCTTTACGCTTATCTTTTCTTGTTCTTGTTGTTCCGGTTGTTCTTGTTCTTCTTCTTCTTTGCATTTTTCGTCTTTGCATTCTCTTTGCATCTTCTTCTTCTTGCATTCTTCTTCTTTTCTTTGCATTCTTTTTCTTTTCATTGATTCTTCTTCTTATTTGCATTCTTCTTCTTCTTTGCATTCTTCCTTGCATTCTTCTTCTTTGCATTCTCCTTTGCATTTTTCTGCTTGCTTGTCTTCTTCTTGCTTCTTCTTCTTTTTCTTTTTCTTCTTCTTCTTCTTTCTTCTTTCTTCTTTCTTCTTCTTCTTCTTCTTTCTTTCTTCTTCTTCTTCTTCTTCTTCTTCTTCTTCTTCTTCTTCTTCTTTCTTCTTCTTCTTCTTTTTCTTCTTCCTTCCTCTTCTTTTTTTCTTCGTCATTATTATCAGTATTATCATTTAGAATGCCGATTTCGTTCATGTGCAGTAACAACACAAAATAAGTTTTCTATGTCTGCTTGTAGTAGCGACACGAAATGTACATTTTATATCTATGTACAGTAACAACACGAAATGTGCATTCTATACCTATGTATAGTAGCAACACGAAAGGTGCATTCTATACCTATGTATAGTAACAACACGAAATGCGCATTATGTACCTAGTAACAGCACGCAGTGTACGTTATATATCTATGTACAGTAACAACACAAAATGTGTGTTCTACATCTATGTATAGTACCAACACGAAATGTGTGTTCTACATCTATGTACAGTAACAACACGAAATGTTTGTCCCATGTCTGCTTGTAGTAGCAGCACAAAGAAAGTGTCCTATGTCCATCATGTAGCGACAACACAAACTGTGCTTACATTTGTCCCTTGGTCTTCAAATCCAGCCTCAAAACACACTTATTTCCTACCTGAGACTTTTACCCCCAAATGCCTGTCCCTAATTTTCAGCAGCATCTTTCACCTTCTAAGTGCTGTTCCGAGTGTGTGTGTGTGTGTGTGTGTGTGTGTGTGTGTGTGTGTGTGTGCGTGCGTGTGTGGGCGTGCATGCGTGCATACGTACGCGCGCATGGTTTTTGAAATCTGTTGTTCATTATGTTTAAGGAGAGTTGCATGCCTGTAAATGATTGAGTGCAAGCGCTTCGATTTGTTTGTTTTTTTACAAGATTCAGCGCTATATAAATTCCATATATTATTATTATTATCCCTTGGTCTTGTTATTCCTTGGTATCGTTATCCTTGGTATTGTTATACCTTGGTATTGTTATCCCTTGGTATTGTTATACCTTGGTATTGTTATCCCTTGGTATCGTTATCCTTGGTATTGTTATACCTTGGTATTGTTATCCCTCGGTTCGATCCTGATCCAGTCAGCTTGCAGTCAAAGCAGCATCTGCATACAGAGTGTCTGTTTTATCACGGTAGCAATGCTATTTTGTTCTCTCCTGTTTACAGTAGCAATACTATCTGTCTGCATTGCCTCTGTCGGCTGTAGCGATACTGACTGTCATCAACATATTCTGTGGGGACAGTATGTTTTTTACCTCTATGCAATATCAATACGCTTTGTTTGGGGGTCAAAAGGCCCATTACTCGCCGCTTTCCCTTGGTCTATGTGTAAGAGGAGCGTCAGCCGGGGGCTTACACTAAAACTACTGTTAGCATGATTGGCTGCACTGTAGGCCGGAAAGAAGACCCTTCCAGTGGGACTGAGGCAACTAGAATTATTCATTGGTGGTTTGGGGCATTCCAGCTCGGACTCCGGACACTGCCATGAAGTTAAAATCGTAGTTTTCTTTTTCTCGCAGAATAGCCGGTTAAGTAAGGCGTCAGGCTTCTTTTTACTTCTTGTTGGGGTATTAAGGTTGAATCTGAGCAGTGCCTGGTGGATTAAGGGAGGGAGTTTAAGACCTTCCATGTTAATGCATTTGCAGATTTCTCAATGCCGTAGTCTTCTTCGATTAGTCAGCATGGATAAGACTGAGTTTCTCCCGTGAGAATGCTGGGGACCTGACAGTATAAATAACATCCCCACCTTCTGGAAATTCTTTTATTCCCAACAAAACTTAAAAAATAACAAATCTCTCCCACGTCGAAGTCTGATGTGCCGGGCCTGATGTGCCAGGCGCTTAACGGCAGCGGAACTTGTAATTGCCCTTCATGGGATGATTAAAGTGTATTTGACTTTGACTTGACCTGACTAGACTAGAACGCATTTTGGCTTATATGACAAACAACGATGGCTGCTCTTTCAGCGTTCGACCACGAAAAAGAAGAGAATTGAGAAAGTATGTTATTGATCCAGTAAATGATAATGAAATCTACAGATCTACTAAAGACAGAAAGGGGTGGAAACAAACTGGTAGAGCATGCATTAGCTGCTACCACCAAAAACTTGTGTCGCCGAGAGGTGAACAGGTGAAATCATGAAAAAAGTCTAGCTACTTGCGCCAACGACGAAGATCCACAAAGTTCATGTATGCAGCAGGTCATCTACCTTGCCTGGTCAGTTCTTGAGCAAAGCGTGGTTTAGTACAACATTATGTAAAGCTGTGCAAGAAAAGGACACCTTTCTTCGGGACAAAACTGGAAACTAAAACTGTGGTAGCTATTTTTTCGTTCCTCGGCTAGAGCTCTGAGAATTACCAACGGTGAGATTTTGCGTATCTAAACGTTTTTTCCCGACATGAAGGTAGCTGCATTCCGACTTCAGGGGTGCTTACGGTAACAATACTGGCTGTATAATGTTGTTGCAGCTTCGGTAGTCACAAGTCTGTTGGCGGAGTGTCATGTTTGTTTTGAATACAAACGAAACGTGTACTGCCTGTATGCTTTAGTTGTTGTATCCCTTGCACATGTTCTTGCTGTGTTCGTTTCAGCAAAGAATCCATGGTAGTCCCAGTGTGTGTTATAAAAACATACCATCTGCATAATTCAGTACAGCACTTCCCGGGAAATGAAAACCGTTCACTGACGACATGAAAATACTTTTATTTATTTATCATCGGTGGCAAGGTGGATTCGAGCTTTGAAATAGTAGAACCCAGGTCCTGTTGTTTTTTTAGTTAGAAATAAAGATTCCTACAAATAGGTTCAAGGACTTTTCGATCTATGTATTCTTTTTTTTACCCCTTTTATTTTGTCTGTTTTAATCGAAATGATGAACATACCTACCTTTCTATATTTTTTAGCTCTATGCTGTTACTGTTATCCTTCTTAATGACCACACTTGCACAAGCAGCTACTCACGAACACTTGCATTTCTATGCACATACGGGGGATCGAGGATGGCCTAGTGGTTAGAGCGTTGCGCTTGCAATCTGACGGCCCGGGTTCGAGCCACCACCAAGACACCACTTTGAGAAGATTTTTTCCCCTGGAGTTAACATCATTGCCGACTTCATTCCCCTGTAAGTCCTTCCGATGAGACTGTAAACGGAGGTGCTGTGTATGAACGCATGAAGAACATCTTGTGAACACGTTAAAACCAGTTCTCCCTTTTGGAAGAGTAATCCATCGTGTGCCTGTGTGAACGGATGGTAAAATTTATGAAATTTATAAAATTGTATTTAAACTGGTGTCGTGTTTAGACATCATCCTCGAAGTCGGAATGCGGCTACCTTAATGGTGGGAAAGTGGTGGCATACGTAAAGTCTCACCATTGGTGAACTCGGAGCTCTAGCCCAGTAACCAAAAAAAGATATACATATACATACATGAACATTACTACCGAAGCAGGCATAACGCATAGACAAAATATAGCCCCGCGTATAGATAGACTAGACATGCATGCAACGCGAGGCACGCAGACACTAGAAACTGAAGGGTGGCCAATGTAGTAATTCTATTGCGTCTGAGATGGATGTGAGGAGATGTTATGCCTTTGTCTTCTTTTTCACTTTTTCTGTCTGGTTTTCAATCACGTCACGGGTGTGACTGACTCGCTTATTGACTGACTGGCTGGCTGGCTGGCTGGCTGTCTGGCTGACTGACTGACTGACTGACTGACTGAGGGTTAGGGTTAAATAAAATTTCGTTTTAATTTTCGTATTTCGCACTAACTGACTGACTGACTAACTGACTGACTGACTGACTGACTAACTGACAGACTGACTGACTGACTGACTGGCTGGCTGGCTGGCTGACTGACTGACTGACTGACTGACTGACTGACTGACTAACTGAATAAAGGTTAAGGTTAAATCAAATTTTGTATTAATTTTCGTATTTCGTACTGACTGACTGACTGACTAACTGACTGACTGACTAACTGACTGACTGACTGACTGACTGGCTGGCTGGCTGTCTGGCTGGCTGACCAACCGACTGACTGGCTGGTTGGCTGGCTGGCTGGCAGTCCTTCGGATGAGACTATAAACCGAGGCCCCGTGTTCGAACGCATGCAGAACATCTTGCGCACACGTTAAATCCTGTTCCGCTTTTCGGAAGAGTAGTCCATTATGTGCCGGTGGAAACAGAAGACAAAATTTACAAACCGCATACACACGGGGACTGGATGTAAAAAAGCGCATGAGTGCTTATTCCATTATCCTCGATATAAAAGAATAAATAAATAAATAAATAAAATCTCTCGGCTAGCTCCTTGACATAGAGGTTGTTTGGGCACTGCGCTAAACTTCTCAGGCTGTGTCCGCAGGGCAAGTTAAAGCTGACAAAAACGATCCCTCTCCAGATGGCAAGGTCCGTCGTGGTCCGTCGTCCACTCTTCCCAAAAGTCCTTCGGATGAGACTATAAATCGAGGTCCCGTGTGCGAACGCACGCAGAACATCTTGCGCACACGTTAAATCCTGTTCCGCTTTTCGAAAGAGTAGGCCATTGGGTGCCGGTGGGAACAGATGACAAAATTTACAAAACCGAATACACATAGGGACTGTATGTTAAGAAAAGCACATGAGTGCTTATTCCATCATCAACCATATACAAAAATTAATTGATTGATCGATTGATTGGTTGATTGAATGATTGATTGATTGATTGAATTATTGATTGCTTGCTTGCTTGCTTGATTGATTGATTGATTAGCTTCATCCTTGCCGACGGCAACAGCTGGCCCTCCCCAAAAGTGACCCCAGCAGCAGTGCAGGGACCCTCTGGCTGGTGACCCCATTGCGGCCTAAATTTTCATGGGCTCCCTGATGACTTCTGACCCTGAAGATGAGACCTAAGGAATCTGAGTATACTTGTGGCGAGGAGATTGAAATGAGCGGCGTGGGAACAACAGGACAGGGACGTCACAGAAGATGAGGCAGCAAAAACAAAAACCAGCTGGTTCATCTTTCTACAAAAGTGGGTTAGGGTTTCAACACGTGCACAAGATGTTCTGCATGCGTTCTTATGCCAGTTCTTGGTTTGTAGACTCCTCCTATAGACTGTCAGGGAGTCGGAGTCAGCACCAATATTGAGGACTCCGTGGAGGGAGGGGGGGGGGGGGCTTCCCTCAAAGGGAACTCCCCTAGTGGAGGTTTGAACGCGCGCCTTCTGTCAGTGTCACATCAGAACTGGACTACGTAACCACTCGGCTATTTCGTCCATCCCGTAGGGTGCTGCTGTCATGGGATATTTGGACATAGAGTAATATCTCACGACTCAAATTGAAATGAGAAATAACAAAACAAAATAGTGTGTATCTCTTTTTGGATTAAAAATGATTAACGATATCACACACTTTGAAGGTGTTGGGAAAAGTGAAAGATACCACAAACGTGCGCGCGCGCGCACGGACACATACACACACACACACACACACACACACACTCACACTAACACACACTCACACACACACACACCCTAAATATATCGTCCCTCCTCTCTCTCTCTCTCTCTCTCTCTCTCTCTCTCTCTCTCTCTCTCTATCTATCTCTCTCTCTCCCTCTCTTGTTGTTGTTGTTCTTCTTCTTCTTTGCATTCTTCTTCTTTGCATTCTTCTTCTTTGCATTCTTCTTCTTTGCATTCTTCTTCTTCCCACAAGTCATTCATCTAGCATATATTTGAAACCATCAAAGCGAAGAACAACATCCCTCTGTTGTTGTTGTTGTTGTTGTTGTTGATGTTATTGTTGTTGTTGTGCGTTCCCCAGCTTTACACACTGGGGGTCACCCAGAACATGCACTCTGACTCAACTCATCCCACCTGTGAATCACTGTGAGATAGGAAGTACACTGGATGAGAAGTTTGCGTGTAGGACTCTTTTCAAGAACTTCGCCATATAGGCAGCCATACTCCGACTTCAGAGGATTTTTTTTCCTTTAACAAAGGAGAGTGCAGGTTGTTATGTTAAGAGCTTTTCATAGCTGAGGGCAATCTCAACACAACATTTTACAACATAACAACATTTTAGTGTAGGCCTTGGCAATTAGCTGACATCAATAACTGACACAGCTTTTGGCCTGGGCCACCATCCTTCTATAAACCCCCCAATATTATTGTCCACAACAACTAACCCGGTATTTCCCCCACCATATCTCTACAATCTCAGGGCTATGTTGATGACATCGCGCTATTGAAAACAAGTGCATAGGATGCATCAGTAAACATATACAAATTGAAAGATGCAGGGAGGGGGGGAGGCAGCTGTTGTTATATTGTAACTAACTGGCGCAGTAAGATTGGATGAAGATTTGCCACATCAAGGAAATTCGTCGAGATTGCATAGAAAATGGAAGTGTTGACAATATTGTGTGATAACGAGGAATCTAGTTGCTGTTTTCTTGTTTGCCCTGGAGCATGCGGGCTTGATAAGGAAGGCATGCGTTTTGAAGGTGTTCAAAGAAGTGAAAGATGCTGCACAATATGCGACAGTGGTGATATCATTGGCGACGAATTTCATTAACTTTTTATTTCTCTGTTCTTGACTGTGTCTCGTAAAGAGAAACTGTGACCAAACATGTCGATCAATTTGGGATTCTTTGAAGTATGGCAGACCCTTTTCTTCAACAACAAACAGAAAGTCATCGCTGGTTGACAGTATATTAAAACTTGTTCAAGATATTGAAAATGTATAAACTGAAGAGGAATGACCATTTTTATTCTGCAATATTGTGTTGAAGTATTATGGTTGAATGGCGCATGTTGATTCAAGTTGATCAGTTATGGTTTTGTTGCTTGACATTCTGGAAATTTTCTATGTCCTTAAAATATAACAGAAAATAAAGAATTTGAGCTTAATCAAAAAGACATACTTGGGGGGAGGGGGGTGGATACTGCACTTTTCTCACATTGTATTGGTATTTTCTGGGGGTTTATTATCCCCAGGTTTAAAAAAAAAAAAAACGATAACAAACATTTCAAAGTACAAAAACTATACATAAAATGACAAATGGGCAAATAACTCTGCAGAATGGACATCCTGTGCCTAATCCAGTGTTTAAATATCACTGACTGCCAAACAAACAAAAAAGGCAAAATATCACATAATGAAAACACAATCACTATCTTTGGAAAGATTCGCTTGAAAAAAGACAGGAGAATGGACTGGGAAGGCAGAACATAAACAAGAGAGATGATAACAAGGTGAGAAGAAAGACAAAAAGAAAGAGAGAGATAGAAAAGTGGAAATTTCTAGCTCGGAATTTCAGAAGGTGAGGGTACTGTCTACACAGAAACAGCCCCCGCATTCCCACGGGGACGCGTAACAAGGTTCACCACAAGATGAACACACACAACATGCAACAGAGTGTAAAGTCAAACAAAATCAGAAGCCTTCGAAAAACTACTGTCCTGTGTACTAACATGGTTCTGCAGGACAGGTTTGGGGCTTATCACAGTGAAACTTCGTGGAATTGACATACTACCCAGACACAGATAGCTGACGTCCGCGCAATAGTTTGTCCATAAAAGAGTGAGAGACTTCGAAGTCTGAGTTCTCAGCTAAGTACTCTTTATAGTGTGCCATCAAAATCAGAGAGCTTGAAGAGACGAGCAGTAGAGAGAAGGAAAAAATCAACAACAAGTACAAACCAAAATCATGCGACACAGTTGTTGGGATTTAATTTTTTCTCTTTTTTTTCATTCCTCGGCTAGAGCTCTGAGATTCACTAATGAAGAGATTTTTGCGTGTGGTATGCTATTGTTTTTTGCCCACCAATAGGGTGGTCGCATTTCTACTTTGTGGGATTTTGTTTTAACATGTCAAAGTTTTTAAAAAATTTAAAAAAGAACTACGCAACGCATTTTCGCTCATATAACAGATAACAATAGTTGCTGTCTGAAGGTTTGACATAGCAGAACAAGAAGAAAGAAAGAAAGAAAGAAAAAAGAGCACAGAATCACTGTTAAGCTAAAAAGTATAAAATAATGACACCAGACAAAATGTCACTCTAGTTGCATCCTGTTGTCTTGAAGATCGCTGGGTCATCACTGAATACTTTGCTACCAGCTTCCTCCAATCCTCGTGGTTTTCAGCTTTCCGTAGCAAGTCGTTCCACCAAAGACCAGTCCACCCTCTGATGTTGTATTCCAATAGTTTTTTTCCTCTGTCTGCCTCAGATGATATGCCTTATATGTAGTAATTATTTACAGAGTATACTAACAACACCAACAACAAAACACTACCACCCACCACAACATCAAACAACAATTTGTACAACCGAAATAAAACGAAACAACAATATATCTATGTTTAAGGACACATTTTGTATTTAGTTACTTTTTGAAAATGTTACAAGAGGGGACAAAAAGAGAACCAACGGAAAAATAAACCCAAAAAACCCCACACACAAATATTCACAGAGCAAAGAGCAATTAGAGCAGCAGAAATGTATTCTGGAGAGAAAAAATTGCTTAACAAACCGGATGATTATTTACATAAAACAGCAAAAACTAGAAGAAACGTCAGCGAAAGCTTGCATTAAAATGGCATTTTTTTTAAAGAAAATTGTAAAAAGATAGAACCCTATGATCATTTGTATGCACGCAACAGTCTCACACACACACATACACACACGCACGCACGCACGCAATGTGCACACACACCCATGTAGTTAGTCTTATTTTATTGGTTATGGTAATAATGTAGTTAGATAGTATTGATCAAGTTTTTTGTTCCTAGATAGATGGCTTGATGGAAAAAGGCAAATGTATTGCTTATTCAATGTACCATCTGGAAATAAAAATACGACTTGACTTGACTTGACTTGACTTGACTTGACTTGACCCACACTCTTTCCCTGTCTCAGGGGGTGTGTGTGTGTGTGTGTGTGTGTGTGTGTGTGTGTGTGTGTGCGTGCGTGCGCGTTCACGCCTGTGTGTGTATGTGTATTGTGTGTGTGTGAATGTGAGCGTGTGTACTGTATGTATCGGGGATGGGGTGAGGGTGGGAGGGGGCGTTTGTATCTATATGTATGTTCGTGTGTGTGTGTGTGTGTGTGGCGCGCGCGTGTGTGTCTGTATGTGTGTGTGTGCGTGTGTGCGTGTGCGTGTGTGTTTCTCGTTTCCTCTTTCTATGATCTATAACATTTGTACAATGACAAAATAAAGCATGCAAACGAATAATCAACGACAAGAACAGAAACAAAAACACAATATAAACAAGTAGTTGTTGAACACATTTGGTGTAGTTGTTGTTGTTACTAGTGTTTCTGTGTTGCTGTTGCGGGGGGTTTCTTGATTTTTGTTTTATATTATTGTAATTTTGTTGATAATGTGGAGGAGGAGGAGGAGAGGAGAAGAAGGATGGGAAGGAGGAGGAGGAGGAAGGTAATTATGATAGTGTTACCTTTGTTCTTATTGATTTTGATATTTGTAAGAAACTTCTTTTTTTGTATTGGATGCTCGATCACATTTTGTTTTGAATATATGTGTTTTTCTGCGTGCAGAGCAGTTGATGGTGTTACGCAAGTTGTACGTTTGTAAGAGAGTGTGAGCAAATTTACACACAAAAACACACAAGCGCGTCCGCGTGCGCGCGTCTACACATACACACATACCCAATCACACACACACACACACACACACACACACACACACACACACACACACGCAGGAGAGAGGGAGACAGAGACACAGAGAGACAGAGAGAGATATAATGAATGAATGAATGAATGATGAATGAATGAATGAATGATTGAATGAATGCTTGAATGAATGAATCAATCAATCAATCAATGAATTATTGAATCAATCAATGAATCAATCAATAAATCAATCAATGAATCAATCAATGAATGAGTGAATCTTTTATTTTCCACGAGTAACAGAATAAGCACTCGCATACTTTTTTTTTCATCCGGCCCACAGAGACACAGAGGAGAGAAAGAGAGAGAGAGAGAGAGAGAGAGAGAGAGAGAGAGAGAGAGAGAGAGAGGAGCAGAGAAGACAGACAGACAGACAGACAGACAGACAGACACAGACACAGACAGACAACAGACAACAGACACAGACAGACAGACAGACAGAGACACAGACAAAGACACAGACAGAGAGAGAAAGAGAAAGAGACAGACAGAGATAGGGATTATGACAGAAAAAGAGATAGTATCAAAAAGGGGAGAGAGAAAAGCACCATTAACTCTCTCAAGGCATCGACACATCGGAAATAAAAGTAACACGGTGTAGCCCTAATCATCCTCCTTCCTGCTGTTGTTCGCCCTGCTGATAGCTCTACTGCTTCCCTGCTGCTTCTACTGCTCATGCTGCTTCACGCTGCCCTCCTCCTTCTGCTGCTCATGCTGCTTCATGCTGCTCCTGATGGCAATGACGCGACGGGATAGCTTAGTGGTTAGAACATTACGCTCGCAATCTGACGACCCGGGTTCGATTGCCGTTCAAGGGAATATTTTTCCTCTGGAGTTAACATCATTGCAGATTCCTCTCTCCCCCAAAAGTCCTTCGGATGAGACCATAAACCGAGGTTCCGAGTACGAACGCGCGCAGAACATCTTGTGTACACGTTAAATCATGTTCCGCTTTTCGTAAGAGTGCGCCATTGTGTGCTGGTGGGAACAGATGACAGAAGTTACAAACCGCATACATATGTGAACTGGATTTTTTTTTAAAAGCACATGGGTGCTTATTCCATTATCCTCGATATAAAGAATATAAAAAAGACGAAACCATCTTATATAAAGGATGACCCTGCCAACTGTTTTGTGAAAACAATCATTAATCAATGACGATGACAATGATGACAACATTACAACACCGACTAAGACGACAAAGTAGAATGAAGACGATGACGATACTGATAAAGTGTGTGTTTTTTTTAACGAGTATCAATTGTAATTTCGACAGTCAAACACCGTTTGTTTTCATTTTGACAAGTGTTTTAAGAAGCATTCCTTCACAAGAAATGAAACTAGTTTTATTTTCTTTAGGCTTTTTAAATCTTTATTTTCCTCCTTATATTTGGCATCTTTCGCTTCATTTTGTAATGAACATAAGGATAATGATAATGACGCAGATAACTGCAACAACAGTCAAATAACTGATGATAACATTGGCGCAATAACGTCAAGTACGCGACGATGACGACGAAAATGAGATGACGATGATCATGCTAAAAATGTGTACGGGTATAACGATCATGTTCCTGATGACGACAATAGCGCCGATGACGTCGACAATAACGATAACGGCATGATGACTATGACTGCTGCTGCTGCTGCTGCTGCTGCTGCTGCTGCTGCTGCTGCTGCTGCTGCTGATGATGATGATGATGATGATGATGATGACGATGACGACGACGACGACGGCGGCGACGACGACGACGACGATGATGATGATGACGACGACGACAATGACGACGTTGACGAAGTTGACGACGATGACGATGACGACGATATCGAATACAACAGTAATCAGATTTCTGATGATAAAAAAGGCAGCAGTATCGTCAACGACGACAACAACAACAAGAGGATGATGTGAAAAGAAAGAACATTAAACTAAAGAATATGAGGATGACGTCGATGACGATGGTGATGACGATCCTGCCAGTTGTGTCGATGATGCCAATAATGACGATAACGATAGCGGCATTCACGAGTACGGCTGAGAGAATGCTGATGATGGTGATTATGACACTGATAATGCTGATGATTACGATAATGATGATGACTTTGCATTAACTGCACTCTTCCTATTTGTCATCAAATTGCGTTTTTCCTGTTGTTGTTTTTTTTCATTATTATTATTGTTTTATTATCGGGTTTTTTCTGCTGTTACTATTTTTCGTTGTTGTTGCTCTGCATTCCTTAATCACCTATCTCCTCCATCAAATTTCCTTTACATTGTTGTTTATTTGGGTTTTTTTTTTTTCCTTTTTTCTTCATCTGCTTGTCTCAATGCTTCTGCCATTTTTGCTTGGGGATTCTTTCTCTTTTTTTCTAATTTGTCCTTCCTTATTGCGACATGCATTGATCAATATTTTTCTTCCTATTATTTGTCATTATTGCTTTATGATGGCGGTTGTAGTCAGATGGATTGAGTGCTTAATCTGAAAAGTCTTGAAGTTGCTGGTTTGAGTTTAAAGAACCTTTGGATAATTATAAGTATTAGTAGTAGTAGTAGTAGTAGTAGTAGTAGTAGTAGGAGGAGGAGGAGGAGGAGGAGGAGGAGCAGCAGCAGCAGCAGCAGCAACATCAACAGCAGCAGCAGTAGTGGAGTAATCATCATTTTTTTGTCGATGTTGTTAATGTTGTGGCTATCAGTATCATCGCTTGTTTCTTTTTCTTACTTTGTTTCTTGCCCACAAACATAATTATGTATTCAGTTTAACAACAAGCAGTTGACCTGTTAGTCAGTCGCCTGTTTGATTAAAATGATTTAAGTTATGTTTGTATTTGTTGCTGAATTCCAATTCTTATTTAAATCTAATATCACCTAGAGTGAACAGACTTGAAAGGAAACAAAAACAGACTTACAGAACGACAAGGAGGTGAGAGAGAGAGAGAGAGAGAGAGAGAGAGAGAGAGAGAGAGAGAGAGAGAGAGAGAGAGCACGGAGAAACTCTATATTTTTTACATCCACAGTTCTGTGTATCAAAAAGAATTGTGTGTATCAAATTCACGCTACTGACTGACAACGAAAAGAAGAAGAAAAACAAAAAACCAAGAAATAATGTCCTGAAAATTTATTTTCTTTCCAAATCGAAGAGTTGCGGAGGAATCCTGTCTTGCAAAGTGATGCAAACGAGGAAAAGATCAAACTCTACAGAGCTGCTATAGGAAAATGCTGTGCAGGGGAAGGGAGGTGAGAGAGAGAGGGCGAGAGAGGGGGAGAGGGAAAGGCAGGAGGTCGAAGTTTGGGGAAAATGGGGAAAGCGGAAAGAAGGGAAGTAATACCCAAGACGCTTAGAATCCAGAGCAGACGACAGGTTTTGAGCAGGTTCTTAGCAATGTTGATTCACTGTGGGCTTGGGATTTTTTTTTCGTTTTTGTGGGGTTTTGTGGGTTTTTTTAGGAAGTGTGGGGGTGTGAAGCCAATGCTTCCGAAGAGGTATGCATCAAAATGTTTTCTTTGATTTTGTTTAACATTTACATGTTCCTTTAAACCCCCCAAAAATCAATACTGTTCGATTGTTTCCGTTCATGTTTGCTGTTGGGTAGGGGGGAGGGGTGTTGTTCGTTTATGGCTTTGGATTTTTATCAGCTTTCTTTGTCACACGATTCTTGAGGTTCTACATCAAATGATAATGTTTAAAATGTCTGTGTTGAAATGCCATCCTATAGAAGGAAACTACATAAAACTTTTGGTATAAAGTCTTTGTGATTTGAGTATCCGCGTGTTTATTAACGGCTTATGTCGTTTTGAAGTCTACATTTACAACAACAAACTGTGAATAATCATCTGTCTTTATTTGAAACAATGTTTACTGAACTGTAACTTATTTGACGTGAATAGTATCATCGTTCAATCTAGAACCACTCACCCAGATTTCGAACAAACCAGATTCAAACAAACCACTGTTGGCGTCGCTCTTTCTCTGTTTCCGGTCCCTCCACATGGAACGACCTCCCTCTTCCACTTGGCTAAAAGCCTTCATTTGATTCCTTCAAGTCTAGCCTCAAAACGCACTTATACTCTTCTTGAGATCTTCCCCTGTTATTTGTTCCTACTTTTCAATAGCTACCTTCACCTCCACCACCACGACCTAAGTGTGTTGTGTGTATAAATTTGATATTTGGTTATCTTGATAGTTGTAGACAGTTGCATGCGTGTGAATGATTTGAATGCAAGCGCTTTGATTTGTTTACTTTACAAGATTCAGCGCAATTTTAATCCCATACATTATTATTATTATTATTATTATTATTATTATTATTCGGATAGATTGACATTCTCCGAAATGAAGATTGCTATAACAGGGAGAACGTCTCACCATTCCCTAAAATCAAGACTACTGGTCCAAGTGTGAACTCTTGACCATTCTCTGAAGACAAGACCTCTGGCCGAAGCGAGTCCCATGTTGTTGTTTCTTAAGTAAAGATAAGGTGCATATATATCGGCTTATATTCTGGGTGACTCTCCAGAATGTTTGATTCATTAAGCAAGAGAACGCCCAACAACACTCATCACCCGCCACAAAGAGTTGAACAGAAATGGTAACATCCAAAATTTAACATTTTTATTATTCCCAGAAGTCGGAATGCGGCTACCTTCATGGTTGGCAAAACGATCTCATAACGCAAAAATGTCTCACCATTGGTGAACCTGGGAGCTCTAGCCGAGGATCGAAAACAAACTGCTTCATTAACCAGCCCCATCCTCCTCTTTTTCCGTCTCTGGGTTCGTATGCTAGTGGCTGAGGGAATGAAACGAGTGCCTAGCACAGTGCTCCACTGAGGTCATGACTTCAATCTCTCAGTGTTTGATTGCAGGCACCATTTGTGTCAAAGACTTGTTTGCTATGCGTAGTAAAACTGCGTTTGTTACATAGGTGTGTGTATGTGTGTGTGTGTGTGTATGTGTGTGTGTAGAGGGGGTGTGAAAAAATAGTGTGCTGTGCTGTGTTGCATTGAGTGTGTGTGTGTGTGTGTGTGTGTGTGTGTGTGTTGTGTGTGTGTGTGCGCGCGTGTGTGTGTGTATGTGTATACAAATGATCAGAAACTGTTATCAAGCCATCTGCTGCAGTCATAGGCACACACAATAAACAACAATGACACGAGGATCGCTGACAGCAACATAATCAGCATCCACATAAGAAACAACCACGATACGAAATGATAATCGTAATGTGACAGGGAGGTAATTAGGGTTACCTCCCTTTCGACCAGAGCCCTGTTTCAGCGTCGTGTTTCTAAATTGGGACACACCTGTGCATTGTGGGACATTGTTTCCTTGGCTGGCGGCTTACACCTGTCTGTTGAATCATTTCGCCTACGTGGTGAAAGGTTGCATAATAGAGGCCACATGTACACTGTTTGGTCTTGCCGTGTACCCGGGGTTTGTTGCAGAGATGGGAGATCAAAGATCTCCGTTCTGTTACAATGTACTTCAGCAGCATCACTATCAACAACAACAACAGTAAAGCCATAGGCAAACTGTATACAGTAATGCCAAAGAGAAGAATGTAAACGATGACATTTATAGCAACAAAGCAAACCAACAAAATACTGGAAAATTCCTGTTTTTATTTAGAATTTAATAAACAACAAAGCTTATCCTGTTACAACCACCAAAACAAAATTCGGATTACGCAATGTCCATTACTATAATCAAAGAAGACGATTTAACTAGGTTAGGTTTTTTTCTGGATATTTTGAAATTACCCAGCTATCAAATACATTTTTGTAATCTCTGTTCCACAGCTGGCTATTGATAACCGTCGGTGCTGATGTGTACAAGACTATCTGCTAATTTTAAATTTAAAAAATAGTACAGATTGCTGATTTGACAGCAAGATTTGTCATATCTGATGTGTCATCCCAGCTGTGCCTCTACCATATCGAAATCCACATACCTTTTTTTGTGTGTCATTTTGTAGTTGTTGTGTTTTTCTATCATTATTATACGCCAAGTTTGTTTGACTGCTGTTTCTTATGTTTGTTTAGGTGTAACCGAGGGGAGGGGAGAGAATGTGTGTGTGCATGTGTGTGTGCATGTGTGTGTGTGTGTGTGTCCGCGGAGACGCCAGCACGCCAGTTTTAGGGGATTTTCCCCTGGAGTTATCACCGCACTGACTCCACTCCCCTAAAAAATCCTTCTGATGAGGCTATAAACCCAGACCTCGTGTACAAAATGTGCTCACACGTTAAAAACCTGTCCCGCCTTTTGGAAAAGTAGACTATTTCGCGCCAAAAGGAGCGGATGGCTTTTTACACATGCATACTGTGTCGTGTTCAGACACCATTCCCGAAGTCGGAATGCGGCTACTTTACTGTGGTTAAAAACAGAAGCATGCGCGAAATCTTACCAGGGATGAGCCTCGGAGCTGTGTAGCCAAGAAACTAAACAACAACACCCCATCCACCCCGTCATTACACTACAGTGGTGGAGTTTCCAGTGTCTTATGGATTCCTTCAGAGAGCTCGCATCACTCAACCAGTATTTAAAATCCCCTTTCCAGACAGACAGTGTTAAAGCGAGTCGGTACAATCAATAGGCTGTCCCCTTAGGTGTCTTGAGAGCGCTTGCTAGGATTATCTGACTGGCCTTGTCGTCTGAAGACGTGCTAATGTCATCGGGTTTGTCCTGCTAGTCTTCCACTATGCACTCATGCTACCAATACCACATCTTATAAATGACGTTTAGAGAAAACTACCAAAACGTCTCGCAAGACAAACATAATTTATTAGACATATAGGAACCAGGTACTCCCTGTTGCAAAGTCACTATCGGGTAAATAACTGACACGGTTATTTCTAGTTTACATTACCAACTAACTATGAGGATTCAGAGTAATTCTTTTTTTTTTTAAACAGGAACAAACTAAAACAAAAACGAAAACAAATGCACGGCTGTCCATTCTGGTGATATGCCCTCTACATATAACCAAATCTTTCTCATTACGTCTTGAGTTGGGGGACGGGATAGCCTAGTGGTTAGAACATTTCGCTTGCAATCTGACGACCCGGGTTTGATTCCCGTTCAAGGGGATATTTTCCCCTGGGGTTAACATCAGTGCAGACACCAGTCTCCACAAAAGTCCTTTGGATGAGACTACAAACCGAGCCCCGTGTGCTAACGCACGCAGAGCATCTTGCGAACACGTTAAATCCTGTTCCGCTTTTCGTAAGAGTAGGCCACTGTGTGCTGGTTGGAACAGATGACAGAATTTACAAAACTGCATACACAAGGGGAATGGATGTAAAAATGCACATAAGTGCTTATTCCATTATCCTCGATATAAAAGAATGAAATAAAATAAAATAAAAATTAACGAAGGGGAAAGGTGAGGGTCATCCTTCTAAAAGAGCATGTCACAGAGTCTGCCTCTGTGTGTGCGTGTGTGTGTGTGTGTGTGTGTGTGTGTGTTGTGGGTTTTTTAAGATCCGTTTTCAAGCATATGATCTGAGATTTGAGTCGAGACCTTTTAGGTCGTTTTGAATCAAATGGACGTAATCACATTAGTGGAAGGGCAAAGGTACGTGCGTGCGGATGCTCCGACACGTACACACACACACACACACACACACACACAAAACAAACAAACAAACACACATACGGACGCACACACACACCCGCACGCACGCACATACATGCACGCACGGACGCACAAATAGACGAGACCATGCACATTTCACACACACACACACACACACACACACACACACAAACTTACTCAACCACACACGTATACGTACGCGTACACACGCGCGCGCACAAAGAGACACAATTGACACAATTGACAATTGACAATTGACACAATTTTATTGCTA
>CM054139.1:62351231-62356231 GCA_028751875.1 Rapana venosa | reverse complement strand
TATATGTGTAAAGAATGGTATCGGAGAATGACAAATCCGGACTGTGATTTATTGCCAGCTCTAGTTTAGTTCTTCACACTCGAAATGACGACCAACCATTCCAAAGCTTAAGCGATGTCTTGGGTAATGGTACATTTCTTTGACTGTTTTTCTCCCTACAACTGATTTTCTGTTCTCACGAAAACTGTTCACATTTTTGCTGAAACAGTTGGAATCTTTCTTTGTTTCTGATAACGTTATTATGATACTTGGGTAGATTAAGATATTTCACTTTAAAACTAATTTTTTATCGTCACCTTGCGATATTTGATATATACGTTGTAATGTAAAGGTGATTTCAAAAGTAAAGTGTTAAAAGAGTTTAACGTAAAAGTGATTTTGAAAGGAAAAAGTGTATGTTGCACAAACGTTGGAATGTCAGCGTGGTTAAAAAGTAAGGTTTGCTTGCCTCACTTTATGTGTGACAGAATTTATTTCAGTTAGCAATAAGAATCAAACATATACCACTAAAGCTTTATTCTACTATTTTCAAAATGGCGTAGACGCTTCCACCTTCCCAAGGTACTTTACACAACAAAACACATCCTCTTTCCTTACAATATACACGTTTTCAAAGCAAAACAAACCTAGTCACAGGATCTCAAACAAAATAACCATCACTACAATCTTTCCCAGAATATTTCTACGTGATATTTCGAAAAGTCACTAGTATCACAATGAAACAAAACTTGGCCTGATTAGTCCCTCTGTCCACACGGAAGCTTTCCCACTCCACTCTCCGCGATACTCACACACTTGCAACCAAAGCCTGTCTTACTTTGACATTTCAAAAAACGGACGCGGCGCGGCGGAGACTCTAGCAGTCAGAAGCAATGATGACACTCTTGTCTCCGGACGATCCTTTCAGAGAAACACGGAGAGACAAGGCTGGTTAATAAGTCTTCTGACAGTAACTTCGCTACTCTTACAACAAAACAACAATAATACACAGACGATCTCTTCACGATTAATCTAGCGCTAATAAGACTGAGAGAAAAGTCTAGTACGTCTCTATCCTTCGCGCTTTACACAGACGTATGTAGCATCCTTTCCAAAACAAAAAACAAAAGAAAAAACGTCAAAGTACCTGCAAGTCCTCACAAGTCTTACTAGAACCTTCTACAAATAATTGTTGCACACATTCCTAAACTCACACACTCAAAACACAATAAAGACTGAAACAGAATCAGGTTGGGAGAGGGGGGGGGAGAAAAAATGCCAGTTGTAAGTCCAGTCTCAGAATACAAGTCTATGAAGAAACAAGCCCACAGACCAGTACCACCACCACCACCACTACTACCACTTTCACCATCACCTCTACCACCTTCTTCGATCCCCACCACTGAAGCAATCCCGAAGAGCTAGTAGTAGCGAGCGAGGGATGGGAGGGAGTGAGGGAGGGAGAGAGGGAGGGATGGAGATGGTGACAGAGCCGAAACAAGGACGACAGAGAAATAGCAGGCAACTGCGAGGACTTGACGTTTTTATCCCGTAGCGCGCAACATCCCGATTGCTCTCCCAGTCTGTCTGCTCTTCTCTTTCTTTGTCTCTGTCTCTTTCTCTGTCTCTCTGTCTCTTTCTCTGTCTCTTTCTCTGTCTCTTTCTCTATCTCTCTGTCTCTTTCTATGTCTGTGTGTGTGTGCATCTGTGTCTGTCCGTCTGTCTATGTCAGTATGTCTCTTTGCATGTCTATATCAGCTGTATGGGTGTCTGTCTGTCTGTGTCAGCTGTATGAGTGTCTTTCTGTCAGCCTGCCTACCTGCCTGTCTGTCAGTCAGCTGTAACACTCTCTGCGTGTTTGTCTTTCTGTCTATGTCAGCTGTATGAATGTCTGTCTGTCTGTTTATGTCAGCTGTATGACTGTCTGTTTATGTCAGCTGTATGACTGTCTGTCTGTTTATACCAGCTGCATGACTGTCTGTTTATGTCAGCTGTATGACTGTCTGTCTGTCTGTCTATGTCAGCTGTATGACTCTGTTTGTTTATGTCAGCTGTATGTCTATCTGTCTGTTTACGTCAGCTGTATGACTGTCTGTCTGTCTGTCTGTATGTTTATACCAGCTGTATAACTGTCTGTCTGTTTATGTCAGCTGTATGACTGTCTGTCTGTCTGCCTGTCTGTCTGTTTATGTCAGCTGTATGACTGTCTGAATGTCTGTCTGTTAATGCCAGCTGTATGACTGTCTGTCCGTGTGTCTGTCTTTCTGTCTATGTCAGCTGTATAACTGTCTTTCTGTCTATGTCAGCCGTACGACTGTCTGTCTGTCTGTGTCTTTGTCTCTGTCTGTCTTTGTCAGCTGTATGACTATCTCTCTGTATGTCTGTCTATATCAGCTGTATGATTCTCTGTCTGTATGTATGTCCGACTGCCTGCCTGTCTGTCTGTCTGTCTGTCTGTCTGTCTGTCTGTCCGTGTCAGCTGTACGAGGGCTGGGTGTGTTAAAGCATGCTATGTTTGATCATTTTCTCTCTGAAAACTAAACTTCTTTCTTTGTTAGCTCTCTGCGTCTTTGGGTGTCTTTCTCTGTCTCCCTCTGTCTATGTTTCTGTGCTCCTTTGTCTCTCTGTCTCTCTTGACTTTGTCTCTCTGTCTCTCTTTCTCTCTCTCTCTCTCTTTCTCTCTCTCTCTCTCTCTGTCTCTCTCTCTCTCTCATCTCTCTCTCTCTCTCTCTCTCTCTCTCTTCTCTCTCTCTCTCTCTCTCTCTCTCTTCATCTGTCTCTTAACTCTGTGTCTCTCTGTGCCTCATTCTCTGTATTGTGCCTCATTCTCTGTTTCTGTTCCTCATTCTCTGTCTATGTACCTCATTCTCTGTATTGTGCCTCATTCTCTATGTACCTCATTCTCTGTATTGTGCCTCATTCTCTGTTTCTGTTCCTCATTCTCTGTCTATGTACCTCATTCTCTGTATTGTGCCTCATTCTCTGTTTTGTTCCTCATTCTCTGTCTATGTACCTCATTCTCTGTTTTGTGCTTCATTCTCTGTTTCTGTTCCTCATTCTCTGTCTCTGTGTCTCATTCTCTGTATTGTGCCTCATTCTCTGTCCTGTGCCTCATTTTCTGTATTGTGCCACATTCTCTGTCTCTGTGCCTCATTATCTGTATTGTGTCTCATTCTCTGTCTCTGTGTCTCATTCTCTGTCTCTGTGCCTCATTCTCTGTTTCTGTTCCTCATTCTCTGTCTCTGTGTCTCATTCTCTGTATTGTGCCACATTCTCTGTCTCTGTGCCTCATTTCTGTCTCTGTGCCTCATTCTCTGTCTCTGTGCCTCATTATCTGTACTGTATTGTGCCTCATTATCTGTCTCTGTGCCTCGTTCTCTGTCCTATATCTCGTCATCTGTCCTGTGCGTGTGTTTGTGTGTGTGTGTGTGTGTGTGTGTGTGTGTGTGTGTGTGTGTGTGTGTGTGTGTGTGTATGTTCGTGTAAGTCTCTCTCTCTCTCTCTCTCTCTCTCTCTCTCCTCTCTTTCTCTCTCTCTCTCTCTCTCTCTCTCTCTCTCTCTCACACACACACACACACACACACACACACACACACACACACACACCACACACACACACACACATCTCGCTCGCCATCAGCACCTCAGCTGCTGCAGCAGCAGCACAATCATTTCCCCATCACCACCACCATCCATCTCCTGCCCCTTCTCCCCCCCCCCCTCCCAACCCCACGCCCAACCCTTTCATGCCCCCAACCCCACCCCCCCTCCATCCCCATCCCTGTGTCCCTTCCCCACCCTCTTCATCCCCTTCTGTCGCTCTGCTTCTTCTTCTTCTTCTTCTTCCTTAACCCAGCTTCTGGTGTCGTCTGCTGAGGCTACCGCTGTCTTGCTGTCTTGTGAATCCGATTCTCTCTCTGCTTTTTTTCTTCTGGCAGCTTGGATGTCCTGCTCTGTTTGATGACGAAGTTTTAATGAAATGGGATGAGAGAGAGGGACGGGAGAGAGAGGTTGGGTTGAGAGAGAGAGAGATAGGGAAAGAGAGAGAGAGAGAGAGAGAGGGGGTGCAGGAGGGAGGGAAAGGAGGAGGAAAACAGGAATAGCAGGAGGAGGGGGAAGAGGAGGAGGAAGAAGAAGAGGAAGAGTAGGAAGAGTAGAAGACAGAAAGTATATATGTTGACAGCTATTATTATATGTTATGCTTTTGCATTCATCATCATGGTTGTCATAATGAACAATATAATCAGTGGCATCAGGTCAAACGTTTTATAAACCTTAGACTTACACACTCACACAAAAACACATGTATGCGCGCGCGCACACACACACACACACGCACACACACACACACACACACACATACACACACACACACACACACACCAGCGCGTATGCGGCTTTCTTCACGAAAGCACCTACCAATCCGTATGGCGGAACATGTTTGTAACCTGTTTTGCAAATTTGATGTTCTGCGTGCCTTCGCACGCAGACCCTCGGTATACAGTTTCCTCCGAATGACTTACTGCAAAGTGGAGTCAGTAATGATGGTAACTTCAGGAAGGGTGTATGGGGGAGGAGAGGTGTAAGATCACCTCAAATGAGCGAGTCTGAGGTGGTTTGATCCTGTACGAGTCAGATCACCAGAGAGTGCAACGCTTTAACCACTAGGCTATCTCAAACCCTTAGATCATGACTGTAAAACTCTAACCACCTGACCATTCTCGCCCCTCCTCTCCTTCCCCTCCCACTCCCCTTCCCTTTCCCTTACCACCACCATTACCCACCCCCCTCCCTGCACCAGTATAACAAGTAGTATCATCCCTCACGTCAACAACGGTCAGTGCCAGTCTCAACACCTCCTGATTTATAAGCTGATGACGGAGGCGGGCCATCATGGTTTTGATTTATGGAAAAAGTTGTTCACATGTGGGATAGTTCTCATTCCCTTTTCTTCTGTATTTCGTTCTGTCTGTCTGCCTGCCTGCCTGTCTCTGCCTGTATGGATGTCTGTCTGACTCTCA